>VWPW01006720.1:160450-175258 GCA_013389825.1 Crypturellus undulatus | reverse complement strand
TTTTATCCTCCTCTAAAAGGAGCTTTTTGGTGCTTCATGACCTGCGGTGTTTGCGATGCCCTTCCAGCCGCTGGTGGATCCAAGCAGCAGCTCCAGCGCTCGCCTGACGCGTTGCTTCCTTGCCCCGCTCCTTCCTTGCCCCGCTCCTGGTTAGGCTGTGCGGGGTGTTAGTTATGCAACAGGAGTTTCCAAAGGGGAAGGAAAAAAAAAAAAAAACCCAACACCTTCAGGAAGGAATGTGTGCAGGTGGGACAGGTTTGGGATTTTTTTTTTCCTATGCAAATCTGGGTGATTACTGTTTTCTTCCCCTGGCCTATCCCTTCAGGAGTCCTGACCGCGGAGCAGTTTGCAGGAACACCCAAGTGGTTTAGCCTTTCACTTCCCCGCTTTGTCTGAGCCGGCGAGGTGCTTGTTTCCCACCGAAGGTCACGGACTCCAGGAGGCTCCTTTGCAACTTGACTGCTTTTGTTAACTGCCCTTGCAGTAGCTTGCGACTCGCCTATAGGGTGCTGTGGGGTGCTCAGGCATGGGGAGGAAGGGTCAATTTTGAGTTCAGATAGGGGGTTTTGTCGCTGCTGCTGGTTATATTTGATCTGCTCAGTTTTCAGTGCAGCGCAGAGCTTGCAGCAGTAGCTGCAGGAGACGAGCAGTGGAAGAGTTAGCTTGCTTAGTACCAGTGAAATGCTGTAGAGACCAGTGTGGTGAGTTTTGTCTGACAAGAGCTGGCTGCACTGACATACATAGGCTGGATCGTTGCTGTAACTCTGCTTCTGAGCAGTTGTGCCAAGGCCGTTTTGTAGGGGGAATGAGGAATCAAGTTAGGAATTGTCCCGCTGCCTCGGGCAATTTACTGGAAGTTTGGGGTGCCCCAGGTGAGGGAGATCCAGCCTCAGAAGGAGGAAATGGGTAGTGAGGGACGAGATGAGCTGCTGTCCCCCTGCTGTCTTGCTACCCCAAGGGGTGTTTCTCCTGTTTCAGTGTCCCAAGAAACAGGTGAGCATGTTCCTTTGGAGTAGCTGGGTGTTTTTTTTGTTACAAAGGGAGATGTTCCTGTCTTCAAGGAATGCCTTCCTTTCTGCAGTGAAAGTTGCTCCTTTTTGGGTGATCAGGAGGAATCTGGAAAGGCAAATGGAGGTGGCTTTGTTATTTTAAAAATCTAGAGAGTTCAGAAGTTCTTTCCTAACGTGGAAAGTTTAGCAAGCATTTGAAGCAATTCCTCATTTTGCTTCAGACGGTCAAATTAAACTTTGCAAACAGAAATGAATCCCAAGTTCTAGTTGTGACAGGTAACCGGAGCACTGAGCAACTCTCACACGTGGTGCCTGCTGCCTTGCACCAGCCTCTCACACGCACGAGCAGGGTTTTTCCTCTTCCCCTCCTAGTTTACTGCTCTCTGCTTGACTTTTTTCTTTTTCCTTTTTTTAAAGGACTCTCTGCTTTTGATGTTCTTTCTCACAAGTGAGAGGGTGGAGAAAAATTGCATTCCTTTTGTCTTTGGGAGTCCACTAAAGCTACTAGAGCAGGATGCAGGGGAATAGCAGCTCTTCCTGCGCTTCTTAGCCCAGGAGGGATAACTCATCCTCTTCCCGATTTGGGAGTTCCTTCGTGCAGTCACTCCACTTTACGGAATGGCAAACACGCCTCTGATTCCTTGCTGATGAGTGATTCCTTTCGCCTCTGTACAGCCGCTCATTTAAAAGACTTACATAGTCAAGAAACAAGTTTAAAACTGGGGGGGAAAAAAGTTGTAGGGCTTTAACTTATGTGGGGGGACATCCTACCTGACACTTTTTTTTTTTTTTTTTTTTAAATGCATCCTACGCACATGGCTAGATTTCCACAGCCCAGAGCTAAGCACCATAGAGACTCTAGTGTGTTGTGGTAGCTGACAATCTAACTCGCTGTTGCTAATTTGAAATTGAAGTTAGAAAACTTCTAAGTTAAACCTTTCGAAGGCCCTAGTCATATGCTGTTTTTAAGTACACGTAAGTCTATAGAATAGCGTCAACAGCAATACTAGCATGATGCACATAATTACAGTTCAGAAGGGAAGGCGAGACAAACTGCTTTAAGCTTAGCAGTGCTGATAACTACTTGTAGACTCAAATGCAGTTTATATTGGCTATTAAGCGCTCCAGCTGACAGAATATTGAGTATATAATGGTTAAATGACAACTGTTTAGGATTAAATGTGTAACTGGACTGACGCCTTCCATTTATAACTGCAGTTTGGTGCAGTTGTCAGAAATCTGTTTTACTTGCGGTTTTGCTACCAGCTCTTCCCCATTCAGGAATGATATATGGTAATACCGTTGCTGACCATTCATCAAGTGGGAAACAGATGGCACTAGTTTCCCTTCTATTGAAAGGCTGTGCTGAAAGGCGGCTTCTGTGAGAATGGCAGCAATGATGCAAGACAAAATATTTTCAGATTATCCGCGTCTGATGCCAGGCCTTGTGGAAGCACGAATTGTAAAACACGCATCTTGTTCTCCTGTGATATAAATACCAGCTGGTGATAGAGATCATCTCATCAGCATTCCGCGTTCTGAGACTGGATTAGAAAGTAAATCAAACTGTTCTTCTTGCTGCTTAGGGTTTGCCTTGCTGATGAGTCTAGTTAGTCCCTGATTTTTCTAAAGAAAAGGACCAGACCACAAACTTAACACTGGGTAGTCATAAACAAAATCTAAAATAACTGTTAGGTAGCTGGCAACTCCCCGGTGGATGTGTGATTGGATCTCCAAAGGCTTATTAAATGCAGTACCCTCAAGAGACCCCCTCTTTTGAAGAGGCATGCTGGATGCTAAGAGAGAAAATGTGCTCCACATGTCAGCCTGGACACCTCACAGTCCCGAGGCAAATGTGATTAGGGTGCGTGGGCAGGTTCTTCAGTTAAGATACTCAAGATTTGGTTAAGATACTCAAGCAGAAGTTGTGACAAGATACTGAAGTGGAAGAGAGCAGTGGCCACGAGCCCCTGCCGCATGCCAAACTGAAATGCATTTTCATCTGAATATGGGTTCTGTAAAGGGTTTTGTGCGGGAGTATTGACCAACAATATTATTTAAGGTTTTCAATACTTGGTTTTTCTTGGGGGCCTGTGAGCCCTGTGCTTTTCCTTTGCAGTGCTGCCTTGTTCTGGTATTTGGAGCGGAGAAGGGGCTGATGCTGGGAGTATTTTTGGCTTTCTGTAGAGGACTATGACTAGGCCAAGGCAGCATCTTAGCTTTTACCTTGGTCCTGCGGAAACAACAGTATCTTTTTCCCATGTGAAATTCCTAGTAGTAAGCAAGGTGCTACTTATAGCTGTTCTATGGAAGCATACTCTCAATCTTACCTCAGTTTACCAGATTACACAGGGCTCAATGTTACATACTGTAGACTTCAAATTAGCGTCCTCCGTCCATCTGGTAGAAATGAGAATGTCATCCCTTGCCCTCCTGCTGGTGAAGGTATGGGGACGAGACCCCGGTGCCTCAGACCTTCGCCAGTAACCCGAGGTCCCCAGCAGTCCCTTGTGCTGAGAGTGACCAGGAGTTCCTGCTCTCCAGACTTGACAGCATCTCCATCATTTGCTGAGCTCCTGAAAATCCTGCCTGAGCTGAAGTAAATCTTCTGATAGTGTGTGTTGGTGTGTTCATTTCATTTTTTTTGTGGAGAGTAGTGTGTTTTTTCTTTTTTTTCTGGTTTCTGCAAGAATGACTTGGCTTTAAGGGAGAGGAGGAAATCTTGAGCTACTTGCATGGCTCTGTCTGCTAGTTTTTAGAAGCAGAATTTCTCAGGGGCGAAAAAACCTGTTTTCGTGGCGGCGCAGGCTGGCGTGGATCCCCAGCAGCCGAGGTGGCTGTTCGTTCCCTGCAGTGGGTTGTTTAAGTAGACCTTGCAACACCGCTTAAAAGAGAAGAGCCCTTCTTGGAACGGTCCCTGCATCTGTTATGACATAAAAGCTAAAAGTTCTGCCCGGCCTGTGAAAACTTGCCCTGCGTCCAGGCCCAGAGCCAGGAAAGCGCCCGCCTGGCTCCCTGCGGAAACGCTCTGGGAGGAGCAGGAGAGGCGAATCCCTGGGAGCGCAGGTTGGCTCGCGCTAGCTGAGCTGGTGGGCAGGAAGGGCGACCTGCTCTCCGGCGCGGTGGTGTTGTGGGCCGGGGTGCAAGGTGCGTGCTGCGCTGGGCTCTGCTCCCCGAGCCCCGCTGCAGCTGGGATGCTGGATCTGCTTCAGGAGAGCAGGGAGGAGGCAGCGAGGCAAGCGCCGAGCCTGTGCTGACATGGTGCAGGGATGCGGCCAGGAGCGCCCGGCTCCCACGCTGCCTGTGCGGCCACTCCATCCCGAGCAGCTCCTCTGGTGCCTCTGCCTCACGGTGCATCCGAAACTCCTCCCGCTTTCTTTCAGCCGGGCTGGCCGGGAGGCTGCCCGCAGGGGCAGCGGGGTCCCCACAAGCCCCATCCGAGGGCTCATGCGGGCTCCTGCGGCTTGTGCTGCTGCAGGTGTGTGACTGCTGTGAGCCAGGGCGGCTGCCTCTGTGCGCTGCTGTAGATGCTCCCCAAGAGCAGGAGGGTGCGGGAAATGACCTTGTCACGAGTCCTGCTGCACGCTGCTGGGGATTCCAGCTGTTAGGTTGGTGCTTTTTTGTCTTAGAATTTTCTTATTAAAAAAAAAAATTCAGGTGCATTTGTTCTTGTAAGGCAAAGCAGGGTAGAACTAAGACCTAATCTAGCATTTTCCAATCCTGAATTATAAACTAATCTTGGTATGCCTAGTGAACTGCACAGGTTTTTCTTTCGGTATCTGGAAGTGATAAGTAATACCAGTTCTTGCTTGTTTTCACAGGCTACAGCAGGGAGGAAAAGATGTTTGGCTTCCACAAACCGAAGATGTACCGGAGTATAGAGGGCTGCTGTATTTGCAGAGCTAAGTCTTCCAGTTCTCGTTTCACTGACAGCAAGCGCTACGAGAAGGATTTCCAGAACTGTTTTGGGTAAGATTCTCTGGAGTCAATACTGTGGTGAACTGTAGCATCCACCTCTAAGCTTTGCACCTGAGACTGGCCTGGGTAGGGGACAAGAGGGACTGGTTTCAGCCTCCTCCAGGTCTCCCACTGCAGGCCAGGGCAGGAGGGACTTGGTGCCCCCCATGTTGCACTTGATACCGTTTGGTTGCCGGTGTATTGCTGCACTTGTTCCTTAAGAGGTGTGAATCCTGGCCCCAGATGCAAAGCAGTGCAGAACCGTGGAGGTTGTCTGTAACTGTGGAGGTTCTGGAGAGCTGGACAAAACGTAGTGGTTTATACTTAGCAATTCGAGGGGATTTTGTGCAAAGCTGTTATTTTGTTCAGGTATTAGGGCCTTTCCTTAAAAAGGAGATATCAGTGTATGCTAATTTCTAATGGCAAACACACTGTGATAGAAAGAGAGTGCGAAGTTAGTAGTTTTTCAATTAGGTCATGTTGCAAATAGTGCTAATTGGAAGCCTTTTTAGCAAGTCTCTCTAAATATTATTTTTTGTACCAGCTACTATGACCTTTTAGCATTTTGGAGCTACTTTCTGAAAACTTCGGAATTATATCCAAGTTTGTCGTTTTCAAGAAAGTAAATTCTTGTGTGAACAGCTTAGAATTTTTTTTCAAATTTGTCTCAGGTAATTTCTTGTATTTATGGTGTAGATTTCCACTCTGGTATTTTCCCTAGGAACCTGTCAAAGCTGTGGTTCTTATGCTGCTTTATACCCTAATCTTGTTGGAGTTACTCTCATGAGAATCTCGTGGCCAGCTGGAATAAGTTCATGCATCATATTAGAAATATATATGCATATAGACACTGCTGCTGACTCAAGTGCTTAACTTCATATATGTAAAACTTTGCAGTGTTTGTAAATCTCTTCCTTATTTCTGTCTTTCCCTTTATCTTGAAATATTACTTTGATGTATGGTTTTATAGTCGTTTGTATTTATTAACCATGTGGGGTTTTTGTACATAAATCTGGTGCTGATGACTTTTCCCTGGCATGTTTTTTGGCTGCTATCCTTGGCAGTAGAAAGACTCTGTAAAGGCCCATTGCCTTTCTGTGTAAACTACAGTACAGAAGCTTGCAGTATACCAGGGCTTTTGGTTCTGTGCTATCTGAAACATGCTTGCCAAGGTAAAAATGTAGTCTTAACACTGAGCAAACACTGGCTTATCTGAGCCTGTCCCTTTTGTCTACACATGCTTCAAAGTCCTCCCATTTAAATGACTGAAAAATCCAGTAGTATTTATGTCTCTCTCAGTGAGATTTAGCTGTAGGAAAGAAAGCTCATTAGAAGGGAACAAGAACTGCTGTCATTCCGGAGACTGTTCTTGCTAAGCTTTTATTCTACGTGTATGCAGGAGTGTGTTAGGTGATGTTTGTTACTCAGCTCTGAAACTCTGTGCAAGAAGGTTAAGAGCTGAAAAAGCTTTTGTCAGACCTCCAAGGTTTGTTCTCAAATGTGCTTTCAAGGAATACGATATTCCTCTTCCTTGCTCAGTCAAACAACCAACTCACTAGTTTAACAAAATAACTGAAGGGATGGAGCTGCTTTTTTTTTTTTAGTGCCCTTCTGTAGGCACTCTTGACTCTTTACCTCAGTGAAAAAGTGTTTTCTGAAAGTGAGAGCCCATTATTTAGATGGCACTGTTGCAGCAGCCCAGAAGGTCATGTCTGGACTAAAAAAGACTTGAACTTCTTCACCCTTCAACCCTTCGGGTTTTGTTACTTGCTTTGTTAAGGAACTAACTGTTAACAAATATATATATATTTTTTTCTTTTTTCTCCAGGCTCCATGAGGCCCGCTCAGGAGATATTTGCAATGCGTGTGTCCTTTTGGTGAAAAGATGGAAAAAACTACCAGCAGGATCCAAAAAGAACTGGAATCATGTGAGTTGGTTATTTAGCTGTTTATTCCCTATCCCTCAAGTAACTTGTTCTCTGTGGCACAGTCTGTCCCTCTAGAGAAGGGAGCACTAGTATAGTTTTGGGTTTGCTCTTCGCTTCACCCCTTGAGACACACAGAGCAGCCCAGAATACTCTGTTATGTGGCTCTTACCACCTGTCTTCATCTGCTTTACGTGCAGCTTGCGATCTTGCAAGCCTTGGATGGAGTCACAAACCTAGGTTGTAATTCCTTATTTTCACAAGCTCATAATTTTGCCCAGAACTCTGTTATGACAGTCAAACTTAGCAGACTTGGCCTCTGTCCAAAAATTAGTTGTTTTCGCTTTTTCTTTTTTTTTTAATAGCTTGAACAAGCAAGGTGACTTGCTCAAGCAACATATAAATCAGTTTGGTTTAGTCAGATAATTAAAATGACTAATAACTCACAGCTATCTCTACTCATATTCTGTTTTGATGCATCTAATTCATTTTGGGCCTGAGGCTGGGAAGATGATCAGGGTTCTTTGGGTATGTTATAATCTCTTGTCAGGAGACCTTGATGATAACAGGAGCCAGAGCTATGGTCATTGCCAGTTCTAGCTTTTTTCAAAGTTGAAATTCGTGGTGTTTTTTAGAGGGAGGGTAAGGGGAAATGGTGGGCAGATGTTTTTATGTGTGTATCTGTTGGCTTAAATAATGATTGTGCGCTAAAGTGAGTCTATCAGATCTGGAAGAAGGAAGAAGTTTAACTGAATGTGCTTTTAGAACTAGTTTTCTTTCTCTTCCTGTTGACTCTGAAACACAGGGTTAATGCACAGAAGCACCTTGGTTTAACTGATCTGGTCTTGAACACCTTAAGCTAAATCACTAGCACAGTGACTGACTAGTGCAGTGTCTGAGCATGAATCAGAAGTATGAGATACAGGTTTTCTGTGTTACAGGTGGTAGATGCCAGAGCTGGACCCAGTCTGAAAACAACGCTGAAACCAAAGAAAATGAAAACTCTCTCTGGAAGTAGAATAAAGAGCAATCAAATCAGCAAACTGCAAAAGGAATTCAAGCGGCACAGTAAGTTGATCCAAAGAGATTTTTGGCAATGAACTTTGGCCTCCCCTAGCTTTTTCTATTGTAAACTGGCTGAGCTGAATTACTGCCTGGGCTCAATTGTGTTCTCCTGCGTTTAGATGCTCCGTGTTTGCGCAGCCTTTCATCCCGTAACGGCTTGGGGAGAGGGTGGTGAGGAGGCAGAGCCTGGGGCCGCAGAGATGGGCTGGGAAGTGTCGAGGGCAGCCTGGGGCCTGGCTCCTGGGAGCAGGCGGCACAGCGGGAGTCCTGCTCCCGAGCAGCCGTTTCGGGAAAGCACTTGGGTTAAATCCTTGCTGGAGCTGGAATAGTTCTTCCTGGTCTTCGTGAGGTGCAAAGGGGCTCTTCAGCTGTTTCTTCTCAAGGAAGACTATACTACTGCTATCACTGTGAAAGGCTCTACCTGCTACCTTCTTTCAACCTAAGCTTCTATTTAGCCTAGATTGCTTATTTCCTCTTAAAATTTTTAGTGTGTTTCCTCTGTATCAGTTTCCTTGCACCTTCCTTGCCAGTCTTGGTGATTTCTTCCCACTATACTTAGGCTCTCAGGTAGGCTTGGATTCATGGCTTCCCAGGAAAGCCACCTGCCAGCCATGCTCTAAATGTGTCAGCAGTTTCACTTTTCTCCTCTAGAGCCAAGCCTTCCAGCATCCTAACTGCTGCTCGGTTCCTTCTTTGAACTATCCTACCTGGCCTGAAGGAAATGAATATGAAGCAGATCCCATAAAACTAGACGCTTCTTTATTGTTAAAAAGCATCTACGGTACTGAACACAAACTCACCTAAGAGAACTTGCAAATGCTCTGACCAGGAGAGCTTTGTATCTCTTCATGCAGCATGCTGTAATGAATCCTTTTTATCTGTGTTACCCTAGCTGCTGGGGATAACAGCTAGAAGGGAGGCTAGCAGTCCCTGCGCTGTGCAAACTCTGCACCGAGTTTGTAGTTCACAGTAGTGCAGTGTGATGAATATTCACCAATGAGAAGAGCGTGGCGAGGTTTTAACGAGACGGAGAGGAAAGGAGATGGGGGTGGGTCTAACGTACAGGTCAGGGTCATCTGCAGGAGTGTTGCATAGAGGGACTGGGATTTTGTCCAGTGTGAGACCTGCACGAGATGCTTTTGAGAACAGGAACTGGAGTCCGGATCTGAGCTACTTCCCAGTCCTTTGGCTATGAGGAAGCCTCTCCCGCTCAGTTTGTCTCCTGGATGCTGGCATCTGTGCTGCTTCCAAGGATTTCTTGAAACTGGCAGGGGAAAGTAGAAATGGTGATGATTGTACTGCCTGCTTACCTCCACCCACCCCAATGAAAAGCCTTTCTGGTCCTAGTCCAAATGCAACCCCCTTTTTGTGTGTGTGAGGAGGAGGATGACTAACTCATTAGATGTATGTCTTGATTCCTGTATTTGTGCTTCCCTCCCGGCAGATTCTGATGCCCACAGCACCACCTCAAGTGCCTCCCCAGCTCAGTCTCCCTGCTACAGTAACCAGTCTGATGATGGCTCTGACACGGAGATGAGTGCTGGGTCCAGCAGAACACCTGTCTTCTCCTTCTTAGATCTCACGTACTGGAAAAGGTAAAAATAAATAAATAAAATAAAATAAAAAAAATGCTGGCTGCACAGAAAACAATCTGCCTTGTTCGCACGGTGCTTGATCTCACTTCGTCGGGAATTTGCAGGGTGTTGCTGAACTTAATTTGTGTCATTTAAGGAACTTTGTCACTAGAATGTCATTTAAGATGATTATAAAACTAATTATCCATCCCTTTTGGGGGGAAAAAATGTGTTTTGGGAGTGATGGGTAACGTTCTTGTTTCATCATCTTTTATCTCAAAACTCTGCTTTGATGTGTTATCAAGTACCCAAGTGCCCTCAGCCTGGCAGCAAAACATAACGTTTGAATTGATTGACCTGTGAGGGAAGCTCAAAAAAGTGAGAGGAAAACCACAAGATTTCCAGAGAGCTCATCAGTTTGTTATCTTTTGCTACACACTGACAATGTTATCCCTTGTTCAGCCAATTGCTGTGTTGAAATTGTGACTTTGGTGTATTCTCTCAAACAGTTCTTGCAAGTATTTCACTCAGTTGTGTATGTGAAACTTCTCTGTGATGACAAATAGGAGGCACTAGTCTTGCATAGGCATAGATTTATTTCAAGTAAATCTTGTGGATTTCAACAGACTTGTTTTCTGAGTGGCTTTTTTCTCCTGTCCTAACCTCCTAGAGTGTTTATGATTGACAAAAATTATGCATCAGTCAATCAGCTTTTTACTTTCCTTTAACTTCTGTATATTCTAAACTCAAAAATCTCTGTCCCGGCTGTTTCCTCCAGGCAAAAGGTTTGCTGTGGGATTATTTACAAAGGCCGTTTTGGGGAAGTCCTCATAGACACTCATCTCTTCAAACCTTGCTGTAGCAATAAAAAGTCTGCTGCCGAGAAGCCAGAACAAGAGGGATCACAATCTCCATCAATCTCTACCCAAGAGGAGTGGTGACTTCCTTGGAGAGCTGCAGAAGGTTATATAGATCCTTTCATTCTCTGGAAAAATACTAGAAAGTGACTGTTCACTTTGGACACCTGCTATGCTGCCAAAAGACTATTCCCTAGAACTGTTTTGAGTTTTACTGCTACAATTCCACAAACTCTGAAGCCAGTTTGTATCCTTTCTGAAAGACTGTACATAATATTTAAGATGCTATGGAACACTTAGCAAAGCTGAATGCTGCTGCAAGGTTGTCCCTCTTAATATTTTTCCCCCTTCCACTCTCTTCACAAATGAACTTGAGGATGGGGTTTTGTATATTAAAGTTTATGTAGTTTATGTTTTTTGTATTGAGAGAAGCAGTGATTGTCAGGCATTTTTTTTTTAAAGTTGGTTGGTAACTTTCCTTAAATTCCCAAGAAGATATTTCATTTAGACATATGAGTCAATAAGATGAATTAATACATAGAAAGGTTATAATTCACCTGCGTAGTTAAATAAATCTTTATTTTTTTAAAGGTGTGGAGATCTGATCCTATACTACTGACACTGTAAAACAGACAAATATTGCATCCCTCCTACATGACAGTGACTGGTAACTGCAGACATCCCTAGTGTGAGTATAGTTATCTGAGAAGGCTGCCCATGTAAAATGCTCTCAACAAGGGGCAGGAGAGCTGGCCTCCTTAGCGAAGGAGGAGATGTACTGAAGAACTGAACATAGCAAAAGGGGAGGCTACTTCCTTTTATCCCAGCAGCAGGTAGCCTGGACCTCCTGTAGTAACTGACTGGTGGTTAGAGGTGGACCAAGATAGCAACCAGGTTAGCCCAAGCTAGGTGTAGATGGGGGACAAAAAGAAGTTAATTGGTATTTGTTGGCCCAACACAGCTGGAATGCAACTGAAAAAAAAAAAGAAAAAGAAAAAACTTATGGCATTGAGCCTGACAGGTTCTGTTCCAGGGTCCCTAGCTTGGGGTCTGGATTCAAAATTGCTGTTTTGTGGCCTTTTCCCCCTGCAGCGCTCCTGTGTTTTTTGTTAACCAGCAGATCAATAATTTTGTGAATACTGGACTTGCTGCAAATTATGAAGAGTTCTGCCAAGAATGGCGCTGTACTGAGCGGAGGCAGCTTTGCTTGCAAAAGATGGCATTTTCTATGCACATTCCGCATCGAACTTGTGTGCAAATCATTGTGACACTTCTTCATATTCAACTTTGCCCTTAGGGTAAAAGCAGCTTTCCTGGAGAGTGTGCTGCAGTTCTCATTCCCAAGTGCTTCATATTCCTTTTATGAAGGTTTGTGTACCTTTTTTTGTTTGTTTCTGGCTTTTTTTTTTTTTTTTTTTTACTGCTCTTCTGGGATACTCTGCAATGGACTGCTGCAAGCTTTCCTTCTTTGTGTGAGTTGTCAGCATAATATTTCAGTGGGTAGGGCTTAGGACTGGATTTCCATGTAATCTCACTTCCTGGAATGGGAATCGTTAGCAAATAAAAATATGGGTAGGGAAGGATGCAGGTTAAGAGGAGCCACCACCCTCAAAGCTCTTTTTTCCTTCCAGTGGAAAACTCGACCCTGAAGAAAATATTAGGGGAAACAGAGCTTTGACTCATCACAGCCTTACAGCTTTCATAGCTGCTGTTTTGCTTTTTCTAAACTCTCTGTGATTCTGAAGGGAGGATAAAGCTACATACTATGCTTTGATCTGCAACCAAATAAATGGATACTTGTTGTGTACCTGCTTAAATAGGTTGGTCATGTCTAATAAGGGCTTGGGCAAGTCCTGGCTGTGTCTGTTTGAATTTGTGTTTCCAGCATCAATAATTCCGTGCACCTAAGGCTGCAGTACTGGTGGTAGGATGTGCTCTGATGCGGATCATCTCTTCTGTATTTATTTATTTATTGCTAGGTTTCAACTGCCAACTGCTTCCCCTACTCCCTCCCACCTCTTCCGTTCCTGGTAGTAATGCAAGATGAACTGTATGTAGTCATGCACTTTGTATTAATGTATTAGAAATCTATGGAACCTGTTTTGTACTTTTATACTGTTCGGACACTTGTAATCCAATCTTTTTTACTAGGGTAATAAATTTAGACTTATTTAGAAAATAAACATTTTCTCCTTTGTTCATTTCACTTCTATCCCATTAATGTGACTCGGAATTTGAACCAGCTCAGGTGATCCATGTTTCTATTTGAACAAGAGTTTAAGACTGTATGTGAAGAAAGATATCTGTTATTTTCAAAAAACATTTCTTAATTCGTGAAGAGGAGCAGAGCAAGGGGAGGTTATGCTGCTGACGGTGACAGCTAGCTTTCCCATGGCAGAACCGCAAAGCTTACCCTTGGCCCAGCATATGCCTAAAAGGTGTTTCTTCTCTTGAAATGGGCAACAAGGAAATCTGGAAATTCTAGTGGTCTAGCTCACTAGCTGTCTATCTAGTTCACCATTTGGTAGAGGCTGTAACTGTAATAAATCGGGTGCTTTGCAAGCATCTGGAAACACTGCTCTCCAGATCCGGCCAAGTTGGTGGACAAGGATGGTACTGCTGTGCTGGAGCCTGGAGGATTTCCTCCTGGGACACNGACAAGGATGGTACTGCTGTGCTGGAGCTGGAGCCTGGAGGATTTCCTCCTGTGACAGCAATAGTCAGCTGGAGAAGCCCCAGCAGACCGGTGGGATCAAGGGCTCTGTCAGAAGATGGCAGTAAGTCACTGAGCTTAGAAGACAGGCTGTCCCCCGACAGCAGGGGAAGCGCTGCCAGCCTTAGCATGACAGTTTGTTGTGCGGTGCTGTGCTGAACTTTGGCGGAGTGACACTTGATTTATGCCTGCTGCAATACTGGCGCTTTCCTATAAATTGAGTGGGATGGTAGCCCAAGGTTGATATCAAAGTCACTTCAGTGAAAGCCCTTCATAGACTGCAAGATTTAGTGGCATGTGATTTTTAGTACAACAGAGTCTCCTGAGCATATTCATATTATCTGCTTAAAAGTATCTTGGGCATAACATATGTAGTTCACTTGGCTTAGTGTCACTGGAGCTGAGTAGGTGCACCAAAAGAGTCTTTACATCATCTAACTTAAGTGTGACTTTCTCTGTAGCTTCTACTGCCTTTCAGGTGAGTTTTCTCTTTAGTCTGGCTTCACTTCTGTGGCTGCAGGTCTGCTGGGTAACCTCAGGGCGCTCTAGACACTGTTTCTAATGGGCGAAGTGGCTTCTGCATGAGGCAGGGGCTTCAGTGGAGAAGTACAGCTGTGGGCATGGAAGATGCTCCCCTAGGCACACTGGGGAGGTGAGACTGGCCATCCCAGGGCAATGTGCAATGAGGCCAGGATGCAGATGCCTGGGTAGAGCGCTGTGTGTCACCTAAATCAGCTTGTGACACCTACTGAAACAGTAGTGTGACACTAATGGTGTTAAAATAGTCTTTTGCAAGGCAGCTTTATATCAACTTTAAAGATGTGAGGAAGGTCTGTTCTGCTGCTAAGGTGACTTTTCTGGGACTCAGCAGTATACAGGACTAGACTGCAGGTTCCTGAAGCCTGGGCTCATCTCTGTTTTGTCAGTGAAGAAGATTTGTTTGTTTTTGTGTTGTGCTGTCTGGCGGCTAATTTTACCCTGATTTGTGAGCGTTGCCTTAGACCCCACTGAGCCTGCGGCGTGTGATGCTACCCATTACCGCCCGCTAACCGGCTGCGGTTCTCCAGTCCGACGCAGTAAACACTTTGCTTGGTGCCGTTTCACAGACTGGTTGAGGTTGGAAGGGACCTCCAGAGACCATCTAGTCCAACCCCTGCTCCAGCAGGGACACCCGGAGCACGGGGCACAGCATGGCGTCCAGGCGGGTTCGGAAGATTTAGGGGGAAAAAAGGGTATGGGGGAGGAAACTCACCTGGCAATGCAGTTAAGTGTTTCCAAAAACTTATCTCCATATGGGGCTTATGAAGGTGTTAAGGTGTCTGTTGTCCTCCCTGTCCCCTTTCAATTGACATCAGCTATTGACTTAGCCTTTATCTCTCCGGCTGATACCATTTGCTCCCTGGGCAAAGGGACTTTCCCTACTTTCCCATGTACTTTTCCCTGGAAAAGTGCATGTTTGGATGGGGTTTTGACGGGCTTAGCTGGGTGCTGAAAGAAGTTGCATGACTGGGCCTAAAGAGGAAGTAAAATATTCTGAGACACAGTGGTGTGTGAAACTCCTATTCCAAAGGCTGAGGATACAAGCACATAGACTATATGTGATGTGTCTGAACATACGTGTGTACAGGGAGCGGGCATGTGGCCCAGCGGCGCCGCGAGGGGCCAGGCCCGGGCGCTGCCATGGCAACGGGCGAGCGCGGCTGCCCC
>VWPW01006720.1:145688-160434 GCA_013389825.1 Crypturellus undulatus | reverse complement strand
CGGCCGCCAGGGGGCGCCGCTGCCGCCGCCGCCGCGGCCCTTGCGGGCGAGCGCGGCCCCTTTTGGGGCGAGAAGCGGAAATCGGTGATTTTCGGCTCGCGCGGCCGCAGGTGACCCGGAGGAAACCGGAGGGTCCCCCGGTGCTAGTGGAAACAGCCCGCTGACTGCACAGGCGGCAGCGACCTCCTCGCGCCTCCTTCTCAGTTGCGGCGCTCCTGCTCGTCGGGTCGCGGCAGTGGCTGAGTCACTTATCGATATCCAGCGCTGCGTATTCCGCTTGCAGAGCCGGCCGGCCTGGATTCTGACTCATAAAACACGAGAGTAAATCACCCCCCTCTTATCTCCCATATTTCCTCCTCCCCAAGCCGCAGAATAAGCAAGGCGGCGCGAGGGGCAGGTTTGGATGCTGAGATGCGCTGCTGGATTTGAGTATTTAGTTGCTTTCGGTCTCAGCGAAGCGCTGCCGAGCAAAGAAATGAAAATGCTTTTGCCTGGGCAAAACCCAGGCTTGTGGCCAAGCAGCATCTGGGGATTGTGGGGCTTTGACCGCCTGATGGTGGTTTGGAGACGACCGGGAAAATCGCCGACGAGAGAGAGCCTTGGGAGTCACAGAGAGCCGGTGTGCGCTGCTGAGTGTGGCTGGCTGGGCTGAGGGATGTGCTGGGAAGGCGACGTGCCCAGCCGTGAGAGCGGAGACGCTGAGCGTCTCGTCGGTACAGGCAGCTCTCCCTCTGCTGGGTCGGCACGTCCCAGCCGAGCACTTAACCCGTTTCAGCTGCTTCCTGCCTGTGCAGAAGAGACGCTCTGTGCTTGAACTCGGACAACGATGGAGCAGAAAGCGCTTTGAGCTCAGAGAGTGCCCCACGCAGGTCCAGGACGGGTCCTGCTGTGCCAGCAGCGGCACCACAAGGACCGAGTCGGGCTCAGCGTTGCGTCCTCACCTAATCTGTGCTCACGTGTTGGTGGGGGGGGAGCAGACCCCGAGCTGCTGGGCCCTCCAGAGCTCGCTCAGGCTGCCTCGCTCTGCCTGCTGTCCCGCAGCCTTCCCATCCCTGTTAAAAAAGAAGCCCTGGGGCTCCTAGTCAGTAGAGGAGATTGTGTAAAGTTTGGTGTGGCGGGGAATTAACTGGCTCCATCAGTGTTGAAACTCTCCCAGCAATGTTCCTCATGCCCACTCTGCCAGGCCCACGATTCCCTCTCCTGTAGCCCTGAGGTCTCTCATTTTTGCCCTCCCACCCATCTGCATGACTGTGCTAGGGCTGGTGCCTCAGGCAGGCTGCTGGCCACCCTTTGCAGGGCACAGGTTGGAGCAGCCTCCTCCTCTGAGACGTTTCCTGGTGGCCGCTTGCCTGTAAGCAAGTTGTCCAAGAGGCTGGGGGCACTCTGGCACTCCTCCCCTAGCCGCAATCAAACCCTTACTGTGCACGGGATCTTAAACAGAAGGCATGAAAGTGTGAAACGCTTATTTTTTCCAAAGTTGGAGGACAGCAGACATGATTATAAAATAATAACAACTTCATTGTTTCTGAGAGTCGTCGTCCAACACTTCTTGTAGGCGCCTTTGCCCTAGCTAGGAGGGGAGGTCAAAACTAAGAACACAGAAACATTAGTATTATTATAGCAGTGCCTTGTAGCAACATTTTCATTAAGGACCTCTCAAGTGTTTTCACATAAACTCTTATTTTCAGATTGTAAAACAACCATAAAATTTACCTCCTTCCTGATACTAGGTACTTAAGGTCTAAGACTATCAGCACTTCAGTCAATCAAATTTCTCCTTAAAGCAGAGTCCTGCAAATCTTCCCACTTATTCTGATTAGAATTTGCATTTTTATGGCCTCTGTACTTTAAAATACAGAGTAGATCTGGGTGAAATTATTTGTTATGTGCACACTCTATAGGTTTTCAAATTAAATACAAATGAAACAGCAGGGTATTTGATTTAATATCTTCAATTTTTCTTTCCTTGAATGTGTGTGCAGCTGAGTACACCTGATGGGTGTGGAGTACACAGCCGTTCTTTGCTTTGAAGATGCTCAGAAAGCCTCTTTAGCAGGGAGAGAACATGAAGGTGGGGTAGCAGGCAGCACAGAGCTGGCACCAAGAAGCCATTGAGCAGCCCTGAAACAAGTGCGCTAATACGAAGAGAAGAGTGCTTGCAGCTAGGTGAAAACCCATTGCCAAGCTGGGGTTTGCGCACACGTTCATAGCTAGAGCTCAGTGTTTGGGGGCAGGGTCTTTTGTTTGCCTCCTTCAAAAACTCATATAGGGACTATTTACGATACCTTAAAAGAACAGGAATTATGATCAACATCTTTAGATTGTACAGCAAAGGAACTAAGGATGTTTTATTTTAAATTTTTTATCCTCACAGGGCAAAAACATGCGAGTTGGACATGGAGGCATGCATGGCGTGTATCTCTTGTAGAGGCCTCTAAGGATCAAGAGCTGAATCCTGCTCAAGCAAACAGACCCTGTTGGTAGAGTCAACAGAAGCCCTGTTCTTTCACATGAGAACGGATGCAACGTAGATGGCTGTGAATTTTGCAGCTGATCTTGGACATGCATAGCTAGAAGAATCGCTGACATTTGTTCCTCTCCAAGGGGATTTCACAGCCATGTGTTGCTGCTTATTGATATCACCTTAATTAGGCCATGGGTTACCCTGAATTGCCATAACATGGTAGTAAGTACAGCAGAGTTTTGATACAGAATGAGCGGGTAATTACAACAGTGGACTGAGTCCAGTGAAACATCATGGATCAGCTATTAATGCTGTCTAGCAGTGATCGCTTTAATGGCACGAGGAATCAAAGAGCAAACTGCTGCGAGCCCTTTACAGAAAGGCAACCTTGGGAAGGTGGCAGAGGGCTCGTTCCTGGGCAGCTGATTAATTCCATGTAGGTAATTAGCAGTGAATGCAGCCGCTTCTTCTCTTTCCGATGGTGAAGCTCCCGGGGCCACAGAAGAGCGCTGCAGAGAAGGAGCAGGTATCGCTGTGCAAAGCAGCGTCACCTGCCGCTCGCGGACCGGCCGCATCCGCGGAGCGCCCAGGGGCACGAGGAGGGCAGCCCTGGTGTGGTGCACGGCTATTCCTGCAGCCGCTGCAGCGTGGAGAGCTGCTGAGATCAGCACGCGGCTCTGCAGTCCCAAGGGGCATCATAGCATTTATTGTCCTCCTTTGTGCTGGAATGAAATAAGTTGGGAATTTAGGAAACTCTTTGTTGCTTTTCCCATAATTTTTAATGTTTAAAAAATACATAGTTTCTAATACTTAAATTTTAAAGTAGTCATAAACTGAGGTCAAGATGCTCTAGAAAGAGAAGCTGAATAAAATCTAATCATATCGTATATTAGCTCCATCAACATCATCTTCTTGGTCTAGTCCTTGCTACTTTTGTATTTTTCTATCTATCTCCTTGATTTTTCTCTGTCTCTAGTAAGGTTTCTATCACTTGCATCTGTCCCAATGGCTCTGATTCAGGTATGCTTTTGAGGTATGGATGGTGACTAATCATAATGTCTTTTTATGATTAGTGCCTTACCATGCGGGGAGAAGATGAGAGTCCTAACATAAGTTGAATGTGCAAGAAAAAGGCCACATAGAAAAAGAACAGACAGTGTCCAAAGGGGTTTCGATAAAGGCAGACTGAGGAGAAGTGGCTCTTACAGAAATGCAAGAGAGAAGGGTTTCTTGATGTGAAGCAGATGAGTTTTCTGAATGTAAGAGATGGCACTAATATAATGCAGTTCACAGCTGCAGATGTGGCTTTTAGGAAAGGTCTGAGGGAGTACAGAGATAAATGGGAGTGGGGAATAAAAGGAGAGCTGAGAAACGCATGGACATTTAACCGCTTTTCAGTCGCGTTCGCATCCAGTCACCATCGGTTGTCGATTTTGCTTTCGGAAGGCAAAAGATTTCCGTGTCAGCAGACAGGACGGAGGAGCCCGGCCTCACTGGTATTATGAGGCTTTCTGTGTGACACAGGCTGTCTGCTGGGCAGGCACTTTCTCCCATTTTGAAGGCGGGTGAGCGCAGAGCCCGGCGCCGCTGATCTTCTACACAAACTAAACAGGGTGTTGTTCCTGCCTGCGCGAACGCGGCTCCACGCTGCGCCACGGCGGGCCCTGGCCTCGGAGGGCAGGCCTGTGAGCAGCAGGGCCCCTCGAGAGGCCGCGGGGCCGTGCCGAGAGCAGCCGGCCCGGTGCCGAGGGGTCTCCGGCCTCCCCTGGTTCCTTCCCTGTAGGGATTTCCTGAGAGCAGTGTCCTGTGTGGACTCCCTGAAGGGAAAAAGAAAATGAAGACGCTAAACAAGAGTGACTGAATACCTGAGCACCAAAGTATGATTCAGGCTTTTGCAGGCTTTGAGGGGCAAGGGAGATGCTATGGGGGCTGAGATTTCTGCAGTGGGTTTCAAAAGGGAGGGAAGATGCTTCTGGCAGTCTGGCATATAGTTAGACTACGTTTAACTTTCAAATATAGAATCATAAAAGTCAAGTCTTCCTCTTTACATGCACGTTCTTTATTGTTTCCCATAACCCTTTTGTAATAGCTAGGCCAAAGTAGTGATATCTGCAAACTATGAGCTATAAAGGTAGTTTTTGTTTTACAGCTTGGAGATTATATACGTGTGAGTTAACCAAAATAAAAGAAGAGTGTTTATGTATGGGATTATGTATTCTGGTTGCCTGTGGCGGCTGGGGACTTGACTCAGTGACCCAGGAATTCCCTCCCAGCCCTATATTCAGAAGTGAGAATAGAGATGTGGTTTTAAACTGGGTAACTTATTGCCTGCCTGTGTGTTTGGAGTGGTTTGTCGTTCCCACCAAGTTATTGGTCAAACGTTGCAAAAAGAGAGTTCAAAATGTATGTTCTCACCCTTGCTTTGATCAAATTGGAACCAGGTGAAAATTGCTCATTTCTGCTTCATATTTTCCCATCACTTTAAAGAGTTTGAGCATATGTAACTATCTGAAAATTTTAGGAAGACACAGCGCTCTGACTTCTGTTTACACTAACATCACAATAGCCTGTATTGACAATATAAATGGACTTTAAAATGAGTGTAAATGTACATGTAATGCTGATTTACTGTCTCTAAAGTCCACTGTTGCAAAACAGCAATAGTGTAAGTTATATACACGCGTACATAGTAGGGCCCTGGGTAAACTCCCCTTCAAACTTCTGAGCAGCTTTATCTCCTTTCTCGCAAGACTTTTTCTTCCCTTCATTGCATCTGCTTTTGAGTCTGTGCAAGTTGCCTGACAACATATGTGATTCAAGGGCTAGGATAGGATATACAGATATGTAATAGAGTTAGGGAATGTTTAAGCAAACTGGGCACGGGCAAGTTCCTGGGGCCTGACAGGATGCCCCCAGCAGTGCTGATGCCATTGCGAGGCTGCTCTCAATGATCTTTGAAAGGCCAAGGGAGAGGTTCCTGAGGGCTGGAGGAGAGCAAATGTCACCTCTGTCTTCAAGAAGGGCAATAAGGAGGATCTGCGTGACTACAGATCGGTCAGCATCACCTCAGTCCCTGGAAGGCAGAGTGAATAATCTTGGAAAGAAATATTTCCAGGTATATAAAGGACGAGAAGGCCATCATGAGTAGCCAGTGTGACTCGATGAGGAGGCAAGCATGCTTGGTGGAGTTGGCAGCTTTCCACAGTGAGATGACTGTCTTCGTGGATGAGGAGAGAGAAGTAGATGTTACCATTTTGACTTTAGTAAGGTTTTTGACATGGTCTTCCGTAACATCCTCGTAGACAAGCTGAGAAAGTATTGGCTCAGGGATATCTCCCTTGAGGATTGATATGGGCTCAAGTACTGTTCAACATCCTCATTAATGGGCTGGATAATGGGGCCGAGGGCATCCTCAGCAAGTCTGCAGGTGATACAGAGCAGGGAGGAGTGCCTGACACACAAGAAGCTGTGCTGCCAGTCAGAGGGATCTTGATGGGCTGGAGAAACGGGCTGACATCTGTTGTATTATGTTGGGCTCATAGAGTTCAACAAAGAGAAGTGCAGGATCCTGCAGCTGGGAGGGATTAACCCCATGCACATGTATCCAACTGGCTGGAGAGCGGCTTTGCAGAAAAGGAGGTGGGGGTCCTGATGGACACAAAGTTGAGTGAGTTGGACACAAATTCACAAACTGAATTAAGATTTCTGCTGCATCTTCCCCAGTTTTTCATTTGTTATAACAAAAACAGCCTTCAACATACGAAATTTAGGACTTGAATCAGGAAACACATCATAGCTGAGTAACCATTTAGAGGATGGATCAGGCTATAAACCCATATATAATACTGATATTATCTGAACACTGCAGGATGCTTTCAATCACAGCCCTTTTCTAACAATAACACAAGAAGAAATGAGATTGTTGTTTTCAGGCCTGTCTCTTACAGTTTTACTGTTGTAAGCTTAAATTCATTTAAATTTTCAAATTAGTTGAAGCCCAGCAGAATAAATAAAACAAGCTTGGCTTTTTAATAAATACATTCATCATCATTAATTCCTGCCTTAAGATCTAGATAGCAATAAAAAATGATTCAGTCTTCAGTATATTCATTTGGTAATTACCGTCATTCACTGGGCTAAAAGTGTTTAAGGAAATTAAATTTGCAAGTAATAGGCCTCATGACAATGCAACAAAGTAAGACATTTTCAAATCGCACAGTCCCGAAGCATGCGTGTTAGTTCACTGTTCTGTATTATCTGTTTAGAAAACACTGTCACAACTCTTATTGATGTATGAGGCAGAAAATAAATGTATAATCATTTCCATCAGCTTCGTAATTTCTCAAAGCGTTGCTTTTAAACTCTCCATTACCACATGCAAAATGACAAAGTCGGCTTTGCTTAATTCATTTCACAGCAGCGTCGTGAGCAGGTCATTGCTGCAGAGCGCGCAGGGTAACGCGCTCCCAGCTCTTTCCCTGTGCGGTGCGTCCCCCCGGGGACTCCCTGTGCGTTGCTAGTGGGGAAGGGAAGTGCTTGCACCCGGGCACCAACCGCAGCAGTATCAATCTAACAACACGGGCGTCAGCCCATAGAGGGGTCATGAGCTGCTTGGAGGATGGCAAGAAGAAGGTGTCGATGCAACTAGTCAACAGATGATTTAGAGAAGGAAGCAGCTTGACTCTCCTCCCTGCTCGGATTGCTGTGCATCCCCACAGTGCTCTCTCCCTGTTTGGGAACCCTCTGGACAATCGACAGACTCCCACAAAAATTATCTAAACTCTGTCTGTGCAATCAGAACAAAGATAAAGATTAAGCTAAGCTTAAAAACCACTCACTGGCTCTTCAGTGTATGTTAAAAATGTATAAAGAAACCTAGACATTAGCTAGCGAGGTACCTAAGCATGTTTAAAATTACACTGAGGTCAGTTGACTTGTTCACTTGAATTTGGTTCTTTGCTGGCTTGGCAACATAGTAATCAGATAACACACACTTATGAAGACACTCAGTGATACATCTCAGTCTACCAGGCAAATGGTAGACACACACCTGCCCCAAAGTGCATGTCCTCTTCTGAAAATTAGCAGTGTGAATGTCAAATAGCAGGGACTTGGTTTCAGATCCTTATGGTGAATTCAACATGAGAGTTTAAATGCAATTACTGAAAATGTTATCAGAATCAGGCTTCTATATTTGAGTTTCAGTTCTTGTTTCAGGAAACAGGGCAGGGGTCTGGTGTTTCACACTGTTAGCCCTTCAAGCAGGCTGCTGTGTGTCCACACATGTCGGTGCTTACAGCAATTTGACAGTTCAGTTCACAGTTTTCTGCATCATCAGATATGATTCTCTGTGCTCTCCCTTCCTCTCAGAGGGGCAGGCTGTTTGCAGGGCTGAGAAGGCATCTGATCTATTTCCTCAAGCCGAATATGCTACCTTTTTTTTTGTTGTTGTTCTTGAGACCAATTTTCAAGGTACATTCCCAGGAAAAGTTAAGCTCAACTGAGCCTACGGGCTTAAATGGTGTTCCTAACTTTAACAGTAAATCTGAAAAGTTAAAGGTAGAAATGTTTTAGCATATTACTTTTTCAGTGATATGAGGTCTACATATAGAGTTTCAGAGTAAATAATTATAATATGTATATATTGTAAACATATGTATATATATATATAAAAAATTATATCTTGATTAGCGGTGTGAAATGCTTATTTGTGGGAGGAAAGAAAGCCTCAGAAAAACATTTTATTTAAGTTCTGTCAAAGAGAAAGGCGGTGAATTAAGCCACTAATTTAGGTTCCACCTGAAGGAACATTTGTAATCATCAAGGTCTGGTGCGTTGTGGCCTCTGCTACATCAAATCACAGGTGAAAGAGCAGAAGAGTTGCTGAGCAGCATCGTATTGCCCTCAGCATGGCTGTTTTCTGCTTGGGGATGTGTCTGGTCTGTGGATGCTTTATGTCACTGGAAAAGAAAAGCTGCTATTAGGTAAGGCAGGCTGAGACATAGCTTACAAGACAATGAAGCAAGACGCATAAAAAAAAAAAAGTTATAAACTACACTGGCAGTTCATATGGCCACAAATATCTTTATAAAATCAAAGCCAGCAGTGCAGTATTTGTATTTTGTTTCTCTGCAGAGAGCAGATGCATCTACCTAACTTAGCGTGGCTCTGATTTAGAGAACTTCCTGTAACGTAAACGTGACCTAACCAGGAAAATAAACTTTGTCACAAGCAAAGAGAAATGCAGAGCTGTGATTAGTAAGCGGTTGGCAGTGTAAAGTAAAGAGGAAGAGAAACTATATCATGGTTAGGCAATATAATAGCAATATAACAGGCAAGTGTTTTCTGACAACATTATTCATAGTTCTGTTTGCTTTTTTGTTTTTGTAACAAACCACGTTCACATGTTCAAAGTGCTGCAGAAATACCAGGGCTTTCATATTCTTTTTTTTTTTTTTAAATCAGGATCACTGCACTGAGCAGTGTTCATAACTTTTAGAACCTAGCAATACATATGTATCTGAATTACATGAATAATACAGAGAGTAAACAGTTATTTATAAACACTTTAAGGAAAAGGTCTTTCATGTCACCTTTCCATTATCCCACAACTAATATGCTGGGGAGCTGTCAAGATCTTTGTCTGGACAGAACATTTACTGCTTCTCATTAATATGGACAGTGCTGTTAAAATCACATTTATTGTGAGTAGGGAAAACAAAAACTTCAAACAACGATGCTTTTCTATATGAATTTATAACAAAAACTAAATCCACAGAGTATATAGATTGTCTTAATAAAGTCAGTGGAATTACTCAAAAGTGTGCAGTTAAGCATGCCTTTAAAGGCATGTTTAATTAGGGGCCTGAACAACAATCTGCAGGATCAAGCATATTTTATGCTCCCTGTGGTGCCAGCTGCCATGTGCCAGTACCTGTATGACTGGCTGCATTCATATCACCGGAGCCAGCTTTAAAATGCAAAGTACTTAATCAAATTGTTGCCCTGAAAGCTTGTGGGTTTTTTTTTTTTTGGCACAGCTGATTAATAAGAAAAAAAAAAAAAAAAAACAACAACCAAACAAAAAACAGATTAGTTCCTATGCAGGTGTTTGAAGAGGGAGCATTTTAACTACTGTTTGTAATAACTCCTTTGAGGAGATGAAAATGAGAGTTAGGTAAGACAGGTGACTAAAACAATATCCAGTATTTACTTGATTTTAACAGCAGAGAAAAACCATCAAGACACAAGTTCTCAGGTTCCCCAGATAAACACATCCTGCTCATTTTCTGATAAGAGATTTATGAAATTGTTGGGATGATTTAAGTGCTATTATAAACTGTAAATGTTATTTCTGATACATACCTATATTTTTGAAAAAATATGTTGATTTATAAACATATTTTTTTTTACTAGTCAGTCAAACAAGGTGAGAACAGAGAAGCAGAAGGGAAGTTCTGAGGTGAAGTGGCTGCATGATCTTGCCGCTGTAAAGCAGCATGACCAGGGAGAAATCACACAGGGAATAAAAGGTCCTGTCAAATAGGGTTTTCTCAGGCAGCAGAGGACTAATTTGAGAACAAGGCACTAGCAACAGAGATTTGAGGCTGTTATAAAGGACTAGAAGATAGAGATGGCACTAACAGGCCACTCTTCTTCACCTCGTACTCCAGGGTCCTCCAGTTTTGTCTTTCACATTGGTGAAAAATGACGCAGAGAAATGTTGTGAGGGGGAAGGGAAGACTGCCAAGAGAAGGGCAGGGTCACTTAGCAATTTATGGTTATTTCTTGGGAAGCAGAGAAGCAAAGGACCATCTGGAGTCTGCCAGGGGAATGAATCCTTGGGAGGATCATTTAGTCAGGTCCTATGCAGAACTGTGAATATATGCAGCTTTAAAGTTAGTATCCATATTAATCTCTTTCAGTCACAGAACTCTCCACTATATTTAGGAAGAAAATATTTTTCGTAGACTAACAGAACTAAATAATAAATATATGTTCAAAAAAAAAAAAGTTAGTTTTATGTGAAGAAATAAACCAAGCATTTACTTATGCATTTAATTTCCTGTCTTTATTTTACTGGAACATTATGGCTTCCAAGTGAAGCATTGAGAAATTAGACAATACCAGAATTAAGGCTGCTCTCTTAATTCAGCTCCTAAATGTGGCTATCTATAGAAATGATAAAGTCTTATTATGAGGTTAATAACGTGGTGTATTTCCATAGGACTGGAACAATACATAGGCTGGATAGTGCATACCAAATGAGTGGCTATTAAATATTTTAGTATTTACTGTCCATGGTATGACCCACTTCCTTATTTATGGCATACTGTTCCACCTTGCTCTTAACCTTAAATGTAGTTACTATTCCATGTGCTATTTAGCTCTACAATATTTCATGTTTAGTTCACAGAGGTATCTATTCCTTTTTTTTTTTTTAACAGTGTATGTGTGAAAGGTGGAGAGGGGAATATCCCCCTTTTCTATAGACAAAAGTCAAAACGTTGAGAAATTGTCACAGATGTTACTAACCCTGAGTGCATAGTATGAGATGCTTAATACCTCCTTCTCCAGCATATTCTGTGTACAAGGGACTATATTATGTTTAGAGCATCTCTCCTGTTCGTGTTAGTTGGAGCTGTGAATGTTCAGGAAAACTGCAGCCAATCCTAGGCCATCCACAAGAGGAAGATTATATCCACGTGAACTTCTAGGGCAGTGATTTGCCTATACATTATGTAGGAAGTTTGTAGCAGAGGTAGGAATAAATCTAGCTTAAAGGTCAGTGCTCGCTTGCATTAACCATGAAATCACTTGGGCTTTTTCTGCAGTTATCTTGCTCATCCACTGTAAGTTTAAAATTTGCAAAAAATTGGATACAAGCCTTGCACATGGAAACTGCTTTAGCGTGTGATCCAGTTTTGTTCTCAGGGCACGTCCATCCCAGGCACAGAACAAAAGAAGAGGGAGGAAGGAATTTATGGAGAAAATAGCACTTTAAATATATTTAAATGATTTATCAAAATGCCAACAGATAGACATAAAATGACCTGATTTAATATTGTCTGTACAGGAAATGTTATTTCCACTATGCTCTCTGCTTTTAAGTGGCTAATTTTGCAAGGTTGATAATATTTTAACAGTATTTTTGCATCAAATTTCCAGTGTTTCCCTGATGTCCTCTAATTCTTATCTCTTCTGCATCATTTGAGTCTCTTGCTCATATGTCCAGGAGCAGAAACACAGAAAGCACGGGAGGACAGGCCATATTCTGAAGGTGGCCTTTACACCAGACTGCGAAAGTCACTCAAAGCCTTGCAGACTTCATGTTCTCCACACGTAAATGCTGGAGACAGTTTAGCTACCAAAGCACTAACATACACACGCATGTGAGCTGCAACTTTCAAAAGCTTATGAGCACGCAAAGTTTTTTTTTTCATATTGTAAATAAAATGAATTTCTGTTTCTGACATAAATGACAAACCCACTTTTATCTACCAGTCCCTGCAAAAAGCGTTTATGGGCAAATGTGCTCTTTAAACTCATCCTTGGAAATGAGTGGGGTTTCTTGTTTTTTTTTTCTTTTTTTTCTTTTTTTTTTTCTTTCACACACACTAAAGAAGAAACACGGTGTGAATGCCTGTTCTGCAATGATTCATCTTTTGCAGCTGAGGCTTGAATAAGTTCTGAGTAAGCACAGACAAACTAACAGTAGCAGGTGTTGCTGTTTGTACTGCTTGGACCACAGCAACATTTTTCTTCTTCTCAGCTGGTCCCTCTTATTGCTAAGATTGCCTCTGCTTCCCAGGTGTGTTTTTTTTTTTTTTTAATTTGCTTTTACTTCAGCAGATTTTTCTGTTCAAGATGAAATCTTCTATTCTTGGTGTTTGCCCCTACTAGGTTAACCATTTTCAAGAACGAGACTGAGGAAAAAAACAGCTCCTTGGGTCATTTCTGCACTTTCACTACTTTCACTTAAACTCTAGAAACTCTGGGAACAGGAACTTCAGCTTTGTCAAGGAGCCGCTTTTGTACAACTTGCCTGCTACTGTCTCTAAGAAAATCAGCTTTTAGGTAGTCAGCTGGCACATATTCCACGGGCAGTTCTTTCAGATGAGCTTTTAAGTTAACCAAAGATGCTTCTGCCAGCGAGCACAATTCCATTCCTTTGCAGATTTTGTATGTGTTAACATAGATTTTAATTAAATACACTCCTTTTGGCCTGAAGCTACATGGGCGAAACTGGACTAAGCTTGTAATGGCTGTTCTCAGGCACAGTAACTATTGCTGCTTACCGTTACGGCTCCCTTTCCCCTTCCCCTGGGACATGACTGAACAAAACACCCAAAACATCTGATTCAAAGGCAAAAGACAGACAAAATATGAAGTGAGGGGAGTGGAAAGCAGCCAATGGAATCCAGAATTATGGCAAGCTTAGGACTGAAGAAGAAGAGGAAACTGGCTGGGAATGGGAAGAAGTGCCTGAGACTGGCAGCACAAGAAAATCAGGAATGTGAACTGGTCTGGTCGGCAGGATTGAATATGGAGGTAGAAATGGGAAAGATGAAGAAGGTCCTGAGGAAGACATGGAGAACAAGGAGTTGGGGGGCAAAAGAGGAACTGGAGCAGGCTGAGGAAAGACCTTGTACACAGGGACTGGATCTTTAAGAAACATTTGCAAAAGGTGGTTAGAAATGGTGCTGTGGAGTACCTTGTGCTATTCCGGATACTGAGCAAGGCATCCTTCAATCAGACTCTCTGACCTCTGTTTCTGAGGAGCAGGCAGCGAGCCCCAGCACATATGGGGAAAACGGCTTGCAGCAGAGCACAGTGTGGAGCAACATGCTTCCTAATCCCTCCAGCTTCCTCCAGGACCCTGCCTGCAACTCAGGATAGTGCTCCTCTGGGAATAATAACTAACATTCGAATAATATTCCTCTAACTCATGTGAGAGCGCAATCCTCTTCAGATCCTGGAATAAAACACACACATTCCTGAGCTGGAAATATTGGAAGAGTTTAGGACTGTGTGGCAAAAATAACGTATGATCACCTACTTAAAGATGGTGTCATAGTAGATCTGCAAAACAGCATAAACAAATTAATTTAAGCAGCTCGTTATTCTGGCATTTTCTAATTTTGAAGTGCTTCACCTTGCAGTATTATTAATATTGTTTAGAGTAGTGTAGAGGCTACACATAAACACTCCAAATATACAGTCAGTCTCAAATAGGTGTTCTCTATTGCTTTCCTAATGAAAGTCAATTATCCTTCGGGTTTAAATATGGTTTGGGTTTTTATGAGTCCTCCTTTCATTTTTTTCCTCTTTTGTACAATTTCCTAACTCTAAAAGTGCACCATAATGTAGTTTGCCAGGCGTAATTATGATTTCTAGAAGAGTCCCAGGTGCCTGAACATTAATTATGACTTGTTATTAATATATGCATTAATTAATCATTCATTTTATAATTACTTTGAAAGGATCTAGCCCATCAATTCTAGCTTTGTACAAAGACACACAAAGAACAGAGATCTATTTGGAAAACTTTCAGTGTAAGTTTTTGATTCTGGAAAGATAAGGGAGCCTTACTTCATCAGATACTCCGACAGGTCCTGTTGAAGTCAAGGGCAGGAAGCTGAGCATGCGTGGGATCTTTTGTAAGAGCAAAAATATTCTGTAACATTTATTGCTGTGGAGAGCACCGTAAGAAGGTGAGTAAATCTAAGATTCAAGCTTTGCAAGTGGTTTTAGATGTGCCACTCGCTACTAAGTGCTTACACGAAGGGCTTGCCTTTTTAGGGGACACACACATCTTTTGTTGTGTAAAAAAAGACCCAGTCTTGGAAATCTCCTCAAGGGGCTCTGCCACAGACTGCCAGAACCCTCCTCTAGGCTTAAACACTTAAACAGGCATGAGCAAAAATGCCTGAGGTTTCCTATGGCCACCCAAAGGTGCCTGCGAAGCAGCTCAGCAGCTGATCGACTTCCACTGGGGTGACACCCGGCGCGGCCTGGAGACTTAGGCCCGCCTGCCCTGGCCCTGCTGCTGCCTGAGGCTCCAAGGAAGCTCCCGGAGGAAAGCCCGCATCCTCGAGCGCCTGCTTCTGCCAGGCTGTCACTTAGGGCCACAGCAGCTCCCAAATCCCGGCGCCTCTTCCCAGCGGCCCCTCCCGGTCACCTTGAGGGGCGACGCAGCGCGCGCCGCGCCGCATCCCCCACGCGCGGTAACGGTCCCCGCGCCCGCATAACGGCCGCCGCCACGGGGGGCGCGCGGCGGGG
>VWPW01006720.1:133419-145644 GCA_013389825.1 Crypturellus undulatus | reverse complement strand
GCAGGCCCCGCCCCGCGCGCCGCGGCCGCTACAAAAGGCGGGGGGCGGGCGGTGGAGGGGGCCGAGCGCGTGCGGGCACCGAGGTGAGAGCGGGCCGGGCCGGGCGCTACGGGGCCGCCGCGACAGAGGCGGCGGAGGGTGGCGGTCGAGGGGAAGGATGCTGGGGCGGCTGGAGCCCCCTCCTCGCCGCCGAGCCCGGGTGGGTGGCGGGCTGAGGGGCTGGCCCGGGGAAAGGGCGGATTTCGGTTTATTTATCTTTTTTTTTTTTTTTTTAAGTTGTTTCCTCGCCTTTATTCTCCCGCTGTCCCCGCTGTGGGGTGGGTAACGTGTGCTGCGGGCCTGCGTGGCTGGAGGGCAGGCAGAAATGTAGTGTCATTGCGTGGTTGAGAAGGGGGAGGGGGGAAAGGAGGGGAAAAAAAGTCGTTTTAAGTAGTTGGGAGGTGGCTGTGATAGTTGCATCTATTGCTTAAAAAAAAATAACAAGAAAAGACCCGACCTGAGCTCAAGGTTAAATCCTTTGCCCTCCTGCCACGGCCAAAGCCCGGCGTGGAGGTGGAGGCTGCCACCCGGGGGAGGGTGATGCTCTTGGAACCGCATCGGCAGCTGTAGCTTGCCTTAATAAGCATTTTTCTCCCATCTTCACTTCTGGAGTGAATTTATTTTTACCTTACATCTTGTTCAGGTTGCTGCTAAGGTCATGAAGGAATAAAACTAATGGAGTGAGGGGGGGAGATCTGTGATTTGGGCCCTGCAGCTCGTGGCTCCCTGAGGCAGGGCGTGAGGCTGGTGGCAGGTCTGCAGTTGCTTGCTTGCAGTTTTTTCTCCCCCTGTGGGTGATGCGTGCAGGAAATGAGCCTAGTTTTATATGGACACTTGGGTTTCTCGAACCATCCCCTGTGCTGGCTGATTCTGCCGACGCAGAGGTTTTCTGGTGTCTGGGTGGGTGGGGAGGCTGAAACAATACAAAGTTACACTCTTGCTTCACAATTTTTGCTATAGGTATTTTTTTTGAAAGGTGGGAGGCAAAAGAGTGAAAACTCTGAATTTTTCCTCCGGCTCTGTTTGGTGGTAGCATGTCCTGTTCTTCCTCATATGCCCTAAGAGAAGGAGTAACCTAAAACCAAGCCTGCCAACTAAACGCCAGCAGTTTCTTTGCAGCTCTCTCCATTTCAATGGTGCAGCTTTCCCAAGCCCCTTTCCGTCGCCCTTCGCCTTCAGGCTGCTCGGAGGAGGGGGAGGACAAGAGCATGAAGGCGGCCAAGCAGCAGGTGAACCCGGCTGGGGAGAGCCAGCCTCCGTCTAGTCCCCTGCAGTCTGCTCTGAACTCGGCAGCCTCTCCTTCCCAGGCGTATGAGACTTACATTGATAATGGGCTTATCTGCCTCAAACACAAGATCAGGAACATTGAGAAAAAGAAGGTAACTTATTGTTCTTTGCTTTGGTGTGCTTAAATTGCCCTTTCTAAAACTAATGTTTAATGAAAATGTATTTGGTGAAGCTACATAGTTAGCTGCTTGAAAAAAATAGTCTTTTAGAATATATGCTAAGACCTGGGCATGGGCTGCAGTTCAGGCTTGCCAATGGCTTTTTGTACTGCCTGGATTATCTTTTAGAACCAGTGTAAAGCAAAGAAGAGTTTTGTAAACTTCTGAAGCAGACTGTTTGCATTTGGCACTGGGATAGTGTTATAATTTTAGGGAATTGGGAATATATCTAACTTGTTATCTATATCAGTTTTATCAGATAATATTTGTTATCAGTTTTGCTGCTTTTGCAGCTGGTAGTTAGCAAAGCTGACATTTTCATTAAGATCATGAGTATTAATTTAGACTGCATTTGATCAGAGATGGTTTAGACCTGACTTGGCAATGGCTTAGTCTTGCAGAAACTTGCATATTTTTATTGACTGCATGCATCTGATATTAAGATATAGAGAGAAACCTAAAACTACAGATTAGGAACAGTGTTTGTTCTGACCCATGAAAATACCAAACCAGATTAAACAAGTATTGCCCTTCACATTGTGGTGTGTTGTTTTGTGGAGGGTGTGTGTTTTTTTTTTTTTTTTTGTTTGTTTGTTTGTTTTTTTCTTCCCAATTTTAGAGACCANGTTTGTTTTTTTTGTTGTTGTTTTTTTTATCCCAATTTTAGAGACCGTTCTCTCTAGAAAGGATTTGGAGGCTTAGAGTATGAGAAACTCTAACCCAGATTTGGTTTAAAGATGTTTTTGGTGAGGAGAGAAGATAGTATTGGAGGGGAAAAGGCGTAATAAAATTGCACATCTAAGATACTGTGTAAGGCACTTGCATTCCAAAAACTTTGGCACATCCCCAGGTGACTGAAAGTTAGGACTATGCATGTTTTCCATGTTATTTTTTTTTTTTTTAAAAAAAAAAAAAAAAGGAAATCATGGTGTACTTCTAGTATGGGATAAGCATTTAAATGAGGCAACTGCTTCAGTATATTGTGGATTCTAGTAAATGTCAGGAAAAAGCACTGACTACTCTTGAAGTGAAAGGAGAGACTAGGTGAGACTTTTGTTTGTCTACCTGGGGAGGGTGATTGGAATTCTCACGTAGGAAGGGCTATCTGGCTGATGACTCCCATCCACATGGCGGACATACATAACTACTTTAGAATAATGTCAGATAAACTTGCTTTCTTTCTGTGATTAAGCCACTCTATGTGCTAATGCTGTTGGAGGAAGCTTACCCTTGTGGATTTCTCTAATATTTCTGATTCGCTTGTGTGTATGGCCTCAAGCAAATGATAAGTGTTGGGACTTCTCACTTGCTTGGGCAGAGTATTCCTAGTCCTAGCCTTGTGTTGGTGCTTGGTTAGAAATCCTATATGGCTGGATACTAGGTAGTATATGACTTCATAGCAGTGAACTCCCTGTTCCTTTCCCTGTGTGTATAAAGAAATTTGGATTTTAACAGCTTAATTTTGCATAGGTCATTTCAGCTTTTAAAGAATGTTTCAGTATATTAGAAATCAGTCTTCCTCTAAATTAAAAACAGAATGAAATTGACATAATGGAAGTTGCTTTTTTTTTTCCTTTTCTTTGGAAGGATGCTGTGAAAAGAGTAGACTTATTCAAGGATAGTGCTGGAAACTTTTGAAGCTGCCAAAGATTCAAGGTCAATGTACTAGTATTTTCTTTAAGTGAGACAAAGGCAGAAAGTAAAGAAGATCAAAGGTCTAAAGGGATGTAGGCAGCCTTGAGTCTCAGGTAGCCCAAGTATTACTATGCCTTTGAGCTGTCAGTGTTCCTGTCCTCTGAAAGTAAGAGGAAACAATACAATTTCTGTTCTGCTGCAGCATATAAACCTACCCAAAATACAGAAAGGAGTATTTAACTTGCCTCCCTGTGCCCAATTCACTAAGTTAAGAGAGAAATCAGTGTAACAAATTGCCTTTGGATTTTTTTTTTTCCAGCTCAAACTGGAAGACTACAAAGATCGCCTCAAGAAGGGAGAAGCTCTCAATCAAGACCAATTGGTAAGCTTGAACTGCTTGACATGGGAGGGATGGACTTGAGACCTTCAGGCATGTCAAGACAAGTTGCTGAAGGAGATACTGGTAAAGCTTCCCAGAAGCCATGGCTTCAGACTTCCAGCAGTATTGTTCACAAAACAAATGGGTAGTTTATTGTTAGTTGAGCTGAACAGTCAGTGCATGCAGGCTTTGTCTCCTGCTTTAACCTTCATGTTTAATGAAGTAATAAAAGGTCTTGTTGGTCCTTGCTTTATAGACTTCCAGTGTCAGTGCTCCTGCACCTATATTTCTTGATGAGATGTCTGTATGCAGTTTATCTGCATGGCACTGCAATACTTAAATGCAACACTCAAGAGTTTTGAAGTAGCTAATTCTCTTGACTTCAGCAAGAGGTATTTTAATGTCCTGGTAGCTGTACAATACTGTCAGTTATGGGTAGCTGTTGAAGTAGGATTCATCAGCAGTTTCTGTTGGTAGAGAGGAGGACTCCAGCCTAGACTGTAGAGGATCCAAAGGCTTCCGTAATAGAGTAATTTAGCTGTGAGGTGTCCTTGGGATTATTCCTGTGTGCTTCCAGCACTGTCTTCTCATGGCTGAGAGTAACTACTACTCTTAGATGCTGTACCTGTGGTAGCTGTAAGTGGGAATGCCACAATGTAATATTGCTACTCAGCAGATGTGATAGGCTTCATGAAGCCTAGATTAAATCTGCTTCAGAAATGGTACTGAATAAGTACTAAAAGCACAATTTTTTTCCATCTTCCCTCCCCTAGCTTGGACTAAAATGGACTGTAGAACAAACAATAATATGAAAACTAAGTTTTTTACCACATCTGTGTAACTTAATTTTGCATAATCCAAAGAGGTTAAATGAGGCCTATGGTTTATCACTTTGGTCATCCTAGTTGTGTCCTTTAATGTACTTTGTGGGCACCTGAAAGACAAATCATGTGATAAAGGACACTGATACTTGAGTGAGTACTAATCTTGCAGATGAACTCTAAAGCTAGCAGTCAATGAAACATTTATTTCAGTGGGTGGCAGTATGAGAGAACACATACTGTTCTCTTGCTGAGCTGCTTGTAAATGAGCTAGTCATAAATGGGGTAAGAGGGGAAGTTATAACTTGAAAGCAGAGTAGATATTGAAATGAATGATTATTTAATACTTTAGAACCAAACATGGTAAGATGCTTTGCTGTTGTAAGTGTGGAAGTAGAATAAATTAATCTGCTGATTTGAAATGAAGTGGTGACCTCTTAGTTGCCCTAATGACTTCCAACTAAATGTGGAAATGTATAGGCTCAAGTCATCTGAGATTAGGTGCTAGGTATTACAAAAAATGCTCTTTATCTGTCACATCGTGTAGAAGCTTGATTAGCCTTGAGTAAGCTTTAAAACTGCTGTAAATATTTTTGTTTCTAGTAGTTAGTCCAAAGAGTCCACTAAAAATAAGTGGGAGACTAAAAAGGAGTGGAAGAGTCTGTAGGCGTTGCTGATGCATGCATTCACCTAGAGCTTTGGAAGTTATGTAGGCAATGACCTTACTGGTTTTCAGTCTTGCAAGCAGAGGTTGACCTAAGGGTTTGCATTCAGTTTCTGGAATATCTCAAACTTCTAAATTGGCAGATGAGATTCATTTTTTTTTTTTTAAGTGACCTATGGTGGTCAAGGTGTTCAGATAGGTAATAGGTACTTCTACAAGAGTTATCAAAGGTAATATTCAGCAGTTAACTAATTCGAACTTACCCTTACAGCAGTTAAGATATGGAATACTGCTTTTCTACTTTTTTCAGATGTAGCTTCCTAATGTGTGTACAGATATTGGGCTGTAGTGTTTGAAGCTAGAGTAGAATTTAATAGCTTGCCTAATGCAAAGCTTAATTGCATGTAATGCTTTGTCAGAGTTGCATGTCTAACTATAACTTCATGTAGTCCTTATTGCCTCTCTCATAGAGAAGTATACATCTGATCAACTTGTTTCACCAGGGTCTTGAGCTAAACTGCTCATGATCTATGCCTGTAGAATTAACTGCGTGTGCTAACCTTATGTTAGAGGGGGCAAAAATCAAAGATGAGCAATAGCAAATTAAATATCCTTTCCCTGTCAATATTTAAATTGTTTTGCAGGCTGAGCAGGCTTTCAGTGTTATCACTCACTAACATTTATCAACAAAATGACAATTGAATACATGACAGTGCTTTCCTGTAGGTTGACTTGTAGCTTCTCTGAACAGTGGTAATGGATTTCTTGATTTTTGATGTTTTAAGGTATTTAGCTTTACCCTGGAGTGTGCAGGGCTAAGGGTGAAATTTCTGCAATCTGCCTAGTTACTTACTGTTAACTCTTGATAGTGTCCACACATTTGACACACAACTGAAGATTTTAAAAGCCAAGATCTCCAAAGTACTAAGTCAACTTGCTCATTAGTTCTTTAAAATTGCATGGTAAGTTTTGTGAGAAACCTAAAACTAAATGGAGTGCTTTGCAGTAATCAATAGACTCACTCGTTAGTAACATTCTACTTTAGGGATGTGTAGTATATTACAAGTAGCAAAAAAGTAACTGAACAAGTAAATTGAGATTCCAGAGCAAATAGAACTAACTTGTTTTCCAGTTGCTTAAGAAAAAAATAGATGGACAATTTGGATGTTCTTAGTGTTATCAGGGAAGTAAATTAAACTTGTACTGCAGTAATAAAACATATGCAATAACATTAATATTCTTTTGCTAAAATGGTTTTGTTAAATGACCTAAAACAGTTTCTTAACTCTTATAAACTATACTAAAAGTGGAAAATGAGTGTGAAAATCTGAAACTATTTAACTTGTTACTTCCCACGCATGTCTTATTACACATACCTTCAAATAATATCTATTTATACCATTTTGCATCTTCAGAGCTATGAAGAAGACATAAAATGAACAGATTTAGAGGGGAGAGGGAGATTTACAAACTTTTGTATGAAAATGATTTTAAGAATCTAGCCTTTTTGAAGATTAGAGTAAAATGTTGGATCTTCTAATGGAGAAGATAGAAGGCATTGCTTCATTTGTGGAAGCAAAACTTGGAATGACTCACTTTTGCCTGGCCTGTTTTCTAAAGTTCATAGAAATTAGTTACCCGAAAGCACTCTGATTCTTAGCTGTAAGTGAACATTCTGTGCTGAAGTTGCCTTTCTCCTGTATTTCTTCCAAGCCTCCCCATCAGTGTCTGACTTTAAATAGCTGCTTTCTTCTTGATGCTGAAGCCCATGGAAACAAGAGTGGGAAGGGTGAGGGGAAAGAAAATAACTGATATGTGGGCTTTCCTGTTTTGACAGTAATATACTAAGTGTTGTATGAGGTTACCTGGAGAGTCTAATCCAGGTTAAATACTAGGTTATTTGTGCAGATGGCTTTGTACTGAATCTTGGGCAACCATGAATGACTCTAAACTGTAACTGGTACTTAATCTAGAATAGAATAAAATCTGTCTGAGAACTAGTTGTTTGAAGCTATTTTAAGATTATAAAATAGCATGGGTTTACAGCTGAACCTGTTATGTTTTCTCCTACTTCCTTTTGTGTAGGAGGCAGTGGAGAAATATGATGAAGTAGTACACAACTTAGAATTTGCCAAGGAGCTTCAGAAGACTTTCTCAGGCCTTAGCCAGGATGTAAGTATAAAATGATGCTCCCTATGTTGTTACAAGGTGACTGATGCTTGTGGGGTGAGCTTTTCCTCCTTAGAAACGATTGTGCTATTCTAACAGTTATGTTCATGTATTAGTGTGCAAAATGTTTCTATCTTGGAGAAAGAATGTGCTTAAACTATTTGGAGTAGTAATTACAGTAGAGAATGACAACTTGGTTTATTGTTGGCCTCTGTAATAAAGTCTTGTATACCTGCATAATGACTTGTACCCAAAGTTATCAGAACTTGACTGTGCTTGCTAGGGATTCCAGGTCAGTCTATTTTTGTCTTCCACTATAAGATGTAGATAAACCTTGCTTAGCTGAGTGCTGGACTTCAGGATAATGTCCTATCATGACATCCACAGAGCCTGGAGGCACTTAACTTCCTAAGTGTGGATAAGCAAAAGTTTGGTGGAAGATGTAATGTTATATTAGCCTTCAAATCTCAGATTACTGAGGGGATAGAGCTAGGCTTTTCACCAGGGTAGACGACAGGAGAATGGTCCTGCCTAGTTTGAACCATCATTTTAAATGACAACTGCTCTGAGGATAAATAAGCATGGGATAGACAGCTTAGAGAAGCTGTGGAATTTAAGCTGTATGTAGTCAGATCTTGAAAGCATCCAAGAACATGGCTAGTTGGGAGTCAGTGCAGCCCTGCTCTGGTCTGGAGGCTGAATTAGGTGACCTGCTGAGGGCTTTTCTAGATTTTTTTTTTTTTTTTTTTTTTTTTTTTAATGATCCCTTTTCAGCAAGTGGTAGTGCTGGGGTTAACAGTAAGTCACTTTGGCTTCTTTAGAGAATACATTTCTCAGGAACATTTCACCAAAATGTGAGGAGTTTGCTGCTAATTACTTTCTTACAGCTGTCTTGTCTCTAATTACAGCAGGTTATAGATATACAGTTTTATATTGGGATTTATTTGGGTTTTAAAACCCTATATACAGTATTTTTCTATAAGCAATATCTTATTTGTTGCTGAAGAACCTGGTCTCCTGATTAAGCAAGTATTATCCTTGAAGATCTGATCTGAGCTAATGCTGGGGATCCTAAACATGATTAGTCACTGCTCTGGCATTGCTTCTCTCCCACTTCTAGAATTGTGAAGGGCTAGTAAATGGCTCTTCAATGTTGGCTGAGACCCAAACAATTTTGTTAGAGAGGCTTTGTGTGTGTGTGTATATATACTAATTACAGGTATTGCTTTGAGGTTTATAGCACCGCATAAGTAGAGTCTTTTCAGCCATGTTGCTGCTTTGGGTTCTCTTTGTTACTATATGTCAAGTATAAAACTGTATGTTGTATGAATGTTAAAAATTCTGGATTCCTTCATATTGCTTTCATATGCAACTGCTCATAAATAAAACAGTATTGTAACCTTGTTTTTTCTTGTACATATTTACTAAAAAAACTAGCATTAATTTCTGCTAGTTCATGCTTGTTCTTGAACTTGTGCTATAAATTAAAGCTAAAACATTTTGACTTTACTTTTACCAATGTGAATTCAATAGCCAATATGGCCAATATGTGAGCATGCAAGAATTGCCCCTAATGTTCCTTACCATATTTTCTGAAAAGCTGTGAATCTTCAGATCTTACTATGAAGCAATGCTCCATACTGAGATATTTTAAGTTCTGAAGTTGTTAGAGTAGCTTCTGCTGCATAGTTTTATTAATGTGATGCAAAACCTCTTGCTAAATCTGGGAGCTGTATATTATCTGTGTTCAGACTTCTGTTGTCACCTATTTAATGAAGTGGTTCAGTCTTGTGCCAACAGAAAGAGGAATTGTAGAATTCAACACATCCTTCAAATTGTAGTGAAAAGGCAGCTGAAAACTTCTGCATCATTAAACAGCATGTTTAAAGCCTAGGCAATCACTTTGTGTTAGTAGTGACTTATCAATTCCATTGATTGTGAAAGGAGCTAGAACAAAACAGCCTAGGGATCAGTACTATCCAGAATCAAGGTTAAATGCCTTAAAGGCCTAGTAAAAGTGAGTGAAACCTCTAGCTTTCAAGTTAACTAAAGTTGCGCTAGATGGAGTTGAGTGCAGGTACAGGAGCTCAGCCAGGCGAGGAGCATCAAAGGTCTTGGATATCTCAAGACAGAATTGGGAACTTCTATAACTTTTCCCAGGTGAATAGCTTTTAATCAATGTAGGATGATCCATATTACTCAGCTGTTTAATTGTTGAATTTGTGTATTCAAATAGCTGCTGAAAGCCCAGAGAAAGGCTCAACGAAGAGAGAGTCTATTAAAGCTTGAAGCAGAGAAGAAAAAGCTGCGTACGATACTTCAAGTCCAGTATGTGCTGCAGAACTTCACACAAGAGCATGTCCAGAAGGATTTCAAAGGTGGTGTGAATGGTGCAATATACTTGCCTTCTAAAGAACTAGACTACCTCATAAGATTTGCAAAACTGACATGTCCAGAAAGAAATGAGAACTTGAGGTATGTTCAAAGTTGTCTTTGTCTAATTGGTATGCTACACTCAACACAGTACATGTCTTCTATTATTTGACAGTACCATATCTTGAAATATTAAGTTTTAGGACACTAATTAAAGTTCTGTTCTAGTGCACTTAGCTGTCTGAGATTGGGAATGTAGCAGGAATACATCACAGATTTTCTTTAAGGCTCAGAGTAATTATGACTAGCTGTGCAAGGCAGACAAACAAGCCCTGAAATACTGTGTCTTTCTCTGGAAAAAATCAGTCTAGGGCCACCATGAAGCTGATGGCATGCTGTTTCACTGGGCTCTGCACTGTCTGAAATGAACTGCAATAAACACAGAACTGTTTCCTGTTAATCTGATGATACAGATCATATTTCTTTATGAAGAAACATGAAGTATTTGTCTGCAGGTGGTTATTCTTCAAAGCAATTCAAACAATTTGACTGAGAGTTGTGATACCTTAGCTCTAAATGTCACTCAATGTCACCAACAGGTTGTCTCAAGATATGTAGCATGTGATAGTATTGACTTGGCATCATGCTCATAATATTACCCTCTGTGACTTGTAAGACTAGTTTGTTTTCTAAGTGCAGTAAGAATTCAATGCTAAAAGGGAGTCTGTCATTAGATTGCAAGCTAAGACATCTTATGGACAAGTGTCTTTCCATACTCAAACATGATTTATGTTCCTAAACTTATTAATACTGCTAGTGTGCTCAGTTTGCTTAATCTTTGCTCTTAAATTAACACTTAATGGAGAACTACTTACTAATGGATACTGAATATCTGTTTCTCATCTCTGTAAAATATCTGTTAGCTTAAAATTCCAATTACACTTTTTGTGAAAGTGTAATCCACAATGCCCTTCAGGCCATCAAGTGCATCATGATAGAATTTAAATTCATAATGTATATCAGTGGTGATGAACCTATGTCAAAGTTTCTCAACAAGCAGCAGAATAACAGGAACTGATGGTAGCCCCTGTGTGTGCACATTCCCTGAAGTGGTTAGCTGCTACAACTGTCTTCCTGGCTTGGAATCAAGTCAGCCTTATGGCCTCATTGGGAGTAGTACTAGGCTCTGTTTATCTTAATTATCAGTAGAAGAATTTACACTTGCCAGATTAGAACATGCTCAAATTGCACAGAAGTGTAGATGAATCCTTTTCCATAGGGGTTAAAAGAGTTGGGAATCAGGCATATTTGCAGGCATATTGCCTTAATCTGAAAAGCTGGATGTTAGACCATATCTGAAAATGAGGCGGGGGTGGGATACTGCAAGACTAGCAATCTCAGTTATGATTCTATGGTAAAATTCTCATTTGATTTAAAGTGTTGAAGACCAGATGGAACAATCATCTCTTTACTTCTGGGATCTTCTAGAGGGCAGTGAGAAACCTGTGGTTGGAACTACATGTAAGTGTCATTTAGAAAAGTAGAACTTTATTATAAAACTTGAAGTGTGAATGCTATTTTAACACATTAAAAAATTAACATAGACATAGAAGTCTGCTAGGTTGAGCACTTCAGAATGTTATGTGTAATTCAGCTCTCCAAGGTTGAGCAGCTGCTCATTCTAAATTATACCTTAAGCACAGATGCAGTAACCGTTCTGCAGTAATGGTCTCTGCCTTAGAGGGGTACACTTTCTTGGTAGGGATATGCTAACAGCTCTCATGCACGTGCCTAGATCCTTCTAGGAGTAATGATGGCAATAATTCAAAAGCTGATGCACAAGTAGGTGGCAGAACCAGGAGGGGAAAGCTTTTTTTGGCTATCTCTGTGGAAATATATTAAGTTTGAAAGAAGGTTTTATGAAATGCTTAGTAGTTCAGTACACTAGAGTGCACTACAAAGCTTCAGTGGTTCCAGGTACTGAAGACTTTTTCATCTTGTAGGAATTCCAGGTTCTTACCCAGTGTCTGTCCAGAGTGCTAAGATGCCACCATGATGGTAGAAGTATTAATTGCACTTGCTGTGATCTGTAATGATCCAAAGTGCAGTCTCACTTTGACCTGTTGGAGATGTTTTCATTTTCCCAAGCATGCTCAAATTTGTTGGACTTGTCACATATTCTTCCCTCTGATTTCTTTAGTTAAAAGTCCTGCTTGTAAACTGGCATACCCAGAGAATATATTTCCACTCTAGTTTCAAGAGCTTTTCCTTCCTGTTTAGATCTTGTCTGGGCAAAAACTGCTTACTGCAGTTGGGCTGTCTTTCCCATTGCAAGCAGACTTTGCTTGTACTGTTTATTCTAGTCTTGCAGAGAGGCTATGTGTTAGTAATCTTTCATTTGTTGTTGACAATAACATTGTTGAAACTGTTAACCCAGAACACTAATGTACCCTATCCAGCTTCCACATATGGATAGTCAAACTGACAAGCCAGTGTTAACATTGCTCTTTTTATACAGCTATGGACAAAGTGCAAACTGGCCTTGTCAAGCTACAAGCTGGTGGCTTTTGTCTCATTTTTGTTGACATGTACAAACAGTTGCCCATGTATCTTGAGCTCTGGTTTTGTGTGTTTGTATCTCTCTCTTTTTTTTTTTTTTTTTTTTTTTTTTTTTTTTTTTTTTTTTTTTTTTTTTTTTTT
>VWPW01006720.1:102305-132278 GCA_013389825.1 Crypturellus undulatus | reverse complement strand
TTACAATAATCAATTGTGGATATTCTAACGTTTCTAACTTCAGAATTCAAATGTAAAAATCTAATTAAACAATTTGTCTAACAATCTCATTTTGAATGACAAGATGAGCTTTGAGAATATCTGGTTTAGCAACTGGTATTACTATTTTAATTGAATTGGAGACTTGGTACTGTGCTTAAGTTGCATCTTTACATTTGCTCAGTTGAAACAAATTAACATCTTTTCTCTAGAATCCTTTATGGAGCTTATGAAGTCTGAAATACAGCCACAAGAGGTAAGATAACTCACTACCTCTTTTCCTTTAGTATTGTTACTTGTTAGAAATTTAACTGCACTTCTATAGTACTTAAACTTCAAAAAGGAGTCCGAGCAACAGTTTGTTACCTTGCATAGGAAATATTAAAGACTTGGTTGCATTTCTGTTTCTAACCCTGCATCTATGATTTCAGAAGTACTTGGTAGGGTAAATACTTTATTGTGCTGGAGCATGTCAGAAGAAAAATAAATCATCAGCCTTTAAATTGAAATACTTTATGTACTATAGTATGGAGGAAAAACTAAGGCTGTCTCTAAAAGCTGAGTTAGACCTAACTAGAACTATTTGGGTAATAGACCAAAAATTGGCAGTGTTGAGAAAGATATAGATGTTACTGATTTGCCAGAAAAGTAGGGTTCCCTAGACAGAATCTTGTGTGCACAAGACCGGTTTAAACAGTCCTTCAAAGTCTTAGGTTGATGCATGCAAGATTCAACTGGCAATATCAAAAGTTATTAGGCTTAGACCTAAAGGGAGGATAGGTATCCTTTAGGAAGTAATGTGCTGATGCTTAATGCTGAATTCTTATTTCTCAGATATCCCACTACAGGAAATACTTTAGAACAGGCTTTTGTAATCTACTATAACATCTGACTTGAGGGGTTTTTTTTGGTGACTTGTCAGAAAAAACACAGTCAGTAAGCCTTGTACAGCCTCCTACTTAGATATTTACTGTTTATGACAAAAGAGTAACTCAAACTTTCAAGTCCTCTTAAATGAGCTGCTAGACTTCATGAGAATAAGCAGACTGGAGTTTGATCCAGTTGTATTAACTCAGATCTGTTGACTTGTTAGTCTTCAAACTCCTGTTAAGAATAAGGAGGGCTGGCTGTATTTGGTTACTGGAGTTCTAAAGAGCCGGAGATGCTGGGGGAGATGATGCTGCTTTATCAGGACAGCTGCTAATACAGTACTAAAGCTCTCTAAATGTTATTGAAGATGATAACAAAAATTCCCCAAAATTGCAACTGGACTTCATATGGCATAGCCTATGACCATCAGTTAGAGAAAAATGATCATGGGTCCAGTCAGTTCTAGTATGTTCCACTCTTGCTGTTCAAGACTCATTCATACTTCTCTGGCATGCCAAAAAAATCTAGTTGGTGTCTACAGTCTAGTAAAAGAAAGCAATGGCTGCCTACATAGTTTCTATGGCTAGTGATTAAACTGTCTAGGTTCTGCTTTTGGGCAGAAACTTTCAATATCTGGGTGACCTATCTTAACTGACCTGAATTGTAGCAGCAAAAATGTTTTCTTGGGAGCCATTAAGTTTCTTTGGTCTATATAGTTTCTCAACAGGCGTTATTTGCCTGAAGCAGAGTACTCTGTCAAGAAGAAGCCAGAAGAGCCCAAATCTTGGGAAGCTGAGAGTGCTAGAAAGCAAGAACCTCCAAAGTCCTGGGAAATGCTTGTTGATATTGAAGAACAGGAGCAGAAGCAGAAACAAGAAACCTTAAAGCCTTGGGAATCTCGTGTTAGGCAGCAGGAACTAAAAAGACCAGAGTCTCCCAAGCCTTGGGAAACCCGTGTTAAAGAAGAGGAACCAAAACATGAGTCTATGAAGCCCTGGGAGGCTCGTGTTGAAGAGGAAGAACAGAAGAAGCAAGAAACTCCAAAAGCCTGGGTAGCACGTGTTCGAGAAGACCAGGAATCCCCCAGACCTTGGGTAGCTAAGGTGAGGGAAGAGCAGGAGCAGAAGAAACAAGAGTCACCTAAGGCATGGGTAGCAAAAGTTAAGGAAGAGCAGGAACACAAAAAGCAGGAATCTCCCAAACCTTGGGTGACCAAGGTTAAAGAAGAACCAGAAAAAAAGCAGGAATCGCCAAAACTGTGGGTAAGCCAAACTAGAGAGGAACCAGAACAAAAGAAGCAAGAGCCAGTGAAATCCTGGAATGTGCATGTTAGGGAAGAGCCAGAGCAAAAGAGGCAGGAGCCTGTGAAGGCTTGGGCTGCCCGTGTTAGGGAGGAGCCTGAACAAAAGAAGCAGGAGACCCAAGAGGCTTGGGAAGCAGCTGACAGGCAGCAGCAAGTGACATCCCAGCCGTTACAGAATCCTCCGAAGTCCTGGGGAGCTGCAAGTGTTGGGCCAAAGGAGCAGATGGGGCCAAAGAAGTTTGATATGGAACCCAAAGAAGTGAGTTGGCATATGTAGTATTATCTGTTGTAAGTTTTTGGCACTAGTGTATTTGACTAAAGCTTTAAGGTGCATTTTGTAGGCCTATACTTAGACCTCTGTTTTACTCGTGCTTTGGGGAAATAAAGCTTAACTGCCAGAATTGAATTAAGTTTGAACAGCAAGACAGTCCCCCTGTCACATACATCATGCAGTATTGCTTCTTTTGAGCCTTGAATAACTGCTTTATGAATAAGGCAGGGAAGAATGAACTTAGCTCATCCCCAGCTATTGGTTCTGTCCAGTGTTATCACTGCAAAGCAGGTATGACTCATCCAGGGATCAAATACTTTGTCTGTGACTGCATACAATTAGCCCTTCAGTAATTTTTTTAGGCTTTTGATTAAAATGGCTGCTAATTCTAGAGATATCTAACATCTAGATCAAGCAACAGGGGCTTAAATATGTATTTCCAGATGAATGCACAAACTATAGTGCTATCCTGTAGATTGTAACAATAGTAATGTTTTAGGGATGTGAAATGTAGCTATTAAAGGGCTTACAGATGAGCAGACAGTTAGGAAAGCAGAATAAATGCAAAGGGGAGCTGTCTGTACTTGGGTAGCTGCAACTCTGCCATGAGGATTGTGAGCAAAGCAGAGTTCAGTTATGTCCTCAGGAGCAGAGCAGCATTTACACAAGAGTGAGGGAAATCACTCTCATACAATGAGAGCTGTGAGCACCGCAGTCCTGTTTCTGTAAGAAGACAAATCAATTCATTCCATATTATTTATAATAAATGCTTAAGTTTAAAGCTTGTCAGTAAATGTGGCATAACTGAAAAACTGATTTTCTTGTACCTAGAAGCGGGAGCGTAAACAGAAGATTGAACAGGAAATAAAAAGAGTGGGTAACATGTAGCACTGGGTAACAAAATGGGAGTAAGGTGTTTCAGCCTTTTTTTTTTTTTTTTTTTTTTTTTTTTNGACACTGCTGCAAAACCTGGCTCTTTCACACTAAGCAACTCTGCGCACAGTAGATGTTGGGTGCCTAACTATGTCTGGTCCTAAGTGGAACTCTTTCCAAAGCATTTTAAGATGCTTTGAGTTTCTGGTGCTCAGGTCACTTAAAGCTTGATTACAGGCTATTTCATAATGAGATGGGCCCCTGTTTTTAATAGGATGAAAAGATGGATNTGACTCTTGTGTCCACTGGTGGTGGTGACACTGCTGCAAAACCTGGCTCTTTCACACTAAGCAACTCTGCGCACAGTAGATGTTGGGTGCCTAACTATGTCTGGTCCTAAGTGGAACTCTTTCCAAAGCATTTTAAGATGCTTTGAGTTTCTGGTGCTCAGGTCACTTAAAGCTTGATTACAGGCTATTTCATAATGAGATGGGCCCCTGTTTTTAATAGGATGAAAAGATGGATGGCTTAGTGGTGAAAAAGCCTTGCAGCAAGGAGAAAAGGGCCTGTCATCAGCTGGAGAAACTTGCAAGCTGCTCAGGAGTCTTCATAGTAATGCGCGCGTGTGCAAGTCAACCAGATCAAACCAAATCAAATGTTGGACTCAAAAGTTGCTTAAAGGTTGACTAGCAGAATGAAGTAAATGCAGCCTGTTTTCTAAGTATTCCAGAACTGACCTCCCTGGGAAGTTGTTTTCTGTTCAAGTATACTATGGTTAAACATTGGCTGGCTATATTCTTGCTTAGGAACTTTTGAGTAATGGAAAAAACATACTGAAAGATTAAGTAGTGTACTTGTCAACCTTGCCAGTTCCTATAACTAGTATTCTTGAAACCATTTTGGGTAATGCTAGGGTAGTTTCTATTATGAGCTGTGCATATATGTGTCTATATATATATAAAATAATTGTCTTCAATTTTAGGAAGGATAATGAAACTTTTCTTTCACATGAACCAAGTCCAGAGAAGGCAGTAAAGTTCTTGTAGCTGTCTTCATCTGGTTCCCTGGGAGAACCTCTAAAACTACCTTGACACAGGTCTAGGTATGGTAGATGAAGACTCATGACCATTTGGTGATGTGGAGCTGTCACCAAGCCTTTCTTTTACTACCTGGAATAAATCTTACATCTTTGAGACATCTCTTAAGGAACTCCAGTTTTGGTATGTCTCAAGAAGCTCATTTAGCCAAGTGTACTGTAAGGCCCAGTACTTGAGTGAGTTGATGCACAGATCTATTAAAACTGTGTTTAATTTGTGTAGCCTTGGACAAGCAAATGTGGTTATGGCTGAATTTGTAGCCTTCTCAGTTTTGATTTCAGAGAAACTTTGTGCCATTATCCAGTTATCTAACCCACACCTGCTGTGAATGCTGCTCTGAGCAGAAGTGAAGATTGGTGGTTTTAACTACATGGCAGTGCTGACTTTTGTTGTGATTCCAGCTCAGTTGTCACCTCCTGAGCTCATCTCATGCTACAGTCAAGTAACCTAGTGAGGATGGATTTTAGACAGAAGTATTACTGATATGCAAGATCTGTATTAGAATAGGTTTGGCATGTATTAATAGACCTTCAGTATCTGGAGGGGGACCTAACACTTAATTAGTAAAATTCCAAAACTGGTCAAGGCACACTGACCAGCCTTGTTTCTTTGTACTGATTAGTAGACATAAAAACAAATGATAGGTATTTCCAGAGAACAAGGAAAAGTAATTAAGAATCCCAGCTGTTATATATGCTATATGTAAATAAAATACCTCTTGCTAAATGCATAATGTGGAAATTCATAGTCTAAATGGTAAGAGTAAGTCTCTCTGAAAACTGAACTTGCATGAGTGCAGTGTAAAACTAACCTGACTGCCTCAAGAAGTGTTTGTTAAATTTGTTTGCTGATATTCCGTTTAATGTNTCTGAAAACTGAACTTGCATGAGTGCAGTGTAACACACACTTCTTGAGGCAGTCAGGTTAGTTTTAAATTTGTTTGCTGATATTCTGTTTAATGTGAGAGGGATTACTAAGCAATTGAACTCTAAGAAGGAACCTGCTCCCAGCTTGTAATTACTTTCTGAAGCATCTGATCATAAGCTAGAGAAACTTCAGTTTTGAGACCTCTGAACAATCTGATGTACTCCTTCAGAGCATGAAGGCACAAAACTTGAAGTACTGATCAACTTTCAAATGTTTTTCATTAAATCTCTATCTTGTGCTTATCTTAAATTTAAGTTTGCTACATCTAAGTTAAAGCTGTAGCAAAACAGCATTCATAATTGGCAAGGTACTACAGCTTCTTCTGCTTGGTATATTTTAATATAGGAAGGAATAAAAGCAAGTTTGACTTGGGGAGTGTCTCAGTGTTTCAGTGCAGGCTTAGTGTCCTAACACAGTACACATGAGCCTTGATGCCTCTTTCAGTTGGAACAGTTATGAGCATAATGGTGTACAGCACAATGCCAAAGGTGCCTGGGGAAGGAGATGGCTAAAACAAAATAGCACATGCACAAGGTTCTTCTGCTGGCAGTTCCAAATGCAGAATGTGTGTGGTAACTTGCATCTTAAATGCTTGTCTTCACTACCATTTATTATCAAGTAGGTTGCATAATGGGCTTATGATGTCTGGTGTTTTCAGCTTATTTGTGTTTATAAGTCAGGGCTAGTGAAGTGGTGGACTTTATAGTCACTTACCTCATAAGAATATCACTTAATTTCCTCAATTATTTAATCATAACTTTTGTCCTGGACTTGGATCCCTAATGGCTTTAGTTGCTGCTTGTTTCTCTAGCAAAATTGGCAGCAAGTTAAACTCGTGTACAGTCAGTAAAAAAATACTTCTATGGATAAGAAATCCTAATTAAAAGATATACTTAGTGTAGCTTTGTATTATCCTTCTTGCTCTAGAATAAAATAGCCAAATTTCTCACAGCTCAACATATAGTTATCATGTATGCCACATAGATATTGGAATTGGACTTATTTGTAATGCCTGTACACAGATGATGCTTTGTGAAGCTCCCTAACCCTGCCAGCCTCCTGTGCATATTGGAGGAATTTCTGAAAATGCCAGCAACTAGTTTCAGATATCTGTTGAAGAAATGCAGGAGTGATGAATTTCTGAGCTTGTTAGCCTAAAACTGGACAGCTAGAGCATTTCAAGTTGCTTTGAATCCAGCTTGATAATCAGAATGCCATGATGTATATAGCCTTCTGCCATATTTTGTAGTGACTTAGCACAGTGTTTCAAAGTGACAGCCTCCTATTAGATCAGTGTGCCTCTGCTTCTCATATGGTGTGAGCATCTGCTCCTGTGAGCATCAGCACTTGGACTAGTTGATAATGCAATTCTTGGGTTTCTGATTTGCCTCTAGCTGCAGACATAAGCAGAAGAACAATGAGTCTTTACAGAATCATTCAAGTTGTAGTTTAAAAAAGTCTGCTTCCCTCACAGATTACTCTCAATCCATGTTAGATTATCTAGAGAGTAGTTTGATATTATTGTCACTTTGAAAGAAATAGGGCTTCTTTAAGGAGCCTATCTTGACTTTCTGCTTGTTCTCCAGTGAAACTTTGTCCCTACTAAGTGAGCATCAGTTGAGATGAGTTATTAAGGACAACCTGAAACAATTGGAAGCCTGTGCTTGTGAATGCAATAGGCTGACATGAAGGGCACAGATGTAGGTATGCTGAATTTCAGGAAATTTAATGTAACTTATTGGAGGAGCTGGTACATGCAGAGTATCTGGTTCCTGAATGTAAGCACTTAATCGAATGCTGAGTAACTTGCTTGCAATATCTCCTAGGTGTGCTTTCATCAGAATCTCTGGAAATGCCATTGCAATAAAATGTGTACTTACTAGCACAGGACCTGCTGGGGAGAAGTGTATATTAAACTTTGAGTAGTACAGTTTTAAGTTTGTCCTGGCCCTCAACTTAAATGTGAGTTTCTTTGAATGGATGTGCTTAATTCAGCACTAAATGCAGGTAACTTATTGCCTTAGGATACTTGGCTATTAGAAAAAATAGAATGAGTTAATTCTGTGGCTGTTACTAGCTGTGGCCTGAGTAAGCTAGTTATGAAGTGAAAGCTTGATTCAGAAAATGTCAGTAAGTGCACAAAATTCTTTGCTCTGTGGTATCAGACATCTCTTACCTGCTCTGGGACTCTGTTGGATGATGCAGCTTGTCTGTCTTCCAATGATTTTTAATACTATTTTTGTATCGTTAGGTGCCTAAACCTGTGCATCAGCCAGCTGCAGAATTTTGCTCTACTTCTACTCTTCCAAAAGACCCAGTACTAAGAAGGGAGAAACTTCAAGATCTGATGACTCAGATACAAGGGACTTACAACTTCATGCAAGTATGTGTCACTTCCTCACTGCTGTTACAGCACAAATCTTTCATACCTACTAGAAAAATGTGCTGAGACTGAATGTGTGCAGTGAGTAAATACATCTACCTGTACTTAATAGTATCTTGTCACATTAGGAGTTTTAATCTGTATCTAGAATTTAATATTTTCCCCAGCTGATGATCCTTTTCTTTTTAAGGAGTCCATTCTGGATTTTGATAAAGCTTCACCAAGTGCCATTGGTTCATCCCAACAAGCTTCAGTTACTGCAGCAAGTAGTCCTGTAGGTAGGTAATAACATAAGTATTAACTCTTCCTAAGCTTTTGAGAATACCCAGTTTTGCTTGGGCTATAGATTAGTAGACCAGAGGGGAAAAGCAGTTTGTTTAATTACCAATACCAATGTCTGACAACTGTGGCTTGAGACACTCTTTCCTGCTGGAGAAAGCTTAAGTTGATTCATTTGTCTGGAAATGTAGTTTTTATATAACCCCTGGCATATGTACCTCAGGTACCAAGGTGCAGAATGGCTATGCCATGCTTGGGTACCAAATGTCCAGATGTAGCATAAATAGGTATAAGCCAAGAAATGAGCTCAGGATCAAGTACAGTATCTAGTTTAAATTTTCTATGAAACTGCTCATCTGAGACTAAAAGCTGTAGAACAGACATAACCAGTTAAGTGTTCAGTTGCTCCTTCTTTTATCTAGAGAGTATCTACCTTAATTATCACTAAACTATCATTTTTTGAAGAGCTGTTTTTCAAATGTATATATTTAATGGTGCTAAATAAAGCACAAACACCTGCATTGCATAGACTAAAGATAGTCTATATCTTTGTTTTTGAAAAGTTCATGTTGAAATTATATGTAGTATTTTTGAACGTAAGAGCAAATGTTTTATAGCTTGTCTAACTGATTATTCTTTTATAGCTTCAAAAGAACAAAAACTGCCAAGTCAAAGTGATTTTCTTCAACAGCCACTCCAAGTAAGTAGAAGTTAAGGCTCCCCTGAAGAGGTAAAGTGGTAGTCAGAGAATAATTACAGGAAATTATTCACTGTAACAGATTTAGTTTCTCAACTGTNAAAGTGGTAGTCAGAGAATAATTACAGGGAATTATTCACACAGATTTAGTTTCTCAACTGTTTTTTTTTTTTTTTTTTTTTTTTTTTCCTCTCCTTATTAATCTTTTAACATAATTTGAGTTTGGTAGCTTGTAAGTGTAAGGTCATTCAGATGGTGATTTGCTGATGGCATTTAAGTGAATTTTCATAGGTAGTAAACTTTTGAAATTCTTGAAGCGCAACAGTATGGAGATGTTCTGAAGTAGTCTTAATATTTAACCCGTGTATTCAAGTTGGCTAAAGTTGGTGTGCAGGGAAAGGTGCTGCTTTGCACACCACAGTTCAATCTGGCTTGTGTTTCACTTGAGCCAAAGTCTCAGACTTAAAGAGCTATGGTTGAAAGTGAACCTTAAGGATAGCGTTCATGTCTTACTACACTGTGTTTTGAATAGGTTTATCTGCCAGTAGTAAGAATTCCTAAGCAATGTGAAGACTGTGACGAAAACACACTGCTTGCCATTCTGAGTTGTAGACTCTGCTCACTTACACCCAAAGTGCAAGTCTCAAGGAAATATTCCAGACAGTATTTCAAAAATCTTATCTCGGGTTTCTCTTCTTTTAAGACTGCTGCTTCTCCTGTGGCTTTGCATGGCTCAAATACTTCCCTAGCATCTGCTGATCATACACTGTCTGGCTCTGAAACAGAAGATTTGGCAACACCACAGACACCACAGGTAAAATTCCCTGTAGTTTGCTGGCCCTCAGGTTTGAGATGGCCATTCCTAAATGAATGTTGTAGTGGGACCTCCCATAAATAACCATACTGGGACAATGTACAGGTCAGATCAGAAGTGAGAGTGACAGTATGTCCTATAATGATTTAGAATAGGTTAATTGCTGCACTTGTGCACTTCTGTAGCACATGAGTGTTGTGAAATAAGAAGGCTGTGGGATGAAAGCTGCAGAGTGGAAAGTGTTGACATGTTCCCCCAGGAACACACATACTTGATTTGGTTAGCACAAAATATCCCCTCTAATGACAACATAGAGGCTGTGTATTTTATACTGTCATAAAATTAATTTGTCTAAGCTGTGAAAGACTGCTGTCGAGCACTAGTTGAAAATGTACTGGGAGCTGAAGAAACCCTGCAACTGGCATTCAAATATTTCCTTACAGCTGAAGATAATTGTTTCAATTCATACTACTGCAGAATGTTTGACTGAAGAACTCTTGCTAAGTATGTTCAGGAAAGCAGTGTGGTCCTCCCCACTGGACTTTCTAATGCCATGTAGGAAATGTTCATGCATTTTTTTTTCTGGTGTTTCTTATTACTGTGTATATTCAATATACTGTACAGTATATTGAGTGGGAGTAAATCCTACATGTAGTCAACTCTACACTTGTCAAGACCGTGCTACGTTGCTACCTTTCAATCAGTCTTTTTGACAGTTTCTATCATTTCAGACTTACTATGTTAATGAGGATTAAACTTTGCTGTGCTGTAACATAGGACTCTTGATTAGAATGCCAGTTTTTGCTAGTTTAATGTTGGAATTCAGGTTTCTTGTGCCAGGTTGATTTCTAGTGGCTTAGTTTTTGGATGTGATAGCTTTCTCTTCCACAAGCAGTTGGAAGATTGCACAGACCTAAAAGGGGATGCATTCCATGCTGACACTGCCCCCTCCCAGTATGTGAAGGCAGGTCTGGTTGAAATGCCATATGACAGTATATATGGTAAGAACAATAATGGTAGTCTTTAACCCTTAGGTAAGTATATAAGCAACTCTGCAATACCACCATTACAGGTGTGAGCTGAGCAACATCTAGATTTTGCAGGAATTGTCTGCCAAAGTTTCTCTGAAGTCTTGTTAAACTTGTCAGAAGCTTAATACTGGGCATGATCTGATTTAAATCAGTGAGGCAGTGTGTCAAGACTTCACGAAACTGCTTGAGGCACTCTAAAATTATTAGAATTATCTGATTTCAAAAGGCCAATTGTAAAACCTGTATTGTAGGAAGGGTAATCTAAAGACAATTGCTTGAAACATTTGGCCAAGTTGACTGTTTGGCACTCTTGGAACCTACTGTGTTTGCTTTGGTCCCTGAAAATTCACCTGCTTCAAGTCATAGGCTAGTAATGTTTATAGCCTTAGCAGAATTGGGCTTTCTGCAATACTTTGTGTAACAGCCAGCATATGTATGTCTTCTTTCAGGCACCAACATCGCTTCCTCAGGAGACTGAGAAATATACTTCCCAGCCATTGTATCAGACAAGCCCTCGTATATCTGAGCCATTGATGCCCCAAAAGATTGAAATTGCCCAGGTGAGCCATCCCTGGGAACTTGCAGGCCAGGTATTAATGATATGGTGGGACAGAGTAATACAGGTAAAGTTGATATGGTACTACTGGTTGCTAAATTGTACAGAGATCCATACTGGTCCTTTAGAATTGTGGTTCTCACAATGTATTTATACCTGAAACACTTCTTTGCCACTTGCATAGATAAACCTTAATGCTGGTTAATATTGTATTTGGAAGACTTTTTTTTTTTTTTTTTTTCCCCCCTCTCTCTCCATCTGAGCTGTAACTTATTAAATTGCAGGGAAGNTTTTTTTTTTTTTTTTTCTCCCCCTCTCTCTCCATCTAAGCTGTAACTTATTAAATTGGAGGGAAGGGGGGAAAAAAACTCAACTCGGAAAGCCTTCATGAGTTTCTTTAGAAAGAGGCAGAAGTCACTTAATCTTACCTAGAAGGAATTACTTTCTAATAAATTGGACCAAACACTCCATAGTTCCTTAGATGAGGGGAAAATACCCTAATGTGTCTGTGGTGAAATTCATACAGCGAGTGGTATGTATAGCAGTGCATAGGCGCATTTCACTTAATCAGCAGAGACAGCAATAGAATTACTGATTGCTGAGGATGCACAGCAAGATTTGAAACTGTAAGCAAAAGCTATTTTGTAGCTCTGCTATGTCCAAATGTCATCCTGTAGAAACTGCTGACTTCTGATGGTCCAAGCTTTAGAGCAAATTAACTGCTTCTGTTGCTGCCTGATAACTATCAGGTGACCTTTTATTACATATTTTTGTTCTTCCCTCAGGCATCGGTTCCCCTTTCAAGTGAGCCACAGTCACCATTGCCTACTTCAAGCACCTCCATGTCACCAGTACCATCAGGGCAAAGTTTTCAGTCTCCTCCAGCAAGTAGCAGCTCTGTCACAATAACAGCAGCTCCCTTTCAGGCCATGCAGACTGTAAGTATGTGATTTGACACAAATGATTCATCAGCATATCCATAATTTAATCTTAATCCATAATTTAATCTTAGTACTTAGATGTTGACTGTTCATAATATAGTACAGAACTTAAGTCATTTTGATCTTAATATCAAAACATCTTAGTACTTTGCTTCTGCTTTGCCTTCAGAATTTAGAACAGTTCATTGCTGAGAACAGAGATCCTCCTTTGGTCCCTGGCTAATTCAATGCCTAATATTAAGATAATTTAGTATCCTCAAGGAATTAACAGGGAGAAGTCAGATCCAAAGTAGATCAATATATAGGTATGCTTCAAGGTAATTGACTGTTACTTGATATTTACATATAAGTACAGACTTCAGAGAAATGTGAGATCCTTAAGTTCTTCTGTGTCTCTAGTGCTGTAAAGCTTTCTGTAGCCTGTACTCATCTTGTTGCAGTTTACATCACTTGTATTGAGAGTTTAAGTCACTTGTATCCTACTGGAATCATGGGAAGCATGCCCTTTATAAGCAAGCATATAAGTCATTATCCTGGCTAATAAAGCAGTCAGTAGTAGAGCTCTAGGGAAGACTTTACAAAGTCTACAGTGTCTTTCAAATCAGTGTGTCTTCAGGACATTCACTGTTACTAATGTTTCCGTTATCTAGCAGTTTGAGGTGCAAGCCCCTTCTGACCTTGTTGGAATGAGTCTCCATGTAGTAGCTGTTCATGGTTCTCTTTCTGGGGAATGAAGTGGGTGGTATGTGGCTTTTTTAGCTGAAATTTCTGTTTTGAAAAGCTATTATATATACCTAGAATTTCATCTAGTCTAGTAGTCAGTGATAAATAGCTATTCATAAAGCTTCTACTCTTGCCTTTCTATAGTTGTAGAAATAGCTCTGTAGAACTAAGAGGCATTGTGATTTGGATATGTTTTCTGAATAAAACTAGTAGTGCTGGGGGGATCATTTTCCAAGTCTATTACTAGAATAACTAGTTAAAAGAAACTAAATGCCAATGAAGTCATTGTGGGTCATGCAAAACAGCTTGAGGCTTGTGTTCCTTGTGGTCTTTAAACACGCATATACCAAAGACCATTATATTCAAGTGCTGTAGTGTCTTAGCTAACAAAGCTAGACTAAAAATATGCCTGTCTCCTTAGGTAGGATAATACTGAAACTAAGTAAAATATCATTGTTCTTAGTAAGCCTGGTGAAATCATTAGTTTACTAGGTTAAAATTGTTCATTCAAGTTGTACCTGAGGAGAGAATGAAAAGAGGATGAGGCCAAACACTTCTCGGTGGTGGCCAGTGATAGGACAAGAAGTAATGGAACTTCGTGTGTTTCAACTTTTACTCGTCTCCATGTGAGGAAGAACTTCTTCACTGTAGGGGTGACAGCCCTAGAACAGGCTGCCCAGAGAGGTTGTGGAGTCTCCTGCTTTGGAGATCTTCAAAACCTACTTGGATGCCACCCTGTGCCATGTGCTCTAGGTGTCCCTGTTGGAGCAGGGGGGTTGGACCGGATGATCTCTAGAGGCTCCTTCCAACCTTAGTCATTCTGTGATTTCCTCTGTAATGTTTCTAGAGCAGCATCCTGTATTCAAGGAAACAGAGTGTTTCTGGGGACCTCTCTGAGATAAGCATGTCATGATCTAAATACAAATCTTGCTACAAATAGTGCACTGTGTGGTTAATACCAGCCTGATTCTACTGTATTCTTCAGTCTTACTGCAGAGTGATATTCTTTTTCCTAAACAAACTATTATATGTTAATTTCTGCACTTGTTGGTGAGTGTCTCAGTGGATGGCAGTTTGGTTCGCATTCCAATACGTGGGTAGAGATCAAACTTCTGCTATGATTAGCCAAGTTACATCTCTAGGGTATTGGGTAATTAAGTAAGAATAAGCTCTTAAGCTTAATGATGCAGTATAAACCATCCTCCTTCCTTTCTTGTTCTCAGTTCATCCTAAGAAACAGGTTGTCTTCTAGAAACTGCTCTAGGCATATGCATTTAAACCAGAATATAGAGTATTAGCAGTAGATAGACTTCACTTGGTAATATGTTAAGCATTTCTGTCTTGCAGGTATTCAAAGTAAATGCACCACTGCCTCCACGTAAAGACCAGGAAATTAAAGAGGATTCTTCATATTCTGCAGGATATAATCAGACTTTCTCTACAGCAAGTACACAGACTCCTCCTCAGTGCCAGTTGCAGTCTTCTCATGTTGCAGAACAAACATCTCTTTCACAAGAATCTCTGTCTTCAGGTGAGAAATTCTTGTATGCATTTACATCAGCATTTAATAATCCTGTAACCTAAAGGACCTTATTTAATTCATTGACTTATCATATGAGTTTATGGAGGTTCCTCGAATTCAGTGAAATTCTTAATTCTTGACTTGCTTATGCAACATCTGTTAAGGTTAGAGTTAGACCATGCCACAGCCTAGTTGACAGTATGGTATGTGAACTTAACTTGATTAAACAACAATTTCTATATCAGCTGTACAGACAGGATTGCCTGTATACCCAATATAAGTCATTTCCCAGCAGGAGGAGGAGGGGAAAAAAGGCATGCAGTGACATTTATCCAAGCCAAACAAATTTGTTTGAAGCCTTGATGAAATATTCACTTTGGAATTGAACTGCACTATTCAACACAACCAGATCTGCTTGTCACTCAGATATTGATACTGGGGGAATTTGTGTAGTTGACAAGGACTTCTAAGTCTGCCTGAAACAGATTCCAGTGTGAAAAGAAGATGGGGAATAGGAATCTGAATGCATGAAGGCATCTAGTCAGTTCCAATATACTTGGATTCTCTTGTAAAGGTTGCTTAATAGGAATTACATTCACAATGAGTTGATATTGTGTGAAGCCAGTGAGTTGTTTCAAGGTTGCCAAAGAACAAGTATAGCAGCCCAGCAGGGCTGGCTTAGCTTAATGCTTTTCATCAGACTGCAGGAGGTGATCAGTAGCTTCTAAATGAAAGTCTCCATGACTTTAATCATGTTGTGCTTAAATCTTGGGAAGGACTTCAGTTGTCTTTTGGGATTTTTTTTTTTTTAGGCTTCTGAATGAGTATAAAGCTTTATGATGAAAGCATTTATGGTTACAATGTCTCTTCAGACCTAACCACATAACCACCTTGAGTGGAAAGGATTTTTTGAATGCTGCTGCATCTCTTAATTGGGACTGAATGGCCTAGTAACCTGTTGGAGGAATATGTTCTTAGAGCAGGCTAAACTTATATCTAGCTTTTGGTAGTTGTTTGGTCATTACTCCTGGGTTTGTTTCCTTGTGCTGGAGGATATTGATACCCAGATCTAGATCATGAAAAAACACTCAGATCTTATTGGTAGAGCAGTACTGCTTCTCAGTGAATTTCTCATCAAATCTTAATTTTATTCTAGCTTTACCATTTTCTTGGTACTGTAAGTTGTTTTGAACCAAGCAACTAAAGCTTGTTGGATATATTAAGGGCTCAGTGACAGCTGAAGTTGTTTAGCCTCTAGTGCACTTTGTAACAATCATTCAAAACTATAAAGCAAAGGGGAGATTTTATTGGAGTAATTCAGAGCAGCTTTATCCAGTTGTGTTCCTAATGCTGCCTTAACTTCTAGGTGTAGTAATATACTACAGTTTTATAAACTCTAAATTTGTGTCTTTCTGTTTTGAGCAGTTAGTTATCAACCTGATGGAGCTGTTCCTGTTAGCAATGGTAGCCTTGCCTTTTATCCAGCACAGACTAATGTTATTCCCAGACCGCCTCAGCCTTACCTTAACAGTCGTGGGTCTGTTAGAGGGTCTGCCAGAGGTGGAAGATCACTGGCCAATTCCTATCGTTCTCCCGGTGGATACAAAGGTATGTTTCATACTACCTTGAAAGAAAATTCTGATGTAGTAACAATAGAACATGCCTTTAACACAACATGGAATTAAATTTAGGGTTTCTATATGGATTCCTTATTTCTTATATTAATACCTGAAAAGATCTTTCCTTTGTAGGCTTTAAGTAAATTCATTTATTCATAACCTCAAACAAAGTACAGAGACTAACAGATAGAGAAACTTTATAGCCTTTTGAATTATAAAAACAGAAATTTTCATTGATAGGCTGGTAAATCACATAATTATATAGATTCTTTTACTTGTTAATTTGTGCTTCTAAACTTATGCTTTCTGCCCTTTCTCTTGGTCTTTATCTTGGCTCACTAAATTCTAGGCAGGTATTTCTATGTGTCAACTTCTTCTTGAAGGAAGATGCTCTTGGTTCAGCACTAGTGACTTGAATAGTAGTGGCAGAAAAGGGGGTGGGAGAAGAGATTCCTAATAACTGAGAGCTTTTCAGAATTAATATCAACTGAAGAGCTTCAAGAGAAGTAATGCCTAGTTGCGGTAAATTAGTTGCCATTTTTTAGTTACTGAAGTTAGGAAAGCTTCAGTATATATTGACTTCAGCAGATATTAACTTCTCATCAGTTGTTAACTGCAGCCTACTCCACTGCAGTGCACTTCAGGAGGTATTTTATGTTATTAGGCTGGCACTGCTTAATATCTTGTAGGAATATATGCCCCCAGAAGCTTATGTAGTCCTAATTATCAGCAGTTTAAGATTTTAGTTAATGGTACTAAGTTACTTGCAGATCCATCTAGTAGCTGGGCTGAATATGGTGGTACCTAAGCACCTATACCTAAGCATCTGTAATGGCAAGATGAAGTATTAATTCTGTCAAAGCTGTTGTTTCTTCATCTAGAAAGTTTCAGCTGCTCTGCAGTATTCCAGTAATACCAAATAGACAACTGTTAAGATCTGATATTAATACTTCTAATTATTTAACTCTAGTGAATGTCAAGTGGGTAGTTCTGGGTAGATACTGAAACACACTCCTTATTGTAGTGAAGGGCCCTGTTTTGACTTCTGAAAGAAGGAATAGATATGGAGCTATGTAACTTAACATAGCTAACTGCCAGAATGAGAATTATGGTGGTTCTGTACTTGTAACCTAGATGGTTCAAAAATTTTAAATGTTCTACTTTACTTGAACAGGTTTTGATGCTTACAGAGGCTCACCTTCAATAACTAATGGCAATTATGGCCAGCTGCAGTTCCCTGGTAGAGATTATCCTGGAATGCCGTATTCTCAGAGGGTAAGTATTCCTATTGTTTTGGGTAGGCTGCTTAACAAACACTGTACAGAAGATGCTGAGAGTCAAATTAAGGAATCTTGTTGAAGGCAGCAAGACAATATAAAAGCTGGTTAGAATAGGTAAATGAGTAGTTTGGTGCAGGAAGAACTGTGGCCAGTATGGCTTAATTCCCAAACTGGTCATATCTAAGACCACCTAAACCTGATTGTTGCTGCTTGTATGTTTTAATAACTATCCCTTAGCTGTTGAATTACCTTTTGAATACTGAAGGTGGAATTCAGTGGTTTAATTGTACTCTTGTGCATAAACTCTTGGCAAGTCTTATGTGCCATTGCAATGAGTTTTTATATTTCTCTGCAATGTGTATGCATCTTTTTCCCAAAAAAAGCTAATACTAGGGAGCTAAAATTGCTGTTTCCTATCAGTTAACAGGCAGCTTCCTAGCAATGGGAATTATAGGGGTTGTAACAAACCTGTAATGCTTAGCTAGCTTACCCTGAGCCACCTGATAAAAGCTTAGGCTATGCCAGCAAATCTCTGATGTTTTGGCTTTGAAGGGGTAAAGGAGGAGTATTTGGATATGAGAGAAGGGAAGAACTAGAAGTATCCATCTGTCTGAATACCATCCATCATGGTATCCAGAAGATACCATGATATCTTCTGCAGACTGGAATTTATGGGATTCTAAGAAAGTGGTTCTGGCAAAAGACCTTCTTCGTACCTTCTTCAGTATCCAAGTCCTTGAAAAGCTGTAGGCTTCAACTTTAAGAGCTGATGCAAAACACTTAAGGTGGTAATTTTCATTCCTGACAACTATGGTGTGCTCTCCCTGTGGGAGGCTGGGTCCTGGTTCTGTAGCATCTGCAGGAAACAGTGAAATGATCATGCTGCATCAGTGAAGTGACTAGCAATACTTTGGTCATATAATACATATCAAGTCCTACAGGAACTTGCTGCAAGTTCCTAAGGAATATTCTTACTTGCCTCAAAGTGTGGAATTTTGAGGTGGCAGAGTTCACTGTTCCAATCACTGCTTTTAGGTTTGAGTCCTAAGCCCCTTTCCTCTGCAGATCTTGTCTTTGGAATAGGCCTTATATCTAGCTGTGCTCCTGCAGAGACATCTGCTCTACAGATGCAGCTTGTCTCTTCAGTCTTGTTAGTGTCTTAGAATGTCTGTAGACATTCTCTACAATGTTTTGAGTTCCTTGGATGACTTTATAGAAAATGCTGGGCTTGTGGGCTCTTGCAGAGTCCTGCTGTGTCAGTACCACCAGTTGAACACCATGCATCAGTGACCAACTATTAGTTGGTTAGTGTATACTGGGACTTAGTGCTTCTGACAATAAATGGGTATTTTGCATCAAATGGTAATACCATGGACTTCTGCGCTGCACTGATAGTGTGCATGACTAGGCCTGAGTTTCCAAGATACTGCCAACAGGACTGAAAACAGAGTTTATGGTAGTCCTAATATACCCATCAAACCTACTTACTGGTTAAGAATAGATTTACCACCTGGTATAGAAGATGTGGAATTTTACTTCTACCTTTGAATAGCACACCTAGTTTTTTTTTTTTTTCCTTTATTTTGAGATGGAAACCTCTCGACTACTAGAAACCACTTTAAGGTAATTTTCTTGCTGTTAGATGAATTAGTTTTGCAAGGTGTATTATTCATTTAGATTAGGATAGCTATTAAACTAGTTAACCTGTGAAGTGCGTTTTGAAAAATACTGAAATTTCAACTGTTAAGGGTTAACTCTTAGTTTTAGTATGATAAACTTGCTTGAATGGATGGGTCTTCCTGACCCCTACTGTTGAACTTCTGTTTTACTTGTAGATTGCTGTTGCTGAATCAACTAGATTTAGACCAGAATTATGCTTTCTCAGCTATTTAAAGTCTTTCTTAAAGATAGACTTTAAGATGCCCAACTTCTATTATGTAAACATAAGTTTTGCATGATTTTTTTTCCCCTGGGCAACCTGGTACATCAGTTACAGCAATTTCTTATTCATCCAATGGGTACTTTGTTAGGCCCAACAGGCTTTGGTTTTTAACCCTGCTGAAACTCTAGAAGCCCTGGCTGACTGCAGGATAATCTGCAGTTTCTTAACCATGTGCTCTCATACCCTTAGTCTTCTAAATGTGGGAATCTGCTTATGTGCTAGTCTTTGCTCTTCACCTGAGCAGATGGAATATACTTTTTTGCTTTGGTTTGAACACTAACAACTTCTAGCATTCATTATACTTGGACAGAAATCCACGCTTTGAGACTTGTACTTCTAATGTTTAGTGCTCTTAGTTTACAAAGGAAAAGGATTACTGTTGTGGTCCTGCCAGCCCTTAGGGGGATCATGGCTAATCCTTTGTTTGGTGTCTCTCTCTTTATAAAAAAAAAAAAACCAAATGGTATATGTGCTAGACCCTAGGGAGTAAGGGGGCTGCATTTGTGCAGTGCATTTTCCTTTACATGTATCTTATTGCTGAGAAGATGTGGCATTCTGTACCAAGAGCTTATGTACTTGCTCACATTTTTCAGTTATGTTTTCAAAAAAGCCCTTTAATGCAGTGCACACAAGTCACCTTGAATCTTCTTCTGCAGTATGAGAATTTCTGACTCTCTGCTAGCTTGATGTCTAAAGTAACAAACCTTTCATTGACATAAAGCCTGAGTATATCCTGATCTAGTGTAGCCAGATAACGTGTTTCACAGGAAACAAGACAAATTGTGTCTCTTGTAAAGAACAACTGTTAAGTTAGCTAATGTATTAGCTAACTAATTGGCTAATGTTACCTAAATATTAGCTTGAGAAACCTAACCTGGAGAGAGTCCTGAGAACCACCTTGCTCTATCATGTCTGTCAAGTTGTGACATGTCTGTCAAGTCTCAGGACAAGACAGTCCTGAGAAGCAGTAGATATTTCATGTAGTCTTGGCTGTCTATATTTCAAATATCTTTCAAATAGACATTTTCAAGCTTCTGCCTTGCTGGGTTTAACAATGTGTAATGTGCTCCTGTTGGGACTGTTTTCTATAGGGTGTTCAAGCTTCTTTGATCTGCTGATGTAAACACCTGGTTTTAGGTTCAGGCTAATCTGTAAGCTTTTGAGTTGTGTGCATAATTTAAAAGTGAGAGCAAAGGGGTAAGAGCCTGATTCCTGGTGGATGAGGATCTTGAAGTATATTCCTCTATATAAATTCATAGATGTAAGACACTATTAAAGCAGCTGAACTGAGGAAACAATTAAACTGACTTGCACCTGCCAGTGTCTGAATAGCTCTTCAATATCACAAGCAATTGTAAAGTGTTTTCTGTAAATAAATGCTTTACATCCTAATTCTTAATCATCTTCTATTTAAGAGTTTGAATGCGAACATACTGTTTATTTGGTAATCATTTGTTTGCAGTTTACTTATGGCTATATGTGAATATTTTTGTTCTAGGATGTTAATTACCAGCAGTGCTATAAGCGAGGTGGAATAACTAGTGGTCCTCGAGCAAATTCCAGAGGTAAGGTTAACATCAGTTTCCCAGATATTCAGGCATGTGCTTGGGGGCAGCAGATGCTCAGGTTTTATTAGTATGGTGGCAAGAACAGTGTAGTATCACTGCTACCAAACATGTCAAGCTTAATACAGAGTAAACTGAGGAAGGTACATGTTTGAGGACTGTTCTTAAAATGTCAGTGTATCATAGCAGCAAATTTGACTTGACTGTTCTCAGTCTGGCGATTCCCAGGTTAGTCCTCTGACAAATTGCACCTTCCTGAGTATGTCAGGAATAAACTGACTAGAAAGTACATACAGGGTATTGCCAATGTTGCTTTTGGCTTCTTAAAAGTTGTAATTATTTGGTCTTCCAGAAATGACTATTTTCTAGTTAGATATTAGCATGTACTTTTTATAGTAATATATGCAAGTAGCAGATACTGTTGCTAGCTACTGTTTTATCCTGTCATATATTTATGGTCATTGGTCAAACTGTAGTCCCTCTTGATTGAATGCAAGTGCTATGAATATAAATCGTCTTCAAAATCTTGTTCTCAGGCTTCCTTTGACAACTTACTGCAGTTGCAAGACCATAAAGCAATTCTTGTATGGCTGCTGTTTATCTTAATAGGTCTGCAGATTTAAGGTTATCCTTCTATTACAAGACTTACTTACCATTGCTGCTGATCTCTAACAGCAGGGTGGAGTGATTCCTCTCAAGTGAGCAGCCCAGAACGAGACAATGAGACCTTTAACAGTGGGGACTCTGGCCAGGGGGACTCACGCAGCATTACCCCTGTGGATATGCCTGTGACAAGCCAAGCTGCCACCATCCTACCCGTGCACGTCTATCCCCTCCCCCAGCAGATGAGAGTTGCCTTTTCTGCTGCTAGAACATCTAACTTGGCCCCTGGGACTCTAGACCAGCCTATTGTGTTTGATCTGCTGTTGAACAACCTTGGAGAAACTTTTGATATCCAGCTTGGTAGGTTCAATTGTCCGGTGAATGGTACTTATGTCTTCATCTTCCACATGCTGAAGCTGGCTGTAAACGTTCCCCTATATGTGAACCTCATGAAGAATGAAGAGGTCCTAGTGTCAGCATATGCAAACGATGGGGCTCCTGATCATGAAACAGCCAGTAACCATGCAGTCCTGCAGCTGTTTCAGGGAGACCAGATCTGGTTGCGTCTGCACCGGGGAGCCATCTATGGAAGTAGCTGGAAATATTCTACCTTTTCGGGATACCTCCTTTATCAGGACTGAAATCCAGTGCAATGTTTACAAAGAAGCTGCTCCAAACACCTTGGTGGAGGGGGGGGGTGGGACAAGCTTTGCACTTACTACTGACTTTATAGAAGATATGTGGTTCCATTATTGGGGGAAATGATGGTTCTGTTGTGCAAGGTGAAATCATGGAGTTGGGGTACTGAATCAGCACTAATTTGGCACTTTATCAGTTGTGATGTAGCCTTGCTAGTAAAGCTGTGAATGTATATTGTTTGCACTTACCCTAAACTGTATTAATGTCCAGCTTACTACACTATTGATTGCCTCAAGTATGGGCTATTCACAATGCCTTGTTGTGCCTCAATAAAACAAGTTAATATGCATTTTAGTATTAATCTTGCTAGTTGTCTTTATTTGAAAAATAATGTATCACAAGAAACTGAGTCAAACTTGTTGTGGGGCATGCATGCATTTCTTAATTATACAATTTACCCTAGAGTAATGAAACTTATGACTAGGTTCTATAAAGTGAAGCTAGTCTTGGTGTTTGGTGTGTGTTTTTTTTTTTTTTTTTTTTTTTTTTTTTTTTTTTTTTTGTAGCTTTCAAGTGTTTCTTCATCAAAATAAGTTGAATTCATTTGCTTCATTTTTTTTTTTTATCTCCTAGTCAAGAAATTAGGGATATGCTGCATTTAATTAGGAGTACCAATTTTAAATACCTATCTTGTGAAACTTAAATCCAACTCTTGATTATCAAATTAACTTCTCTTCAGTTGTGTTACTTTAAATTCTTTCAACACTTTCAACCACTTACTCCAGGACTTGTTCACACTGTTCATTATGCAGATCTCATTCTGATGTAATGTTTCACTGACAAAACTGACTTCTGTGAATCACATGTCATGAAGCCTTATGGAGGGGCAGAAGCCATGCAACTTGAGTTATAACCTGATTACAACTGCTGAAGAACTATGTAGGTGCGGTTGGAGCCCTCTGCTCAAGTACTTCAGCACTCTGTAGCATGTGTGTTCATGAAATCCTTTTCTTAAAGGCTGTGATTGGTCTTTAGTGATCTCATGACCTTTCTGTCCATATCATAACTGAGAAGTTCTTACCATGAATGTCCTAGTTTAAGCTGTTTTTTCATAAAGCTTTATAGTGCTTAAAAGGGGTGTGAAGTGGTAAGAGGGCTGTAGATCACTAGCTCTGTCTACCTTTAAAATTTTACCAGTATAAGGATGATGTGTCAGTGCACTTAGTGAGAGCTTACTAATGTAAAGGTCTGACCAGTACATCCAAGGATAAACTACAACTACTCACACTTAAAAGCAGCTTAGCTATTTAGAAAAGTGAGATGGAATTAAAGCTCTTCACTGGGAACATGTTTCACAACTTAAAACAATTCACTCTTGCTACCATACAGATGTCAAAGCAAGCTTTCTGGCATAACTTCCTAAAGATGCTGGCACCAAGCTCTTGATTTTATTCCAAGCTTAGATTTCTTTCATAGTGATGCTTTTTTGGAGGTTGATCATACTAAAACCATGTTTTGACTCCTTTGGCAAACTGACAGGGGAAGCTTGGTATAAACCATTTGGGGCCTAGACATTTGCCACTCCAGAGGAGAGGTTGAGATTTAACCATCATATAATAAACCTATATTCTATATTTTTCAAAATGCTAATTTTGACTTCAAATACTGATATTAAGAAATCTCAAAAGGAAAAAAAGGTCAGAGTATAATTCAATACTTAATTAGGGTCTCTTCCTAAGCTTTTCCTTGATTTCAGGTCAACTTATTGCTGCTTAATAGAGGAAGGTGGTAGATTCTCATACTAAGTGCTAGGTTAGTGCAGTGATGGGATAAAGAAGCTTAGTTTGCAATGGCTACACATCTGCAACTTGATTTTCAGCACTTTGCAGTACTGATGACTACCTGACTCATCTGCATAGGCAGTAGGTGATTAGTGAGCTGTATTATGCATACCAAGGCTGTCCCTTACACTTACAACTATGTGAGCTCCAGTTCTTCATTTGGTATGGCTTTTATCATTCCTGTGTCAGTATCTTGAATTTCTTCAACTGAGAATGATTACCCCTAAACTTTGTTCAATAGGCTTGGCTGTGGGCAGTCTTTAATGTGGTTACTATGTTTTCATGGGACTTGCATGCTGCTTTGTACTGCTTCAGTTTAATCAGTCTTGACAACTGCTGAGCCAACTGCGGGTGACTGTTGACCCATACAGTGATTGTTTGTTTGACTTAATCTTATTTCTCACTGATGTATGGAGCAAAGCTGTGTGTCTCTACCTTGTACCCCTTTAAGATAAGGAAAATATCTTGGATTCAGAAATCTGGTTTGTCCACTTGTATAAGATGGTCATTTAAATTCCAAACAGGAGTACATTCTAGCAGCAAGAAGAATGAATGGAGTTGTTGCATCATGCTTTGAGAGCAAGCTTGACTATAAATCATGTAATTCTTCAACAACTGTGCAGGCATGTAAGCTACAGTACCAGCTCTTTGTTTAAAATACTTGACATTATCAAAGAAAGCACTATTCAGTTCTCCAGTTCAATACCTGGCCAAAATCTGCTGATAAAGAATTGGTATCCTGATGTCTAAAATACATAAAAATATGACTTCTTATGATTTTATGTAGTGCTACATAATGGAAGGTATGCATTTACCCTGACTCTTTATATTCCAAGGTTAAGTACATACTTGAAAGCTCCTCAGAGTACTCTAGAATATTCCATTATTTTCAACTGTCATGGTTTCAGTCACCTGAGTATCTCCAGACTAAGCTTAGATCCATATTCTACTTCTGGGAGAAGGATTTAACAGCATTTTAAAAGGTGAGTTGCAAAATTTGGAAATTAATAAAGTAGCATTGGATGTGTTGTGAACTTCATGTAAATACTGTCCACCAATACTTTTTTCTTTAATCCTTCAGTCAGCTTGCTTGAATTCTTGTCCTAGTAACATGGCTTAACTATGGTGGGGCAATAATCAGATCAGATGAAAACCCACAAAGTGGTATCCCAATACTGCTCATTTCCTATTGCCATCTTTATTATGGAAATCTGATACAATCTAAATTCTATCCAGTTTAATTGGATTAGTCTACAGTGTTCAAGATGAGGAACTACCATGAGACTTTGATTTGAATTTAGTGAATGTGTTTCTTTTTGTGAGTTTAGTGAAGTACTGGAACCACTCTAAAATAGAAGGGTTTCTTGCAGCTTTCCACATGCTAGCAGATTTGTGACTTTTCTTTTTTCCCTCCTTTTTCCCAGGTTTTGGAGGTGTGAGCTACAAATGACCTACCAAAACTCTCACTCTCTAACTAAGGAGCTAAGGAAATCCCCATCCTGTGTGCTAGACTGGGACCACGGAGAACTTCACTGTTATGCTGTAGCTGTTCAGTTCATTTACCTTTTTCTCCTTGCCTAGTAGAAAACATCTACAGCTGCTCTGACAAAATGACTGGAGGGAAGACTGCTTCTGAATTCTGACTCTGATCTAAGCTTTGCAGCTGTAGGTCTGACATATGTCTGCTTCAGATCATCCTTGCTAGCTCTGTGTCAAATTTATACATGTCTCTTGAGGAAAGCAAGTACTAGAGTTGCACTGAGGTTTGTGTATTCTAATTTCAGAAATGGTCTTGTGATGTACTGTAACAAGATAAAAATGACTTCTATCTAAGCACTTGTTGAGAAGTCTCTGATTAACTTGTTTTTGTATGATCTTTCTCCCAACTATAAACAATCCCATTAAAGAGAAAAAGCTTATAAATTTTTATTTGCTGTCTGGAGGTCTCTGGGTTTTGTTGTATTTGGAAAAAATATCATGAAATACTGATTTGGATGGAAAATACTAGTTTGCCGTGCTTTGGACTCTTTAGGTCTGTAATAAGTACTGTAGTTAATTGGAATGAAGGCTTTGTTCTAAGTACAAAAGTACAGAGGATATTGCTTTCTGTGATTTGTTCACTTCAGTGCAACAAGCAACTCTATATTGAACACAATGGATTATTTTTAGAGTACCTTATGCAAAGGATCATTTTGTCTTTTCTCAAGCTTTTTTTCCATGAGAATTTTTTTTTAGTTACAATTTACAATAGGATGCTTTACCTAAAGGAACTCAGTTGGCTGGATAGCAGGACAGTTTTTTAAAGCCATGATATTAATACCAATAAAAGTTGCTCTTCGTAGTCACAAGGGTAGAGCTCTTGCAGTAGCTCTGCATTTTGCATTGCTGAAAGTACTTGTATTTCACAAGCTTGAGGAATTTTGTGTTTAGTCCATCAACTCCTAAGGATTATGTGCAACATACCCAAACATAAGCAAACTGAAAACTAACGGTACATTAGTTATTCTCATGCAGCCACATTCAGTATTGTTACCTGGACAATCCTGGATGCTGAGGGCATCCGCCCCAGGAACACCTACAGAATATTTACTAATTTTCAAAAACAGGATGAAGGCTGCAGTTAAACATTCCAAAGTCTGGATGTGAGGTTGGTGTCTGCTGCTGGTATCTGGTGATTGCTGCCTACTGTGTAGCCTTGGACTTTTGCTCCCTAAGGGGAGACAGAGAAAATATTTGGAAAATAGATTAAAATCTTACTTGCCTGAAAAAAATGGAGGTTGACAGAGTACTTGGGGAGTGGGTGTCCTACTTGACTTGTACCTAGTGCTCTTAAGGCCTGCTGGGCTGTTGCTGGGACTGGATACTGCCCCTTGATCTGTCCTGGTATGGCCCCTCTTATCTTTTTTTATTACCTTTATATTGTTTGTCTTGCCTTCTTCTATGAACCATTGTCCTACCGAAGCGTTATAACTGTGGTCCTACTTTTCCGTCTTTCATGTACATGAGGAACATAGGAAGAGGGAGATTAAGGTAAAAGAATTCCTAGTCTGACCATTGACAGTGGCCAAAAGTTAATTATTAATTATACTCAACAGTCTATCTCTGCATCTCTGTGCTGGGTAGCAGAGATATAAATTTAACTTATCTAAAGGTGAGGAACATTCTCTTTAGTTTGGCTGTATGTCAGGGCTTGCACTGAAATAGAACTCTCTGGCTCAGGCAAAAACAAACAAGCAAAGAACATTCGTGCAGTTGTGCTGAATCAATTTATGTGCATAGTGGTAATAAATTCTAGCTTTAGGAAATTCCAGATTTGTAATTGCTTTAACCACTTCAATGCACTTCACTTTCCTCGGGTGTGTAAAGAAGAGAACTGCATAAATGCATTCCACTCCTGATGTTTCAGTGATACCTACTTTTGTGGCCTGTACTTCACTCCATGTATTCAAGAGACAATCATGTGGCCACAAAGCATGCCTGGGTTTGGTGATGGTTAGCCACCAGTAATGATGGTTAGCCGATCTTTTGTATGGACAAACACTAAAAGATTTTTTTCTTCTGAGGCTGTATACAGTTGCTGACAACAGGGGAATGCTGAAATTTGGGTATCTAATACTCCTTTCTCTGTAGGATCTGGAATGGTAATTAAAGTTAGCAGTTTCTGCTCCCTATCCTTCAACCTGTCCTAGAATGACTGCTGCTTTGCATATACCTGTATAGTTGGGACCAGATAGATGGTCCTAGCCTTAGCTTCTTGGCCACCTCAATTTTTGCCTGGCTAACCACTTACTTATAACCTAATCTGTACTTCCTAAAGAGGATTAGAGGTCTGTTTCCCGCCATCTTTTGTTCTTCCATCTGGGTGATTCCAGTTCCCTCCTGCACACAGTTCTGCAAAGCCCTTTTCACCCTTCCCTTACCAGAGCTTCCTGCAATTCCATATTTGCTCCAAAATTGTTATATTAGAGGGTTTTTAAATCCTTGGGCTCCCTTATCTTCCCCCTCTTTTTTTTTTTTTTCTCATCTTTTTCTTTCCCTCATACTTATGCCTATGCAACTTGGATTTTATTTATCTATCCTTTGTTTCTTTGGATCTTTCTTGCTCCTTTCATGTTGGGTCTTACCTCAGCAGCAGCATTAGGCAGAAATAGATCTTCTAGTTGCCAGGGAAATCTGTAGAGATTCTGACTTCAGACTTCTTAATTTTTCAAACCAGCAAACTATGATTTTTTTAAAAAGACAATCTAATTTGGTTCTGGGTCTGTTACTGTCTGTTTCATTCTGAAGTATTTGATGTTAATAAAAATCTTTCAATTAAGGACTGAATGTATCCTTATTAGAATATTATAGTGTGTCATGTCTGTTTCTTCATGTTTCTCACAGAGATACATTAGACATGCATCAAAAACACTGCAAAGATAGATTAAAACACTTGCAATAATGCTATCCACAACTCCATCACTGATAATATATTAAAAAGGAAATAATAAGAGTTAGTGAACTGGATATGACGCTCTGGGGACTTACTGACATTGGCTTTGGGGTGGCTGTGTGCACAAAAAAATGGTAAGTCTTAAAAGTAAAATCTTTGGTGTTGAATGTGGTGTATTAAAAAAGTGTATTTTAATGTGAATTCTAAGAAGAAGAATGATCTGCAAAGTATTTTTTAAAAAGTTTTTAAAAAAGCCTTTGGGCATATTCTCTTTTTTATTAATAAGTTTAAGGTTATCATCTCCACAAGACTAAGGAATAAATTTTATCGTGTTTGATTTTTTTGTATCACAGATTTATACATAGAAAGAGAATAAAACAACTGCTTTTAAACTGTCTTAACATTGCTAATTTTGGAAGTAAAAGTATAGATATAACATTAAAAATAAAATAATTAGTTGTTTTTAGTCTGATAAATGAATTAATATATTTAAAGGGGGTGTTTTTCACTGGAGTGGTCTTGTTTTGTTTACTAACTTTTGCTTGAGCCAAAAATAGCAAAATGGTGAAGAATTAGTTAGCAATACATGCATTTTACACTCATGCTGTTTTTAACTTGGTATCATTTCAAGATTTACTGATGATGCTCTCTCCCTGTTTCTAAGAAGAAACAAGAAAAGTGAATAGAAATACTCGTGAAAGACTATTTCCTGCAGCATGTTCTAGGAGCTGCGCTAAGGGAGAACAGAAAAGCGAAGTTCACTTCAAAATGTAAAGAAAACCCAAGGGAGCGCACAGCCTGCGAATACTGGGTAGGTGCGATGCATTTTTACAGCGAGGTTGTTGCTCGAGCCTAGGCGAACCTAGTTGTTGGGGAGCAAAACCTTCTGTCGGAAATCATTATGGTACTGGGATGTTTTGTCGCTTTTCTTGTAACTTAGGTGCTCCAGCTGCTCAGCAGCAGTCAGGATGTGCTGGCAAACCCTGTCCGCCTTGCTCAAGCCCCAGTCCGCAGATGAAGGGGTAGGGACACATGAGGTGTGCGCCCACGGCGGCGAGGAATGTCCTTCGGGGCAGCCCAGGCTGCGGGGAGCGCTGCTGCTGCGGGCTGCTGCCTCCCGAACCGAGCAGCAACGGGTAACGCGCCGAGAGAACACACCGAGCGGCTGCGAGCTCGCGGCACCCGGGTAGCGCAGGCACCCGGCGAGCAGCGAAAAAAGAGGGTTTGCTTTTGCTTTCAGCACAGTGTGGATACACGCTGGCAGGGAGCAATGGGGCGCAGAAACGCCTCCGCAGAGACCGCGTTGGCGGTTCATACACACACACACACACACACACACACATATATATAATTATTACTTTTTTCCGTACGACAACATGGCGCCCCCCTCGGTCGCCTGGAAAGCAGAAGGCGGCGCCGCGGCCGTAAAGCAGCGCCCGCTTCCCGATAGCCGGCTGTCGCAAACCGGTGAATGGCTGTGGAGCGCGAGCGGGGGGGTGGGGAGCGGGAGCCTGCGATTGTGGCACGGGGGGGCAGCGGCGGCGCCTCTTCCTCCTCCGCCGCCGCTGTCTCCCGGCGCGGCAGGCGCGGGGCGGCAGCGGGGCGCGATGGATCCCAACAGGATCATCCAGGCGCTCAAGGGCACCATAGACCCCAAGCTGCGCATCGCAGCCGAGAACGAGCTCAACCAGGTGAGCGGCCGCCCGCCCGGCATCCGGCGCCGGCGCGCGGCGCCAGGCCCTGCCCC
>VWPW01006720.1:20818-102165 GCA_013389825.1 Crypturellus undulatus | reverse complement strand
CCCCGCCCGCGCGGCACCGCCGCGGCCCGCGCCGCGCGTGGGGGGCGGGGAGGGAGCGCCCGTTGGAGCCGTTAGCTGCCCCGCGGAGCCTGTAGCGGCGGCCGTTAAAGCCGTTAACTGCCCCGCGCCGCGCCGGCTGTCAGCTGCTCTGCGGGTCAGGTCCCAGAGCCGCGGGTCTGCTGCGTCGGATCGCGAGGTGCCGTTGAGATACGAGGGCTTTTTTTTTTTTTTTTTTCCTTTTTCCTTTTTCCTTCCATTTCCCTTTCCCCCCTTCTTTCTCCCCCGCTTTTTTTCCTTTGGGTGACACATCACAAGGTCCCGCGGCTGTTACCGCAGTGTTTGCGCCCCATCAAGAGAGTGGCCGCAGTCTCGAGAGTAAAAAGTTCCCTTGCACGGCAGCAATAGTGCTTTAGCGCTGACAATTGCATGCAATGGCTGATAGACCATATTAGGGAGAGAAAAAAAAAAAAAAAAGACCAAACAAAAAACCCACAAACAAACAAAAACTGATTTTTGGACTTTGCTGATGTGTTAACGATTGGTCTGGACTCGCTGTATTACTCAGGGGCTGAGTTAGTGCTACTTGAGATTTGCCATCCCGGCTTAATTTTCAATTCACAGGCAACTTTAAGATTCCCTGTGAATTGCCTTTGGCTAATCCTTCCTTTAGCAGTTGGCTAAATGGATGTATTTAAGTGCTGGGCATTTAGAATGCCCTAGGGAATAACTACATGAACGTGCAAACCTCTTTTTTTTTTTTCTGCATTTGGCATAATTTAAAAAAAATCTCATTACAAAAAATACCAGTATTTATTTTTAGCATTAAGAATTCAGGGAGGAATTAAAAATAAATTAATCTGTCAGCAGCCTGTTGCACAGGACCAAAGCTACAACAATAAACTGTTGCGTGTTTGGCAGGCTCAGAACAAAGCAGCAGCTGTCCAGATTGCTGGGTTGCACTCCTAATGTTGTCACTTTATCATCGCAAATAAATATGATAAAGCTCCAGAAAAGTTTGGAAGAGTTTTGAGATCACAATATCTACAATATTCTAAAGCCACGTGGTAGATAATGCCATCCTTGTGGAAAATCCGAGGTTTAGTTTCAAGATTACAAACATTTTTATTGGGAACATCTTGAAATGGAGGTTTTTATTTAAAATAGTTGATGCATTTTCTGTTCTCTAATGATTATAAAAGATGAGTCTTGAAATTAAGACAAGATGCTTCTTGTTACCAGAGGGAATGTGGTATGTCCAACTGATACAATGCATCACTACGCAAAACTCTTTGTGAGGAAGGTCACTAATGTGGGCCCGTGGCATCTTCCAGTGCTTTTGAAGTAAAACTTCAAAGTGTGTCAGACTTCTGTGTATCTCATGATAGTGTTGACATGTAACTGTTCCTGCAGTTACTGGAATCCGGATGCTCTTCAAAATTTTACATTAAACAAAATAAAAAATAAAAGCAAAAAAATCAGAGCTTGACGTGGTAGTGCAAGACTTGTCCAAACAAAACAGAGAGTCACCTTATTCTATACAATAGCTAAAGTGATGCTGCTCGTGGTAAAGTGATGTGCCCCGCTGCCGCCCCGTGCCTGCCACACTGGGAGACAGCGGCGGAGGAGGAAGAGTGAGGAGTGTGGAGGTGAAACTTGTCTTCGTCCATATGCAGGGTGCACTTGCTTTCAGTTTTGAATCCAGTTTGTGTCTGGATCCCCCACACTGGACAAAACCTCCTGGTACTAATACCTGTGTGGACAGCTCATTGCTTGAACCAAAACAGAGAGTCCTTTAGTGTCACTGTTGCACTAGTCCTGACTCTCTAATACCGTTGCAGTGTTGAATTCTGCTGAATCGAGTTAAAGTGAGTGAAAACTTACCTACCTCTAAAAAGTCACCAACATGTCTGAAAATAGTGATTGTTCTATTCTGTATGTTTATGCACCAACTAAACTGATGAAGTTGCTGTTTATCTCCTGGATTATCATCCCACTGCATTCAGAAATGGAGTGAAGATTCAATTTAAAAATTGCTGTTGTTTTGCCTGTATTATTTTTATTGGAAGGTTGTTTATGAACTTTCTTCCTCCCTTAGTAAGAAATGAATGTCATTTTCCAACCTAAATTAATTTGTGGCCCATTCATGTCTATTTGTGCCAATTATACCTAGAAGAGGTGTCTTTGGTCCTTGATGCCCACTCTAACGTATTAGCATAGTAAACTGGACCCAACCAGCCTGTATCTTCCTAGCTTCATAAACGATGTGTCCTTCGCCGTATCATAAAATTGGATTTATAAAATCTAATTATATGACATCACAACCCTGCTGTGCACCTGTTTCCCTTTGAATTAGTCGTCCTTGTGCAAATCTGGTCCTTTAATGTCCATAGCATTCTAGGTAGCTTCATGCTCAATGCCACTGATGCCTCATTTGATAAATGTGTTTTTAGCATGTGTGTTCTTCATGTTGAAGGTCTATATATCTGTTATCTCCTAATATTTCTAGGTCCATTTTCCTGTGGATGTTCCTCACTAACAAACTTCTAGCTTTTAGTAGGAATCCCTGTTAGTCCTCGAGTGGATGAACTTGTACTTTGTCATATTATTACATGCCATTTCTCTTGCTCTAATTCTAAAGATGACTCAGTTCTTGGTAGGATTTTTCGAATCTTTTCTCACTAGTGGGGCCTGCAGCTTTTGTGTCATCAGACAACGTTATTTCTCAGTGACCTAAACACAGGTGCAAGTGTGGGATTGATCTGAAATATGAATCTTGATAAACTTCACTAGTATTTTCCTGTCAGATCAGTAATCTCTCTTATATGACCACTGTCATTTCCCTGTTAGCTTGTTTTTCTAAATCTACCCATCTTTCCATCTCCCTTTCTTTCTTTGTTTTCCAGTTCTGTCTCATTACAGTTGGTCTGCAGTATAGGAACATATTTATCAGTCACACTGTACTTACTAGATCAGTCAATTATCATGTTAAAGAACGATACTGGATTTCTATATACTTGCTTGCCTATAAAGCCTTTGATATCTCTGACTTACAGACTTGAGTGTTTTTTGTTGTTTAAAAAGCACTTTTTTATTGTTGCTTCTGTTGCTTCTGTTCATCAGTTCTTGGAATATAGTGGAGGGCTTTTGTCTAAGTATATGGACATACTAAGTCATCTCTGACTAATTCCAGTTCAGATAGGATCACCATTATAATTTTTGTATGTTAATCCTCACTGTCTCGGCCTGCTCTCATAGATCTCTTTGGCCAGTCATGAAGGAGACAGTGGGAACACAATGGCAGAAATACAGATATTTGTGCTAACATTGAGAAGAGGTTGCAGAATTTGGCTTTGACAGGAACTGGCAAGCAGTGCTTGGGGAAAATAAAATGTTACGAGATTGCACGAACACAGAAGAATCCAGAATAAAATTAGACATCTTCAATTTCTTCCATATCTTTGCTAAACTGGATATCATAGTAGTCAGGGATCATAAGGCTGCTATAGAAAAGTTAATAAGCATGTTATCAAGAGGAAGGAATCTCAGATATTTCTGTTTAAGACAAATCTGATGAGGAGACTGACTTGCATTTTAGTGGTGAAAAGCAGAGTTTATTTGAGACTGGGGGAGTTTTGAAGCAGAATGCACAGAGGGAGTAAGCTCAGGTAATCATTTTATGCATCTTTATCTTCACTGTGTGGAAACGCTGTGTGCTTCCCTCTGTTCCGTGTGTAGGCAAGGAAAGAAGGAAGTGTCTTCTGAAGTACTAGCTTATTTTAACAACCTGTCTGTAGCTGCTAATGTTAAAACAGGAGGGAATTCTATTAGCAGCTGCAAAAATATTCCCAAGTGTAAAAAAGACCAATAGAGTTTATAAGTAACATATTTTCAGCAAGCAAAAAATAAGGCTTAGTAAAACAGATAATAGAACATTCAACTGAAATGCATGAAAGCTTTAAAATAATCTTTGCAAGCAGTTAATTGCCTAGACATTCAGACTACATTCTTTTCCCTGTGCATTTATCTTTATAAACAAAAATGCAGTGCCTTGATTTTTCAGTTCAAGAGCTGAAAAGCCATTTTTTTAAGTGCCATATTGGATTCAGAAGTTAAAAAGGAGATGTTCACTGCTGAGAGAGAAACATGGTCTTGATGAGGCTTGAAGAACTGGATAGAAGACTCCCTTTTTGTTGCTGTTACTCAGCAGAGGAAGAATCACTCTCCTGTGCCATTCTGTGGTCAGCCCCAGTGGCTGCTGTTGTGATAGTGGGAACATTACTGACAAATGTGGCTACTGAATATCTACTAGCTTTAGGTTTTTGGTACTGCAACAAACAAGGTGCAAGAATAACAGTGAAATAAATTCAGTAGCATATAATGAATGATATCTTGAGAGCCACATTGACATGTTATCTTTGAAAAAGTATTTGCTGTAGAGGGATCCATTTGGGGAGCTATTTGATCCATTTTAATGTATTTTTCTTGTTTATCTCTCCCTGTGCCCTTTGCACGTAATGGTGTTCATCTTGCTGTTTTTCAGTGACCCATCTGAGCCCTTCTTGGATGGCATCTATTGTATGTGAGATCAAATGGAAGAGGAAATAGGCACAAAAGGATGAGGCTTGAAGAGGGCACCTGTGATGCTGAGGAATGGAAGAGAAGCATGTTAGACCAAAGGCAAAAGGACAAGCAGAGTGCAGGGAAACACAGAGCCCCAGTGTACAGATCCTGAGGCAGTGAGCGCAGGTGGGATAGGACACCTGGGGACATAGGCATTTCCTTGGGCACTACTTTAACTATACTCTGTGTACCTCTTCCAGCTTAGCTGCTACCTTCAGACATTGCTGTATCCCTTTCTCTTAGTTCCCATGGAAATTAAATGCTATTTTTTTTAAAAAAAAAGTATAACTGCTTCTTTCATCTGTGATTCATGCAAGAGTATTTGGTATGTGTTTTATGCAGCTTTAAAATAACTGCTGTTCTTTAAAAATCTGTTTTTCAGAGCTTATTTTTCACTTTTTTTTATCTTTTCCTTCAAAACAAATATGCCCCCACTGATCAGAACATTCATAGAAAGTTTTACCAAATGGTTAAAATATAAAGGTGAGACAAATAGCTTTGTTCAGCAACTCATGCAAAACAGGGCGCTGCTGGATAAACAGGTTGCCGGAGTTGGACTGAAGGTCTTTTTCAGACATGTGGTGCCTCACTGTGGTTCCCGTGCACAGCTCTTGGAAATAGCAGCTTTTCGTCCTCCCTTTGTGGAACCAGTGATGCTCCTGTTCTCATTTGTAAATACTATGTGTGTTGTCACATGCAGCTGTAGAAATGCAAATAACTGCCTTGGTCCAGCTCTGAGATCTCTTTATTGTCTTTCCAGTTTACACGATGCCCAACTGATAGTTGTTCTGTACTTGCTCATAGGGTACTTACAGCTGTAGTTGCTACTGCACAGGCACAGGTGCCTGTTAAATGGTTTCGAGCAAGGGAAGGGAAGGATAAATCCCAAGTTGACAGTTAGCATGACAACTAACTCAGTGAGAATGTGCTGCTATGGGAAAAATGTTGCTGCACGCAGCTTTTTGAAAAGTCCTCTGTTCTGAAAATTGCAAGCAGCAGAGAGTTTTCCTGCCTGGGTTGGTGTTGCAGAAGTGAGCGTTGTGCTACCCCAACTTCACAAATACGAGAGAATCAGGTGTCTTGGTTCTGAAATGGGCTCACAAACTCTCATCTTGGCAATTTTCACATTCCCAGTAACAGTATTTTGTGAAAATGTGAACTACAGGATGAATGAGGAAGCTAGGACATTGTTAAAAATCGTAATGTAAAAGTAGAGATAATAGTGTGTGATAGAAGGATTTAGCGGGAACTCAATACTGTGCTCATGCAGTCTTGCTTGGTGTGCTAATGTTTCAGATCGGTTCTGTTCTGCAGCCCTCCTCACAGCATGCTGGTAGAAACGGGGCTTCCTCTGAGATGCTGCTCATCTTCTGTGTGATGTGTCTTTTGTCGCAGCAGGCCCCCGCTGAGAAGATGAACTGTGCAGGCCAAATAACCATATGTGTGTATATCCTGGAAAAAAATCAGGGATAGCAGTCATGTGCCAGCACAAGTGGTAGCAATAAAGCACCCTGGAGTAACTGTGGCTTTAATGCAGATTCAGTAAAAGCTGTTTCTGTAGAGAAAGAGGAATAATTTGCATTGCACTGCTGGCACTCTGTTTACCCTGAATGCAATACTGGTAGGTTTATTGCAGAAGAAAGAAAAAAAAAAAGATGCATTCATAATTAATGCAATTACGGCAGTAAAAGCTGTGTGCAGATTGGGTCTGAAAACAGCATGTTGGCAGCATTTCAAAGAAAAGAGACAGTGCTTTCCTTAAATCTCTGGAAGCTGCATGGAGTGCTAGTGCTTCTGGGGTGCATCTCATAGCCTTGGTCTGGAATGTGCCAAGGCTGTAGAGATTTTCCTGTAAAGGTTGAGGGTGAATCTTTGGACTCCAGTATACTTGATTAAAAGATGGTCTTTGCAATCCAGTACGCTTCAACCACTTGTTTTTGAAGCTGGTATTTCAGTGCCTCAATAGATAAATGGAGATCTTGTGCTTTCAGTTAAAAGTTTTATTTTTAGCAATGCTTATGAGCAACTCAGTTTTAACAAGGGAATTGCAGGAGAGGATACTTTTGATCTGGTACTGCTGCTTTTATCTGAGATCTCAAATTGCTCTGTAAAAGTCAAATGAGCACAAAATAGGTTAGGATTATGCTCTCGTTACAATGTGTAAAAAGGGGGCCAGAAAGTTAAGTGATTTGACAAAATTATTGAGTGACAGAGTTGTGATGCAGCTGTTACACTCATGGCATCATGAAAGCTATGTGATATTACTTCACTATGGAACTGATAGATCAAGGAATAGGGCATGCAAAGAGAAGAACATACTTCTATTTCACAGCTTTTGGATGACATTAAGAGAGGTTATAGCATTCTGTCAGTTGCAGCTCTGGAAATAACTGAAGAGTTCCCAGACATAATCTACTTGAAAATAAATACTGTAAAAGGTGAAATAAAGAAAATTTCTGTCATCTAGCCCCCAAGAAACATCTGTCTTTGAACATCAAGCTCATGGATCTAAATGATGAAAGGTCTGATCTTGTAGTAACTACTGATGTTGCCAAGGCTTAGCAGTAACTGCACTGTGCTGAATCAACAATTCTTCACATTGGAGGATCGCTGTTGAGTGACAACAGTGCAAGACTATGAGATTTTCAAATCTTTTAAATCTGGCTACTTCACTCAGAAGTTTGGTGAATGGGGCTTACTCTTTGAAATTCTTCAGCTGTGCAGCTGATGAGGTGTTTGAACAGTTCCCAGGGAAGTTGTGGGTTTTGAAAAGTTAGCTGTCCATACTTGGTTTTAATTTAAAGTGGTTATTCTACAGTATTTCTGTCCCTGCCTCCTGCCTTCTTTTCTTTGGTTATCATACAGTATACATCTAGTTAGTTGAAAAATAGCTGCAAAGCACATGGTTTATGTAGACCCTACTTAGAATAATTTTCAATATTTTTTCAATCATTTCAAAATTTAATATTTATATTAAAACACAATTCATTTCACAAAGGAGTATCGTATATTGATGTAATGAGTCAATATCCATTTGATTTACTTAGGCTGAGTTAAATAATTCAAAGACAGATCCGTAATGCTCCTCATTTTGCATAGTCAATTATTTAAATGTTTACTGTGGTTAATCTCTAGCAGAGTGCTTTGTCATGTTACTGCTTCCACCTGTGTGCCATTATACACTCTACTTTTGCAAGTAGGTTATTTAGAATGCTGCTGATTTGGGATATCCAAGTCCCGAAACCTTCTTTTCATACTTCATGTATTTATATTTGTATTTCTTACTCAGCTGTTGTTAATACAGTCCTCTCTAAATACAGTGATTTGCTCTGTTTTATGTATTTCAGTCCTACAAAATTATCAATTTTGCTCCAAGTCTGCTGCAAATCATAGTATCGGATCAAGTTGAATTTCCAGTACGTCAAGCAGGTGAGCTAAAATTCTTGTTTTATTTTATGTTAATGTAACGTCAGTCTCCTGCTCTTACAACAGAGTATTTAACTTTTGTGATGTAAGCAACATCATATTTCTTCTGACCATGGAAATTTAAAGATTCAGCAGGGCAACTTCTCTACATCATTTCTTTCCTGTATTATAAGGGTATATTCTAAAAGGTATGTTTCTTCTTAGAACAGTGACAAAGCAAAGAGAAGACTTTTTTTTAAAAAGTGTTTCTTGTCATTCTTGTTTGAATGAGTTTCTCTCTTTGAATCCTTTTTTTTTTTCTCTAGGAAAATGAAAGTTAAAAAAAAATGAAAACAAAGTTTTCAAGGGCACCCAAATATACTTAGTATTTCTAATGTCCGCTCAAAAAAGTAGATATGAAGGAAGGCCACATCAAAAGTAATCATAAACTTATAGTCTGAGCACCTCTAGAAAGAATAACAGCAGGTGATGTATTTAACCTACATACACAAGTGAAGGATCAAACTCAAAATTCTCATAATCTATTTTAACTATTTCTACACATTTTTTATGGATATAGAAAATATGCAGCTTTTAGAAGAAGATGAGCAGAGCTTTATTCACAGTTGTTTCTATGCTATGGAAAAGCATTTCCCATAGAAGCTCTGTTTTGTGTGCACAGATCCTACTAATCCCCTGCGTGTGTTGAGGCGTGCTGACACAGGCTGTTTGTCATGCTGGCGTGTACATTATCAAAGGGAATCCAACTCTGAATGGTGGTATTAAACCATTCCAGGGTCAAGTGGGATACTTAATCCAGAATCCATAAGGCCATTTTCATAAAATAGTAAAAATGAAATGATGAAATAATAACAAAAAAATCTCCTTTTAGTATCATTCATTAAAAAAGAACAAGGAAGAGGATAGAACATAATTCAGCATTTTTACACAGTGGGGGTGTAAATTAAAAAAAAATATATTTAAACTAAATTTGTAATGCAATAGGATTCACTGGCGTTTTGTAAAAAACCTAGAATCTGTATACCATCGTGATCTGTGGACTCAGTAAATTAAAATCCTGGGCTAGTATTCCTGGACTTGGCTTTTAGCTGAATATTCTGGCACGTCATAGAAAAATAACATTTTTCCTCTTTTGACTATAGATTATTTTACAAACAAACCATATGTTTTCATACTCTGTAATTTGTCATAACCAAGAAAAATGATTGTACCCAAGGATATCTTATTTATATTTTAAGTCCCTAGTCAGTAATCAACCAGAAGAGTAAAGGGATAACATTTTTTATGAACATTCCTTTAATATCTTACATCATGTTTCCAATGTTTGCTAAAAACCATCTACAGGCATTGTAGTATTTTGAAACATAAATACTACTTGCTTTCAGTTGAAGATTAACTTTATTTTTCATGGTGTTGCATGTGAGATAGTCAGGAACAATTCTAAAGGATTATGGGAAATCCTAATATTGAGATAAAGCTTAGGGAATTTACAACAAACATTTCTGTCTGAATAGAAGGTAGGCTCTGTGCCAGTTTCATCCTGGGCATTTCCCCAAGCAAAATGTCCTATCTGTGTGTGCTACGATTTGTTTAAATTAACCTTGCACAACTTTACTTAGTAAGCCTGAATAGCTATTGTGAGGGTGAGTAAAAATGCAGATAAGTAGATTTTCATTTGCTTGTCTAGAATGATAAAATATTATGTCCATATGGAAAACTGCTGTAATGAAGAATATACTCTAGTAGAAGTTGACAGAAGTACTGCCCTATTCTATTTAACATGAGGCACTTAAGTCTGATGTCTGTAATGACGATCATTTTCATCATGTGCTAGTGTTTATAATTGTTAACTTATAGTGGTTTCCAGTCATCTTTTCTTTTCATTTTTCTACTTTCAGTTGTACTACATGTTAAGCACAGAGCAATGTGGAGATTTTGTAGAATTAAATTAAAATTATTATTTCCATGATGCTTATACTTAGCTGCCATTTACCTAAAGAACATGGTGACACAGTACTGGCCAGACCGTGAACCACCTCCTGGAGAAGCAGTGTTTCCATTCAACATTCACGAAAATGATCGCCAACAGATTCGTGATAACATTGTAGAAGGAATAATTCGTTCTCCTGACCTTGTGAGGTATGTTGTGTTATACAGAAATATGACTAAAGGTCAGGACTTCAGAAATATTAATGGTCTAGAAATATTAATGCGAGAATCTTAATTTCTTGAGAGATAAAGCATGTACTGATTTTTGAAATATAATAGTAATAATGATCCTTTGTAACATATTTATATGCAATTATTTTTGAGAGATGCATTATCCTGACTAGGAGCACTGACGTGTTTTATCATTTTATGGGGCAGATTAAATGAGCTTCTAAAACTTTATCTAGTGATCGCCTGTCTGTTTGGCTGATTGACAGCAGGTAGAGGACTATCCATAATGCAGAATTTATCCATTTTGAGAAATACTGTCCAAGATCTGTGTTTGGTTTTGTTTTTTTTCCCTACTAATACTTTTCCCAATTGCGTTTCCAATTTACAGATGCATTCCCATTTTTTTAAATGCACTTAGCATTCTTGTTTTTAAGATGTTAGAAAAATGAAGAAATGCCGCTCTCCTTTATTGGGGGAACAGTTAGATTTACAAACTTACAATGATTTATGGTTGCTCAGTGCTCCAAGTAAAACAAGTCATGGTGTTAGTCGGTATTGTATGGATGTTCATCCTTGAAAAATAGAAGAAAATCTTCTCCTTTCCATCTACCAGATGCCCTGATATCTGGTACTTTTTTTTTTTTTTTTTTGTCAACAGTCATATCAGGAAAATTAATGAAAGATGAAATCAGAATTAGGGAAGACCTTGTAAATAAAAAATAATGAGGAATTGTTAATACGTTAGGTTGCCATAGAATCTCAGTCACTGGAGGTCTTTATGAATAGATTACAGACATGTGTCAGGAATGCATGGCATGTAGATGGTCCCATATTGGGACAAGAATGAACTAAAACATCTTTTCAAGTTTAGCTTTTTTTACACTTTCTAACTTTGATGGTTAGAATCCCAAATAAAAGACATAGTTGCTCTGTGCCGGGGCTGTGCTACGATATAAGAAAACTTGTTTCATTTTGGTCATAATGTAGTAAAGGCATGTTGTTTCCCATACCATCATATCATTGCTAATATTTAAGTTCATTCAAAAGAACCCACAATAATAGAGGTTTGAGGAGTTTTTGTCAACTTAGTCCAGACATCTTTTCACAGCCTTATACTCAAAGTGTCATGACATTCCAGTTACAATCTATATCTGAAAGGATTGTTGAAAAGTCTGAGAAAATCACCCTAAGTGAAATACGGGTTTTTAAACACTGTGCAAGAGCCTGTAGATTTGCCACGTAGGTAAAAATGTCGAAGAAATTTTATTATAACTACTATCATGCTGTGATACTGATATTTTTACTGTCTGCTTGTGAGAATAGAGAGGGGAAAGAAATCAAATCAGCAAGAAACACAATCTCCAAAGACTTTGTTTTATAAGCAAGTTATTTTTTTTTTTAAGTACTGCCTGGTAGATGTGAAGAGTAAAGAGGAAGAGAGAAAAAGTAGCTAAAATAACTTGAAATTAATTTCTTCCTTAAAGTTAAATCCTCTGGGACTTCTTTTCCCCCCATGCTTTTTCTCTGCCATTTCCCAAAATGCTTTCAGTGCTGTCAAAATGTATGATACTTGTGATCTAACATGTATATTGTATCCATCAAACCAGGATTCGGTATCAGTTAAACAATATAATTGGAATCTTATTTACTTTACAATGTCTTTTTTTGTTCCTTCTTGCTCAAGAGCCCAGCTGACCATGTGCCTCCGAGCTATCATCAAGCATGACTTTCCTGGCCACTGGACGGCGGTGGTAGACAAGATAGGCTACTACTTGCAGTCTCAGAACAGTGCAAGTTGGCTGGGCAGTCTCCTGTGCCTCTATCAGCTTGTGAAGACCTATGAGTAAGTTGCTGTCTATCCGTGTACTGGCAGTCAGCACTTTGAGTTTTGGCTGATTTCTACAAATGTAGCTCTTAAGAGCACCAACAGTTCTGCAAGAAATTCAGATGGAGAATGAGAATAATTCATTGTCACATGTTTCTTTTCCTACAAATAAATTAAGGCTATTCATCTTCTTTATATTGTCTAGGAAAGCAAAGAGTCCAGCAAGAATTTATGCAAATTTGCTGACTTTTTTTCATCTTGAGATTTGAATTTTTGAATACGTGTGAAAGATTTCTTTAATGTTTATGACTTATTTTCTTTGAGGGTTCCCCAAAGGCTGTATGAATGCCAGTTACTTTTTACTTGAACATAATACTGACTTCATCATATAGTCCTATTTCATTCTGTTATCTATACCATTTTCCTCATGGTCTACATCTGCGGAGCATACATTAGCAGAAGTTTAATGAGCCCTCTCACACTTTTTAAAATTATCTGGTGTTAAAAACATATGTAAAAACTGAATAAAAGAAGTGTAAGTGGATGAAGGGAGAATATTGATAAAACAAAGTAGTTGTCTTTCCCATTCAAAGGATGTTCACTTATACTTGCTCATCCTCCAGTATGGGTGTGGCACTGACACAAATGTCAAGTTCCTGCTCCTATGAGCTTACATTCCAGTAGCAAAGAACATGAACCCTTCCTTCTAGTAGATGCATTTAGATAAGGTAATTTTTGATGTTTTTACTTTCTCTATTATAGGCTAGAAAATTTACACAAATTGTTTGAACTGAGAGATGGGAGCTGGAGGAGGGGAGAGTGATTGAGTGAGTGGTGGATATTAATTTTTTTAGGGTATAGTAATTGCTGGTGGGGAATACGCCCTAGAACTTCCACTGTGTAATCCTTGACTGATATTTTTGTTGTCTTTCAGATACAAGAAAGCAGAGGAACGAGATCCTCTCATAGCAGCAATGCAGATATTTTTGCCTCGGATTCAGCAGCAGATGATACAGCTTCTGCCTGATAACTCCCATTACTCTGTACTGCTTCAGAAACAAATCTTAAAAATCTTCTATGCTCTTGTTCAGGTTGGCATCTGTGTACATGGAAACCAAAATTTTACTTTGCTGGGAACAGCAGTCCCCTTCAGTGTCCATGTGATTGTGTTTGAATAAGAATACCAGTTCTGTTGGGGAAAAAAATGCACTAAATACTTTCTATAAAAAGATGACCTTATAGATTTTCTGGGTTAAAAATGGTCATGTGATCCTCCAGAATAAATTTTTAAAGAACTTAGGTACTTATGCACATTCTGCCTATGAACTTGCTGGAGGGCTGTACCTATTTTTTCAAAGCTGGCAGTCACTTATAATCTTATAGAAAATATATGAGTACGTAGTTTGCACTGTTTAGTGTTTGCCTTTGAAAGTGGCAGTAGCACATATTGAAGTGTACTTGACAAGTAGGGCTGCTCTTCAGTAGGCAGCATTTCTCTTCTAAAAATTTGATATAGAAAATATTTATTGAGTCACTTTCTACAGAGATGAGTTTGGTGAATGAGATACTCTTAGTGAATAAGAAGTAGAATAAATCATATGTATAAGGAGCAGCCAGAAAGATCTTACTGAGGATTAGAAAGCTAAAATAATTTGTTTTCATATAGGAGAAGGATTAAAGGGAACCAAAGTTTGTATTTTATTTTCTAAACATTTGGCTGTATATTGTTGTGTTGCTTTGGATTTTGAGGAGAAATAAAATTTATTAGCTAGTCATGCAAAGTAGAGTCCATTTAGTAGAATGTTACGGGTTTCCCGAAGCCATGTGACACTGCTGAGGTCCCTAAAAGTGAGCTAGACTATTATGAAAAGGGGAAGAAACAAAAAGAATTGATAGATTCTCAGGCCAAGGGACTCTCAGAAATAGTGTCTGCTCGGAAATTCCTGTCAGTTTTGCTAAGGAAGATACAATTAGAGCAGTACTGAAATCAGTTATTGAAAACATAATTAACTGAAACATAATTGAAAATCTGGTGTTCCTAGGAATGTAATTACATTAGAAACATCTATAGAGGCAGCAGAGAGAGAGAAAAAAAGGTATTTCATTACTGTGTTTCTTTTCTTATTTCAGTATGCACTGCCACTCCAGTTGGTGAATAACCAGACTATGACTCAGTGGATGGAGATCTTCCGTACTGTCATTGATAGAAATGTGCCTCCTGTAAGATTTGTTTTCCTAAAGACTTTTAATACTTGGGTGCTGCCATATGAAGACCAATCAGTGTGAAGATTTTTTAAGTGTTCCATTCTTAACATGCCATCTCCAAGTTTCCAAGTATTTTAATCATTTTCTCTCAAAAAAGAAGAAAAAGCTCATCACAAAAGTCATTTATCTCTGTCTTTTTCTCCACCCATTCTCTATATTTTTTTTGAAGAACAAAAAAAAAAAAAATTCAGTTCTTGGGTGTGTGTAGCATTACCTGGTATTTGGATTTTAGTTTTAGAAGTATATTTCACACCATTTTAAAATTTTTTGTATTAATATATGATATAGGTATGTAGTTTTGGGGGAATAGTATTATGCTTGATTTTTAAATAAAAGTGGAAGCTACTATATGTTATTTTAGTATATGTGAGAGTTTTAGTTTTTTCAAGGTCCATCATTTTGAAAATCAAAAGTACAGGCATTGTGTGGGTATTGCATATACACAGTTCTATTGTCCAAATAAGAAATTAAAAAATCCTGAAAGTTGTACAACTGTTAATAGAACCAAAACTTTACTCAATGCTATGAATTTGTATTGTTTTACACAGAGGTTAGGAATATTTGAAGCATTTCTGTCAAGCATGCACACAATTAATTAAAAATAAATGTATTTGTTTATAGGAGACTTTGCAAATTGATGAAGATGACAGGCCAGAGCTGGTATGGTGGAAATGCAAGAAGTGGGCATTGCATATTGTAGCTCGTCTATTTGAACGGTAATGAGCTAATGAACAGATTAAAAAATACCTTGGGTTTGAAAATCTGTAATGTACTTTGGATACAATTAGAGCTAAGTTTAAGAGCTCATCATCACCAAAAAGAGGTAGACCTGCTGCTTTTCTCTGCCTTATATTGATTCCAGCCACTGGTATCAGAAATGACTTTAAATTTGGCTCTCTAAGCTGGTAGTGATCTAGTTTTGCAAGAAAAGTACAGGGCTTTTTTGTTGTTGTTTTCTGTAGACACCTACAAATGCTTCTGTTATCTAGTCCAAAGGCATGGAAAGATTTGAAAAGTAATCCCAAAAGCATAGAAGTTATGTATCTTGTGACAAAAAGGGATCTGTATTTACTTGGCTATAGCATTGTACTTTAAGATTATTTAAGAAAAGGGAAGTGGAGCATAGTGTAGGAGATAATGGCCTAGAAGGATATTTCTGAAAAAGGATTCCTTGGAAATGGAAGGCTGCTCAGGGTCCTCTGTGTATTGGAAAGTGCTGTGTTTTCTTGACATGCAAGACTTCTCACAGTGTAAATATCTGTATTCTCTTCTTTTTAAAGATATGGAAGTCCTGGAAATGTAACTAAAGAATACTTTGAATTCTCTGAGTTTTTCTTAAAAACATATGCTGTTGGAATACAACAGGTAAGAACAAATAATTTGTTTCTGAATTTGCTATTTTTTTCTGAATAAACTTTTATTTTTCAATAGGGCACTCATAGAAGTGCAGTCAGGAAACAAAACTGGATAGTCAGGCAAATTTTCACTGTGGTCATTGAGAAGTTCTTTAGAACTCTTTAGTGCTATCTTCAAACTGAGATATAATAACACAAATTTTCAGTGATTCAAAAAATCTGTGCAGTAAATTCTCATAAAATGTTGAGTGCTTAGAAAACAGTTCTTCATATTGTGTATATACATTTTGTAAGTACTTATACTGCAAGCAGTCTAGCACCACTGGATTCTGGTCTGACTATTTTATTTCTGGAAGATAGAAGTGGATTAGAAGGTGTTTTGAGAGCAGCAATAGAAGTTAATACAAGCCTGGAAATCAAGTTTTATGAAAATAGAGCATAAATTCAGAGTTTACAAGAAAAAATATTTCTGTTGTGGAATACTTGCTTGTGATAAACATTGTATTGTTGAGACATTTCGGTTTTGATAAGTTTGCATCAGAGAGAGGCAGTTCCTTTCAGAATTTTCTGTGCTTTTCTACCAGCTCAGCTGACAGCCCCTTGGAACCTGGGCTTCCAGACTTCCAGCATCTCCCTTTGGTGGAATGGCTATAGGAACAGGGTGCTGGAATGGCTATAGGAAGAGGATGCTATTGGCTCCCAAGCTCAGACATTTCTGGCACAGCTCCTCCTGTTTCTCATTCAGCCAGCTATAACCTGGATGACTGGGAATGCTAGTTCCCAGGTTTTTGGCTCAAGAGGTGCTCTTGGGCCAGACTCTCTTGGATTACAAGTAACATGGTTATGTAATGGGCTCCTAAGAAGCTAGGAGAATGCAAAACCCTCTCCTGCTCATGATTCTGGGCTCTTTGTTTTCTTTGGCTTGCAAACGTCTGGGAATCCTGGTTTTCGAGTGACAGCTTTTTGGATAATTTATATTTTCAGGGTATGTGGCTCCTCAGCACCCTTCCAGATGAAATGTTCCTGACATGGCATCTGCAAGCTTCTCACAAATTTAAATTTCCAGTGTCTTCTATGAAGGATTCCAAACTGCTGTAACCTGAAGTCAGAATTGAACTATTCAAAATACCAAAATGATGTGAAAATTACTTTTCTACATCCATTTTGACAAAAAGAAAAGAGCCATCAGTGTACATGATTCTGTGGATATTTGTAAATGATAAGAGCTAAAGAAGGAGAGAAATGATTGTGTTAAGACTATTAGTATGAAATAAGCAGAAGGAGTAAACAGTTTATTATTTTTTTCTGCACTCTTTGCAGTCGTTAACTCCTGAGTGGTGAAATAGATTCCCATGGGCAATACTAATTGGAAATACTTAAAATTTACCTCTGCTAGAGGCCTAGAATACATAGCAAAAAGAGCAGTTAAGCTTTCAAGACAAATGAAATGGATGATGTGCTCGTTTCTTCCCTTTCTGCCTCTTAAATGCTGATTCATTACATTTCTCTGCAGAGCTACGGTACTGCTGAGCATTATTACATTACAAAGCCTTCTTTACTTATTTATCACTTGGTGAGTGCTGACCTTGTGCTAGAGTCTGTAGGAGATACAGACCATCCCTGTCCAAGGAATGTATGGTATAAAACATCAAGAGAAGATGCAGGACACCAGGAAAGGTGTGATGTTGAAAGGAAGGTTTATATTAGAGTGCTGGGGAGAATTTTCAAGCAGAATTGTCCTTCTGAAAATAGGTTACTTTGGAATATTTTGATAGGCATTATTCTTTATTGTTATTCACATACTTACCAATACTCTGTTTTTATTAACACATATATAATTTATTACATGCAGATTAGTGACTTTTTACTATGGTATTTTTTAGTGTAGCAAACCTTTATGATAAAGAAGCCTTGTGTAATAGAGTTTGTGGTAGCATGCTAGCTAATATTATCTGATTATTACAAAAGTACCTGAGTTTAAGGTTTGTCATCTCTTCTGATTAACAGACTTAGGTGCTAACCTAGTTTCCTTTTTAGCTTAGTACTTCTATTTTTATCTTTGTTCTCCCTCAGTCGTTTATCTTCTTTAGAGGCCTATCCTTTACAAATGAATAAAGACACCACTAATAGATTTAGAAGCCAAACTATAGGCATGCCAACTTAGAGATTTTCTGCCTATACCTCCTTTTTACCTATTCCTATTTTTGCTGAAGCATATGTAAACTGTGAGTCTGTGAATGTTTAAATGTATCTTTGGTTTGCAATAGCAAATGATCACACTGTGGGATTATTTAGAATAGCAAAGGTAAAGAAATAAACAAATGCTTGCAGTACCAGATTCTTAAAGTTTAAAATGCTCTCTAACCTTTGGATCACAGGTATTGCAGTGGTTGCTAACACTGGAACTTTTGCTGTAAAACTAATGCATCTGTTCTTGGATATTCACAGACCGGGTCTACTGCATATGGATGCATAAGACATAATTTGTGATTTTCCTCTAAAAATATAAATTTCTTATTTCTTTAGGTTCTCTTAAAAATCTTAGACCAATACAGGCAAAAAGATTATGTTGCTCCACGTGTCCTTCAACAAACATTAAATTATCTGAACCAAGGGGTCATTCATTCTGTGACATGGAAGCAGATGAAGCCACACATACAGGTCAGTGCATAAAACCCGGTCGTAAACACTGAATGTCATCAGGATGATTAAAAACAAGCAAACAAACAAAAAGGGATTTTGGTATTTTTAAAGACCATTTCATGAATCCCTCATGCAGCAATCAGAAATAAAGATTCTATTCTACTTTTTTAATGAAATCTGTAACAAAATCAAAATGATTGGCTTTTGTTAATTGTTAGTGTTTAGGAATTTGTATTTGACTGTAGAGCAAGATATTGACCGAAGAAACATGAAATTTAAGGAACTGAACCTCTATTTCAAGCACTTATTTTGTATGTGCAAGAACAAGCAAAAAGTGAATTTTATACTTTTTTCATGTTGTAAACTCCTTTGTCCCATGAATGCTTAGGGGAACAACTTTGAAACCCTTTCATATGTAAACATTGTGTTCTGCTGTTTTCTTGTGTGTTCTGCTGATCGTGAACTGTGTTCTGAAGTGTATTTTATGTGTGGCCCTGAATTATAGTAAAGTCAGTTTACATTACATTCTTCCTGCTGCCTAGGTCTGCTGCGAATGGAAGGCATGTGTATTAAAATATTATCTCTGTTAGCCAAAATAAAAGAGCACTGTTCAAAAACAAGTTCAGGACAAGTTCAGGGAGGGAAAAAGCGGAGGGAAGCTGTGCTGGAATTTGATTTTTGTGTACCGACATGTATTTAACTTCTCTAATACTAGAGTATAACAGAAGATGTGATATTCTCCCTGATGTGCTACAAAGATGAGGATGAAGAACTCTGGCAAGAGGATCCATATGAATATATCCGCATGAAATTTGGTATGTTTGCACTTACCACTTAGTTTCTGCTTTCACTGTAACTGTAGTCTCAGTCATGGGATTCCTGCATTTGCCACTGCAATTTTGCTATCCTCACCAGTGTTCATGAACAATGGGAAGAGATAACATGTTTCTTACATCTCACCCGTGAGTAGTTAAGAGAAGGCAGACTGAGTGAGCTTTGCCTATTTGGCCAGTGCTCTTAAGAAGGGTGATCTTCTGATGGTAGCTTTTCCCCGCACATGTGTTCAGTCCCAAAAGCAGCCCAAGGGACAGGCTGGCTAACTTGGCAATATCAGTTTTGGAGTGTGGGGTTTTTTACCTTGCCACATGCGTGCCAGCTGTCTGCAAACTCCTGCAGCTCTCTCTTTGACCAGAAGAGGCCTGACTTGCTCTTTTGCTGTTGAAAATTGCTCATGTTTTCAGTGTGTTTTGCCCCCAAATTGGGAATACCTTATTGGACCGTATTGTGAATTACTCATACTATGGGATTTCTGTCATTGAAAAGAGAAGGGTACTTGAAAATACAGCTAATTGAACTGGAAGATTTCTGTAAGTCAAGCAGCGCAGAGACAGACAGTATTTGGGAATTTTTAGTTAGTTGATTTTTGACTAGTATATGTAAAAACATAATTTAAGGGTTCATAGAATAATTTTAAAAGCTTGGAGAGCTGTTATAGAAAAATAATGAATCACAAGATGGTGTTCATCTCTGAGATGCACACAGGTAGTTAATTTTCAGTATCTGAATTCAGTTCTTTCTACACAAGCAGTCCTATTTCTATGTAAACCTGACACAAACACAGAGTTAAATCAGTAAAAAAGGTAAAAAAACATAAAAGCACATTTAATTGAAGTTCAGTATTTTTGTCTAGAGCAATAATTTCAGTAGTATATATATATTTTTTATTCATTTTATCTTCAAAATCTCAGGAGAAGCTATTCTGTAATTTCAGCCACATTTTGAGATTATCTTTCTATCTTTTTTATTTAATTGATTTTGGTTAGAGTTTTTTGTGCTAGACTACGTTTGGCAGCACAGATTATTATTTTTCAAGGTTCAAATTATAGTTTCAGTATGATGAAAGGAGGTTTACTTGTAAGGAAAGACACTTAAAAAGCTTCAACTTTCAGCAAATTTAAAATTCTCCTAGATCAGAGTATTTTTTTACATGCAAAGAGTTTCCCATGAGATTTTAATAAAACCAAGCCAAAATCACATACAGATGGCACTGGAATGCAGTGTTATTCTTCCTATAATGATTTTAATTTAAAAAAAAAAAGACTTTTTTTCTCCCTTAAATACATACTCTCAAAAGAACTAAAGAATAAATAATAATGATAAGTGGTCAGTAGGTTAGGAAGGCAAGAAGTAAATGCTTCTTGCAGGTGATCTGAACTTAAATCCAATTCTTTAACCATGAAGTGAAAACATCCATAAAAGGTTTTGAAGGTACACAGCCATCCTGATTTTGTGATATCCCAGAAACTCAGAAGTGTTTATCAGAATTTTACTGCTGTTATGTTATATTCAGTGAAGAGACTTTGTTGTTGTTATTAGATGTATTTGAAGATTATGCATCCACTACAACAGCAGCACAGAATCTCCTTTATACTGCAGCAAAGAAGAGAAAAGAGGTATGAAACCAAACCTTCCTAATGGTTTTAAGTTTCCTTAAATATTATCTTTCCTTAAGTTTGAAGATGCTATAGCAAGGCATTTGTGAAAAAACTATTTGCTAGTAGGTAGTCAGATGCTTTCTGGACCGAGTGCTAACAATTTTGACAGAATTAAAATGTAAACAAGCAAACAAATAAAAGGATTCCTCTTGCACCTGAGCAGTTGACCTGCCAGATACAAACAGAGCTGGAACAGATGTAATACTTTCCCAAATTTACAAACAGCCTCTCTGTCATGGCTCTCCTGAACTTCCCTAACTGGAGCAGGGGAAAATTGAACCTGATCCTTGCTAATTAAATGCTATTTAAAATTGTGCTGACAGCAGTGAAATTAGCAAGAATGAAACCAATTTCATACAGCTGCTCTGTAAATAAGGACATAACCTTTCTGTATTTCTTTCTATACTTACAGAGATATGTGCAAAGGGAAGTCAGCCTAGCGCTGAAATATGTGGGTCAGTTTGCTAAAGATGATAACTTTTTTTCTGTGTGCCATTTTGATATACAGTAAGCACAGAGCTCTGATTCTCGATGCGTTTTCAGAGAAGAGCCTAGTTGGGTCAGGTAGAATAGCTTTTGAGCTTTCTACTTCTGTTGTTAAAACAGTCCTTACCTTTTGATCTACCAGTCATAATTTCTACAGAGATGGACAAATATCACAAAATTTTACAATTTAATTTGGACAAGTATGGGTGAAACACTGAAAAAGAAGCTTGTAAAAAGCTTGAAAAAAAAGCTTTTAAATTTTAACTGTGGAAGGGTGCTACACGTATTACCTCACAGTTACTTGGACCAAGTTAAAATTTGTACTTATTGAAATCATATGAATCTTTTTAGCTAAAACAATATTATTGAAATAATTTGGTTTAAATTCCTCATTGACAAAAGGAAATCTTGTGTTTTCTGTCTCATATATAGGTGTTACCAAAAATGATGGCATATTGCTACCAGATTCTGACAGAGCCAAACATTGATCCAAGAAGGAAGGATGGAGCTTTGCACGTTATAGGATCCCTAGCTGATATTTTGCTGAAGGTAAGTGGATAAGGAAGTGAAATAGGTTTATTTTGTAAGTCTTATCAGATGCAATTCCCTTCCATTCCCTCTCCCCGACAAAAGGTAGCTTATAAAGTATTCCTAACCCTTTATTGCATTTGTGAGGTCTGTAGAGAGATTGCAGTGTATAGTAAGAACTTGACAGTTGGTTTCCTTAACACTATTAACATTTTTTTTTTAAATCTTCCCATTTTCTTCCAAGTTTCTCCAAAACTCCGCTTCTTTTTGCCACGGAACAGTCCCTTGGTCCTCTTCTGCTTTACTAGCAAAATGGAAGGGTGTTAAGAAAACAAACATGCATTCTGTCAGTGACATTGCTTATGATTTTTTTTAGCAAAAAAAACAACAGCTTACACTGTTGTGGGCTGCCGCTTGGGTTCAAGGAAAATGTTTACTCAACACATTGCAGGAATGTTTTGTCTAGTTTTCAGCCTTCTTGCTGCACAATATGTGGCTTTAAGTCTCATTGTGTCAGCCAGTTGAGAGTTTTGTAAATAAAAGTGGAAGGAGCAAAGAGGTTCTGTCCTTCCTCCGTTCTTTCTATCACAGTATCTTCACAGTGTTACGTATTTTTCTGTTTTGTGTGTTTGGGTATGCATTTAATCCATGCTTGTGCTCTAGAAGATGTTTGCTACAGTTTCCCTTATGTTTTTGTACAGTATGGAGTCCAAGGTATGCTCTCTCTCCATGTCAAAAGTAATGCCGAAAAGCTGTCACTTTTAGAATGGCAAACCTTGTGCTGAAGGCTTCCTTTTGGAAATATGCAAAAAAAAATATTTTATGTGAGTTTTCTTTCTATACAAAATGTGTCAGCTAACATTCATATAAAGGATTACCGGCATTTAGCTTTCTACCAATGCACCTGCCCATCAGCTGATGTGAAATCCTGGAACATCTTTTGCAAAAGTTTGTAGATTGCATTTGAATGTAAATGTCCTCCCTCTTGTTGAGGTGTGACAGTGAAGAGGAAGACATTGTTGTAAGGAGCCTTTCATGTTAAAAGGGGGTTTTTAAACCCATTTATCCCCGCCCTGTGGAAAAAGGGAGATTTATTCCAGTATAGTGCTCCTATTTGAAATTTCCGACCTTGAAACGTGAGGTTATAATACACTTCATAGAAAAGTGGTCATTCCCAAACATTCCCTCTCTCTACTCTGATTTTCCTGTATTTGTGATTTGTCAAACAGAAAAAATCTGTGACCTGTTTCTGCATAAAATATTTGAGTTGTAAGTGTCTTCAAACTGGTGAGTTGAGTAAGATAGAGATTGTAACTAGCCTATGCACACTGTGACTCTGATTTAGCCATCTGCATCTCCATAGAGGTTTCAGTTTAATGCATGCAAATCTCTAACTTGTTTGCAGATCAGAAAAATCTTTTCCCTTCTCTGTACTTTTTTTTTTTTCTCCCCGGTTTTTCATCTGCCTCCTTGAAGGCTTGGAAATCCATGTGTGAAAAATTGATGTATGGATTAGTGAAGCACAAGCGTGATCACTTAAGATATATTTTCTATTGTATGTGTCCTTTCACCCTCTTCCTATCTTAGCTGTTTATCTTTAGATGGTAACACAGTGCCCAGCATATATGCTTCCTCACATACTGGAACTATAGATGCTAGAAAAGTCCTAAGTCTCTATGCTGGTGGTCCTGGCTTTCTGTGAACTCTTGGAATTTGCCAAGTTTGGAATAATGAGGAATAGTTTTCACTGAATATCCTTCTTCAGCCAAGGAGGCTTTTGTCACAAAGAGCTTAAATTAACTGACCATTTAGTATGTAAAAAAATGCAAGTTATTGTTGTAGTATGTAAAATAATTGTTTTTGCTCTTTGTAGCTACAGCGGAGCATTTGACCTCAACTCTGTTGCAAACTAAAGCCTCTATTTATCTTCAGCTATGCGTGCACTCCTTTGTAGGAGCACGGGGAATACTAGGCTCGATCCTCAGTCATTTTTAAGAGCAAAAATCTTCTGGAATCAGTTGCATTAGAAAAAAATAAAATTTCCAGGTACAATGTTATAAACAGCAATATAGATTTCACTGTTAAATACACAGGTTCTTCACTTGTCTGGCTTTTAATTTGCTATCCTTGCAATGTTTTTTCAGCTCAGGGTATGTAGATGTAGAGAGACGTAGAGATTAGTGGCTAAAATGGAGTATGTAAGATGAACAGTCTCCAAAATTATTTTTTATTTACATTGACAGAAGAGTGTATTCAAGGATCAGATGGAGCTGATGTTACAGAATCACGTATTTCCGTTGTTCATGTCTAACCTGGGGTACCTCAGAGCCAGAGTAAGTTCACAAAGTACATTGATTTCAGTATTTGCCAAGATTCTTTCGATTGTAGTTTTCTTTCTGAATGTTACTAAAAGAAATAAAGCAATCCAAATATATAGCATACTTTCAAACAACTAACTTGGACAGTAATATTTCAGCATTTGGATTTTAAAAATAAATTTTCAGTTAAGGGAGTTAAAGGCTGTGTTGTGTCATTGTTCACTTCTTTAATCAGACTGGACATTTTGAGCAGTGGTGGTTTGGTGACCTATAAAGGCCTCTTTATGCATGTTTTTCATTAATAGATCCCAATAGCTTGAGTTGACAGTCATGAAAAACTGGTAGAGTTTTTACAGAGTTTACCAGCTTTAAAGAGTATACCAGTTTAAGTGTAGCTTAGGTAAAATTCCTGAATGTCCATATCAGTCTGTAACACTAAGCTGTTAATTTTCTTAAATTTCCTTTTGAATTTTCTCTAGAAGGACTGAAACTGTGAATATCAATTATGCATACTAATATATTGGAATTTGGGGAAGGAAAAGAAAGAATTGCTTGAATACAGAAACTGTATTACTTGATATTACACGTGTATACTATCATTTAGAATGCAAAAAACATGTCAACAGACAGAGATGGTTAGCATCACTTTAAAATTAGCTTAAAAATGCTAGAAATTCCAGCCGCTAACTTGCTTTTCTTTCTGCCATGCAGTCCTGCTGGGTTCTTCATTCATTCAGTGCTTTGAAATTCCACAATGAACTAAACTTAAGGAATGCAGTAGAGCTGGCAAAGAAGAGCCTGATTGAAGATAAGGAAATGCCTGTTAAAGTAGAAGCTGCAATAGCTCTTCAAACATTAATAAGCAACCAGGAGCAAGGTAAGATCAAGTGGTTCATTGATTATGTGTACTGATTTTTTTTCTTTTTTTTTTATTCTTTTGTGTTATTGCTGTTATCATTTGGTGCAGATGTACTTAAACATTTCTATCACTTAAAGGCATAGTATTCTGACCATTTCATCATATTTAGACAGCTTCACTTGCCTGTTAGCTACTGTGTTCATCTCAGAATTCTGACTTCAATATATTTTCTTTTACAGAGTAAATAATATCTCTGTTTTTTGATATTAGATGTGGTGAAGATACAATTTATATAGCTTCTTTGTTAGTTTACTAGCAGTGGGCTGCAAAAGTACCTTGGATAGTTGCTTTTTTTGTGCATTAATTTTGATTAGATGATTTTATTCAAGAGTAGACCAGCACCTGGTTATTTAGAGGTACTGCATCTTTGCCCTTTAAGAATAGTTGATCTCACCTCATTTGGACTGTCATTTCAGCCAAAGAGTATATGAAGCCGTATGTAAGGCCAGTTATGCAAGAGCTCTTGCACATCGTTAGAGAAACGGAAAATGATGATCTTACTAATGTAATTCAGAAGATGATCTGTGAGTACAGTCAAGAGGTAGCTGCCATCGCTGTTGACATGACACAGCACCTGGTAAGAGACAATAGTAGTGTAGTACATCAGCTGTAAGCATGTGACTGGCTTGGTAAACTTTTTTGTTTTGAAATACCCATTGTTTCAGGAGATGTTATAAAGATTTCATATGTATATGTTATTGTTATGTATATATTTGCAATATAAAATGTCTTTAAAAACTATAATTTTTTCAGAGATACTGTGTTTTGTCATTGGTTTTAGTCAGGCAAACTCTGATTATTTAACATTATGAGTGACTTAACAGAGCCAGGCTTCTGCTTTCAAAAGTAAAGATCATACTTTCCAGCACTGACACTTCTGTTACAGATAAAGCATTACTGCTTTTTCATTTGCTGCCTTGGTTTTACATGACAAATTAGAACAGTATTCTAAGTATTTCATGGTTTTGCATGACAAATTAGAGTAGTAGGTCAAATTAGAATAGGAGGTCCTGAATGTCAAGTTGGTTGCTTTTGTTTCGTAGGCTGAAATATTTGGTAAAGTACTCCAGAGTGAGGAATATGAAGAAGTGGAGGACAAAACAGTTATGGCCATGGGCATCTTGCACACAATTGACACTATCCTGGCAGTTGTGGAAGACCACAAGGAGGTGAGATTTTTTTTATACGTTTCATCCTGCTACTCCATCTTCCTTTCATTCATGGTAAGAGGCAAGTTCTATGTATGTGTTTCATCCCTTGAACCGAAATGAATATTTATTTACTGTAGGTAGGATGGTGAGTTAGTAACAAATAATATCTGACAAATTTGAATTCTAAGCTCAGTTTGCATTCATGATTTCTGAACTGTTTAACTCTCCCCTTTGAGGGAGATTTCTCTCTTGAGGGTAAATTCCATAGCCATGATTCTGGTAAACTTTTCATTGGACAATTGTGGCAGGCTTTTAAATAAAATTTTAGAGAAGAACATTATTGTATTAAGGTAAATTTGGATACTGGCGACTCATATTTTGCTGTTTACCCAGCAGTTTCTGGGATAGAATCAATAGCAGTGGATCTTCCAGTTGTGGTTCAGTATAAATTACCTATTTCACCTATTCAGAGAAGCTACTAGAGAAGGTGCCCACCTGTTTTGAACTCAGTGCTTAAGAAAGCACTGGATTAGGATTGCTGCCTGACTCCTGAGACTGATTCTTTCAGCTCATACCACCGTGTTTGACTGAGGTAGGGAGGAATTCAGTGACTGACCAAGGAGTTGCAGTCAGTCAGTAACTTTGAGCTTAGCTGACATAAAGTACTAAAGCTTGTTTTACTTCCTTGATTTATGGGAAACTTTCATTGCAACTCTGAAATAAATCTTTTTAACAAGCCTATAATTTTAAGAATAGTTTGATTCAAAATACAAACTATTTTCTCAACACAGTTGTATTCTGTTTTCTGCATGCGTTCCCCTTGCTGAGCCTGCTCTGGGAACCTCTCCATAGACCTAAGGCAAAAACATCTCTTCCTTTCTTCCTTTTTTGACCCATTCTTCTCCAAAGGTTTTGAATGGAGGTCTTGTCTCAAATGCTTTGAGTATAGTGTTTATGTTACCTTTGCCTTGTACCCAGGAAAGGCAGCAGGGAGTTTTCAATAGAATCTGTAGAGTAACAGTTAACTAAGAAATATTAAAATGTTGTAAGTGTAAATCTCTGAAGTAATACTACTTATTGTATACTCGAGTACTTACTTTAGCAACACCTTATTTCCTAATGTTTTTGTGATTACTACAGCATCATTTAGAGAGTGCTAAAGTTTGGCTTTGAGGAACTTCTCACTTAGATGGAGTAAATAACATATATTGATCAAATTACTCTTTCTAGATTTTTTACTAAACTGCTTTATATTTTTATTTCAGATAACTCAACAGCTGGAGAGCATTTGTTTACAGATCATTGGCCTTGTTTTGCAGAAACACGTTATAGGTATCTTCTAGAACTAAGTTTTAGAAAAATCTTGGACATCCTTGCACAGAAAATGCATAAGCTATTGCAAACTGTCCTGTTGTCTTGTCCAGAAAGAACTTCATCTCTCCTTTTTTTTTTAATGCAATTTCTTTACAAGAGAAAAAAATAATTTTCATGATTTGTTTCTCCTGACCTTCTCTTTCATACTAGTTAGGCCAGTTCTATCTACTGGCGGTCAGACCTAAAGTAGAAGATGCAGCTCTAATTATAATCTTGGCTAATTCTGTGAAAGTACAAAGTCTACAATTAAATTGCTATTTTATGGATATACTCCACAATTATATTAATATTTTATCCTGTATTAAAATACAGTTTCCTGTATTAAAGAGCTGCGCACTTTTATGATAAGGCCTTTTGGAAAAAAAAAAAAAAAGTTGAGATAATGTAAGTATTCATAGAATCATAGAATGCCTAAGGTTGGAAGGGACCTCTAGAGGTCATCTAGTCCAACCCCCCTGCACACACAGGGCCACCTAGAGCACATGGCACAGGACCGCATCCAGGCAAGTCTTGAAGATCTCCAGAGAAAGAGACTCCACAGCCTCTCTGGGCAGCCTGTTCCAGTGCTCTATATTGTGCAAGAAATGTTTTAAAAGTAGCATATTTAGTGTGGTAATATAATTTTCCATTTATAATGAAAAACAGCGTGTAACATTGCAATAGCCAACATAAGACCTCTCTAAAATTTATTTTCCAATTTATATTATTTTTCTACATACCAATTTAGCTATTAAATGTTGGCTTCTACTTGCTATATGACTGAGGCCTTGCATTTGAGATTCTGTAGTGTTTGTGAGTAAAATTTCTCCTTTATAGTGCCCTACTTCAAATTGTTTCTTCTCTTCAGAGTTTTATGAAGAAATTCTCTCCTTGGCATACAGCCTGACATGCCAGATGATTTCACCGCAAATGTGGCAGCTCTTAGGTGTTTTATATGAGGTTTTCCAGCAGGATTGCTTTGAATACTTTGCAGGTATGACTACTACTACTCTGTTGTTGTTTCAACAATTTGAGAATTTGTCTCCAAATCCCACCTTCCATCATTTCCATCTAGTGCCCTGGTTTGCAGTGATCATGCCCTGACCATCTGCTTAGTGTGGGAGAATAACAAGAGCATATTTAGCTGGGAGAAGCTTGTTCAAATCTATTAGTTTGCTCAGTTACTGTAGAAAGTCCTGAACTCAAAGAAAACTAAAATATACAAAGTTATTATGAAACTACAAATTCACTAATTAAATGTAGGCCTATTCTGTTTTTTATTTTGAAAAAGCATCCTGCAGAGAGCACTTTAAAAAGAATTTTGGTAGCACAGACTTGCAAAGATTGAATTTCCAACAATGACCAGGAATCAAGGGACAAGAGCCTCAATGGCTAGCACTTTTAGGGATTAGCTTGTAATTTTTTCTTTTTTGTTCTCCTTCTTCCCCAGATATGATGCCTCTCTTGCATAATTATGTGACCATTGACACTGATACTCTACTGTCTAATCCAAAGAATTTAGAAATCATTTATGCTATGTGTAAAAAGGTAAGACTTCTGCTTCTTACTGTTATGCTTACTAGTGGTACTTAACAGTCAAGCAGGATAATAGAACAACCTAAATATGCTGCAGCTGGTAGCCGGTCATATCGGAACAAAATGAAGTTTTGGCTCAACTGAATTTCAAGTGGACTGAGTATTTTCACACTTTTAAGTGACATACTTTTATAAGGGAAGTATATGCTTAAACATTTGTGGGAGAAAGTGGCGGTGCTGTTGCAAATGTTGACTCTCTTCTCCAAGCAGCTACTTCAGTAAACAGAGGAATTCAGGAGACCTGATTATCTTGGATTCTGTATCTCTAATTGCCCACTAAGGTGCAAACTTGCCTGAAATTCTTCCTACATTTATAATGTTTTTCTTTTATACTTTGCTCTCTTCTGTGTAATAAAGTATGAGACCACACTACAACTTTTCTCTGATTTTGGAAGTTAGAGAATCTTCTGCATCTAGCTACCTGCTTAATTTCAAAAACTTTATGAGGATTTAATGTGTTTGAGAATTCTGCTCCTTTGTCAGGTTTGATTGACACTGGCCATGGGGTTGAAATGAACTGAGAAGCAGCAGTCAGTTTCACACATCTGCACATGTACATGGAGTGATTGCTTGCCTCTTGTTTTTAATCAGAAATTAGCCTAAAGACAGGACTTTGCTTTGCCAGACTGTTAATCTGCCAGTGTCTGTTAGAACTGAAATCACAAAATGAAAACAGAATGTAGTAAATGTTAATGAATCTTTTAGGTAACATTTCTTTAAAAATATATAAAAAAAGAAAGATGATAAAGAGCATTTAAAGGATACTAACATTTATAAAGAAATATTGCTATTTCTTCTGAATTTTTAAGTTCACCTTTAACCATCTCTTCTTGTTTGTGTTCTATAGAGATGATTTCTTATCTTTTTAAGTTCATTCCAAAATATATTGTGGATGGATATATAAATGTCAGGTAGATTTTTCAGTATGTGTGTATGGAGGTGCAGGAGCACTTTCTTTCAAAGCTGATTTTGATAAATACTGATAAATTGTTTTGTCATTTGGTTGATAGGTATTAACAGGAGATGCAGGAGAGGATGCAGAGTGCCATGCTGCCAAACTCCTGGAAGTGATTGTTCTTCAGTGCAAAGGACGGGGTATTGACCAGGTGATAAACATTAAGCAGGTTTTTTTTTTTGCTGGTTTCTAATGATATAGATATGATTCCTGAGAAAAACAGTTGAAAGTAGAGAATTTGAGGGAATGTAGAACTATGGAAGAAATGCAACTAGAAAGATGTGAATGAACCAAGACCATTTTTTTTTTTGAGATTAGAGATTAGTGGGTGTGACTGGCATGCAAAGATACAGTGTAAGGTGCAGGCTTGTCTTTTGCTGCTTCCTTGTGCGTGGATTTTCCCTCTGATGCAAAGCAAACATTAAGACTGGTGTTTGTTGTTGTTGAGAAATTAATTGTACGCATCAAATTACAGAGATTATTTCTCTAAGAAATATAAACTTGGTCATTTTAAATATTTTGAATTACCCAGTGAACTTGGAAATGAATAACTTCCTACATAGAAGGTGATTAGTTTGTGATTATGGTTCTCCCAGCAAACACAGTTTTGTAGAGTTGCTTAGAACACACTTTAGATGGTGTATTTTTTTATTAAGGGCTAAATTCTGCTCTCATATTCTACAAAATAGTCCAAATTACTTTAACATATCACGTTTATAAGCATGAAATCCAAGGTTTACAACATTGAAGTGAATCGGAAATTAATAGAATCGGTTCTTAGAATATGCCTGAACTTCATCTAACTCTAGTAAGTGTATTTTTTTTTTTGTATAATTTGGCAGGATATATAATCTGAAAAAAGTCTTCTTTTTTTTTTTTTTTTTTTTTGCCTTCTTCACATTTATATGCCCAGTGTATCCCACTCTTTGTGGAGGCCGTTCTGGAACGGTTAACAAGAGGAGTTAAGACAAGCGAGCTTCGTACAATGTGTCTTCAGGTTGCCATAGCTGCACTTTACTACAATCCTGACCTGCTTCTACACACCTTGGAGAACATCAGATTTCCACACAACCCTGAGCCCATCACCGCACAGTTCATAAACCAGTGGATGAATGACACAGACTGTTTTCTTGGGCAAGTATTGTGTTTTTATTTTTCAAAGTCCATGTTTTTGATTTTTTTTTTTTTGACTTCTGGATTGTATTCCTTTCCTGTTGCAAGAGTTCTCATTTCTAGGTTAGTCTAAATAGTCTAAATAGTAACTTGCACTAGCAAGGTCTAACTGCTGTGATATAGTTAAAGATAACCTATGTGTATTTATTTTTTCCTTGTCTGTTGAGTTATACACTGCATTTCGTGTGCTACAAGGAAGGACATGAGAGCGCAATGCATACTGTACATTAGAATGCTTAGTTCTTTCTAATTTCTTTGGAAATTAGAAATTTCTAAGTTGACTAAATTTCTTGGTTCATTTTTCAGTTGTGAACTACTTGCTTCTCCAAGAGATCATCCAGCTGAGAGTAATATTCAGAACTGACCAGGAGGATTTCAGGGAAACATTAACCTTTTTTTCTCAACTATTATGTATACGTATTTTCTGTTTGGTATTTTAGGAAGTATTTTTAATTGCTCCATTTAATGTTAAAAGTATTTTTCCTCTGTGAAAAGCAAAACCCAAACTCTGGCTTTAGGCTCTGCCAGTTGTTCATGTCAGTTTGCGTATTTATCCTTCTGCCATTGATGCACTGACTGTTTTGCATACTCCTGAACACAAATTCCTCAGCCTAACCTCGCATTTGTGTCTGCACTGAACGAGCGTGTGCTTAGGCAGCAACCCAACGTTTGTAAAGTGGACGAAGGGGACTGTCACGTGCTTGGTGCCGTGTGAGCCTGAGGGCCAGTTCTCAAATGTTAGTGCTTGCCCCTCAGCTGGGATGACAGGCCTGGCTGGGAGAGCTGCAAAGCCACTTCCAGGCAAGGCAGAGAGTCAGGTGTAGCTAACTCATTTTCCTACTGTGAGCTATATTTTGTTGTGGGAGACATGACATCTGACTGCAGATGTGTGCACAGGCTTAGAACTGCAGGGTATATGCCAACATACTCTGTGAAGTGTCTGGTTTACGAGTCATGCTGTGCATAAGCACAGGGCCCAAAGAGGCAGCTCCTGACCTGAGGCTGCGTACCTTAGCCTTTAGCTTCTCCTTGTCCTTTCTTTTCACTGCTGCAGTCCCCTTTCTCTGAGTTCTAAACAAGTCAAACAGGCCCTAGTGGGCCTCTTGTAAGGTGGTTTCACCGCTCCCCAGTCATCCTGACAGCTTTTTTCTTTACTCCTTCTTATTCAAGTTGATCTTTCTTGAGCAGAATTACACACTGTCTTGATAGAGCTGCATTAGCTGCCTCTTGGTTTTACGTTGTGTGGTACATGGTAGTGTTACTTTATGTTTCTTTAAAATTGTAATGTATCAGTGACCAACTAGTAGACTTGGATTTTGCTCTCAGTGTGTCCTTTGCAATATTTTGAAATTCGGTACCAAATGTACTGTGTAAAAGTGCATTTTCTTCCCTCCCCTCTCGTAAGTAAGCTAAGATAAAGGGAAAAGTAGTGTAGAGACTTGCAGTAGAAATTACCTTACTAGCAATAAGACTACTTGAAGATAGAAGCAAAATTATGTTTTTTAGTGTATGTAGCCTCTGTGGCAGATCCTCAGGTGTGTTTGAATTTGAAGGTATTACCATGACATTCTTTGTTTGAACTAAATGTACTAAGCAGTGAGAGGAAAAAATCCTGTCTTTCACTATAACGTAAATGGACAGTTCATATTATCACCAGCATTTTGACCACTTCTATCTGCTATGCATAGGAAATGTAGATCCTTATATCTTAACATAAACATATCTGTTGTATTTAGAAGGGTGACCCACAGTTCTTTTAAGCATCAGTGCCTGAAAAGTGGTACCTTTATTTCTGCCTCTTCCACACTGTGGTGAGGCAGAACTTGTGGTACTATTACTATTAACTTGTGGTACTATTACCATTAACTTTCAAACTATTTTTATATCTAGTGGCTTTAGAAAAGATCATGACATTTTAGCGTAAGGATTTATATGTACCAGTTTTGTATGGCTAAAGCAAAGTTCTTGAGTTTAGCTTTTTCTGCTGTCACTTTTCTACTGAATGTAAATGCTTAAAGCATACAGAGACAGTATGAAAGAACAAATTCCCTATAGGTGGTAAACTTGTCATTCCTTTTTAAAAGGATTCTAAAAATGAAAGAGATTGAAAGCCTTGAACAGTTCATCCTGGAACATTCACTGAGAAGCTAGTCAAATCCTGAGAGAAAAAATGCTGCAGACTTGAATAGACTTTAGCCTTACGTAGTCCCGTGAGCTGCAGCCTAACTTTCATTTCTTTTTGTATTGCTTTTGGAAAAAGCATCACTTTCTACAACTGCTATTCAACTAAATCCTTCTTCGGAGCTGAAACAAAAGTTGACAGGTCTATGAAAATGAAATGCAGTGATCAGCATGCTACATTTTTCTCAGACTGCCAGCTGAATGGTAGCCAAAGATTAAAATCTCTCTCTTTGATGTGCTGCTGCCAGCAGTGAAATAAATGTGTATGATACTGCTTAAATCCAAACATGGCTGTCCATTCAGAGCCATCTGCTCAGTGTGCAGCTTTAATGTGCAGGGCTTTTGCCATAGTACTGCTTATCAGGAACTGCAATGTGATATAGCTGACTGTCTCCTGTTCCCTCAGAAGGACAGGACTCCTTCTAGAAAACCATTTCATTTTAGAGTTGTCACGTGAACAGCAGCCAAGCAGTGCGAGGCCTGCATGAGCAGGAGGAGACAGAGCTGAAAAAGAAATCTGCCTTCCCAATAGCCTTTCTTGAACCCTCTGCTGCAGACCTCATATTTGCATCAGTGCTAACAGGCACCCTGCTTGAGCCATCATTTGTCTTTCCAATCACCAGGCATGGCTGCCCTATTTTGGAATTAGGTTGCTTTACAGAAAGAGATGGTTCTAAGCTTAAATTCAGGACAGCTGACACAGTTGCAAGTGTAGAGAAATTGGAGACGAGCCAAGGAAATCCACCTCCAGCTTTATGGAGCAGGTGAATCTGAATGCCACGTCTTTATCACTCATGCAGGCTGCCTGTGCCTTACTAGTAAGAGAAGCTCTTTAATATACTTTGTCCATATGAATCTTGTGTCATTTTCTCTTTCTTCTGCTTCTGTGAAGCCCTAGTATGCATAGATCCTGTTCTGACAGAGGAACTGAGAGTTCGCAGTCCTGTCCGTTGATCTGAACGATCTCACATTGGAGCTAACAGGCATATTTCCATATTTCTTTAGCAGAACTTCTGCACTCATGAGATGGAATCCATGTAGAAATACATGTAATAATAAAGTCATTGCAGTAAGATAAGTATTTATTCTTCCATGTTTTTCAAAACATGAAAACTATTTAAAACTGTTTAGAAATTTGGAATGTTAGAAATAATCCAGGCAAGAACAACTCAGAACTCATGATAAGACTGTGCAGAAATCCAGCATGTCATCATGGATATTACACATCTGTGGATGTTTCTGTACGTCCAAGCACACTGTCCTTATCTCTCTTTTCTACAATTATTTCAAATTGAATAAGGGCAAATAAAGGTCTGAAAAGCTGCTAATAAAGACATCTACTCCTCATTTTGCTTTCCACCTTTTCCTCAAGAGCCTGAATTGTGGGCAGAACTTGTGCATGATTTTTTTCTGTATTAGGAATTATTCTGTGGAAACTGGAGTGAGAGGAAAACCTAAATTTTGTTTTGAACAAAAAAGGATTAAAAAATGAGTAAGAAGATTTACTTGACAGGAGTTTAAGTAGTTGGAAATCCTACCCTTCTTTGGAGTTGCGTATAAAATCCAAAACTTATACAAGAAAGCAAGGCTCGTTCCAAGTTTGTAACTTGAAGGAAATGGCTAATTATCTGCAGTTTGTCTAGGAAGTGCAGTGGTGTAATAGAAAGAAACTTGATCCTCACATAAACAGAGCATAGCTTACCAGTAAAGGGAAGGCTTAGTGATTTCCCTTTGAAATACTTTCAACTCAGTTTCAAATATAAAAGATTCTTGAATCTTTTCCTCTGGTATTAAAACACGTGTATTAGCTCCAAAAGGTCCTGTGAACTATGAAGACCACACACAATTTATTAAAAATGAGCTTGCCTGGTAGCTGTGCATTGCCCTGCCATAAGAGCCTCAGTCTTTGCATATTTAGCACTGCAGACTTAATATGTCACTGAGGGATCAGGCAGAGTCCATGACTGCTGGGGAGGACTATGCCATGTTGCTGAGCAGGTAGGTAGGGAACCTGAAAGCCAAGCTCTGAAGGGAATTGTATTGAGGCTCCTTCATGCAGACAGAAACGTGCTAAAATTTGATAGCATTTGATAGCAAGGGAATGGAAGGATTGAAGGCATCATTTGCCATTACATATTTTTATTTATTTATTTATTTATTTTTGTCTTGTTTTCTCTTGCTGGTACTTGATATAGCTGAACTCCTGCCAAGGTAGATGCTTGTCCTGCTGCTTGCCTGTGCTGACAGGTGGAAGAAATGAGTCTGGCCCTGGCTCAGGTTCACTGGAGATTACTTGATGCCTTGATTTCCGTGGTCCTGCTGGGCCTTCTAATAATGCACATACTCCAAAGGCATGTCTTCATTCTTGCAACTTCTCCATTTAGATGCTTGAAAATGGAGCGTGACAAATATGCTGTGTTTGTTGGCCATTTGAGCTAATTCCTAGTGATGACCTTTCAAACAGTGGTGCCCGAGTCTTCCACTTTCATTTGCTAACCTTTAATATGAAGTTAAACCTCTAATTACTACAATTTCCTGACTTTTTACTGTGTTGCATTTAGGAATAGGCATTATATACCTATAGGTTATTCAAATGTATTATAAAAGGTAGTGCCAAGTGACAGGAACTACTCTCATGCTTCATTATACATTTGGGGCTTGAAGAAATTTCATGGCTTCCCAGTGTGAAAATGCAGGATAGAAATCTCATGCATGGATCACAGAGCTTTGGTAAGACTCGCATAAAGCCGCTGGCAGAGAGAGGAGGTGGAGCAAGTTCTTACAGTCCTTACAGTAGGGTGGGCTGCTCCAAAAATGTTATGCTCTGTTCATAAGTAGCATCTTCTTTAGGTAGAATTTTTATCTTCCCAGTGTTGGCATGGGACACGTGAGCAAATAGTGATGCATTTATGTTCAGGTGGACTGTGATGACTAAGGGCTTTAATTCCTTTCTATTAATTCATTTTAAATTAATTTCTTTTCACTCTGTAGCAAAGAGGAAAGCAGACCCTATTCCCCTAATTCATTTTCCTTCATTTGTATGTTCTCTTTCTTTGCCACTTTCCTTTAGAGGAAAAGTTTTTGAATATTGTAGTTAGCAATGATGGAAGGACACTCTTTGCCCACGTGTAGGTTGGTGTGTTTTCAATACATGTAATGGAGGGCAGCAGTCAAACCCAGCATGACAAAGCATGTCTTTTAATGCACAAGACATTGTTTTTCTTGGAAGGACTTCTGTGGCCACAATGCTATGCGTGGTGTTATATAATTTATTCTTACTGTCAGCTACTCTGAGAATGGAAACATTTCATAAGCCCTAACAGGACTGACAAAGTAGGCAGCACAGTGAAATTTGTGCAGATTCTGAGCCTCGTTTAAGCACATGTGAAGCTCAGGAAGATGTAATATCTGATATCTTGAATATCATCGTTTAGCAAGCGTATCTTATGGGATCTTGGGTAATGAAATTGTAAGTGTTTTAAAATTGCATTTCTATACTAATTTTTGAAACAATGGCTTAAGCTATCTAACCCCCTGTAAATTTGATTGCTGCTTCAGTTATAAGAGTGTGGGCTGTCATGCACATCTTGATAGTTTCCTCTCTCCCCACTTGTCTCTTCTTCCTTCCAAACCAACTCTACGACGGGTCGAGAGGATGGCCAGTATCCACCAGTAGCAAATGTTTAAAAATGCTGTGTGGGCTCTACTACTTGCTTGCTTTCCTGCTGCTACCTTGCTGCAGCTGTGCTTAGCAGTTCCATGGTAGGGCTTGCTGAGATCCCCTGGTGCCTGCATGGATGCAGGGGAAGAGGAGCATGCCTAGCAGGCAACTCTGGAGCTTTGCTTCCCTTCTGCAGGACCATTTTTGCTGGAGCTGGTTCTCCTGCAGAGGAGTTGCATGGGAACTGTCTGTATCCAATCAAATAGTTCCAACAAAACAACCTCCTCTCAAGCCCTTAGTAGTAATACCACAGAGTTAGAGAAAAGTTGAACATTGGTGTTTGCAGTAGCCTACAGTAGGATACAGACCATCTGTAAAAACACTTGGAGAACCTTTCCCTGCCTGTCACCGCATAAAAATCACTCTGCTTACTTCCTGCATTTCTCTCCATTTACCTATATTTAAGTTTGTTGGTCTTCCTGGGCCCTGCTCATTTGCAGGTTCCCCATTTGAGTTGCCCATTATTCTTGCACTGTGGACACTGTTCCCTGCTCTCACTGGAGTTAGCAAAGTGTTTCACAGTAGTGTCACAAACTGCATAATTCAGCCTGTTCTGATGGGCTGCTCACAAAGATGTGTAAGTCCCGCAAGGCCTCCAGTTCCCCGCATAACAGCACCCACTAGTTCCACGTGTTCCTCCTCCTTGTTACTCTACTGGTACTCTTTTTTTCTAATTTCAGTTCCTGCAACAGCATTCCTATGTAAGACAAGGCAAAATAATTTTCCATCCTATTGAACAATGATAATCTGTATCAAATGTTTAACTAAAGACAAAGTATTTTACGTATTCCTTATACAGTATTTATTTAGCATTACAAATTTGCATTTGGGAATTGCAAACAATTGTCCAGGAATATGGCCAACTTAAAAGGTATGTAATTGTTATCATGTAGAGTACTTTCCAGTGGGAAAATTGCATTTAGAACAAAAGAAATAATGAATTTAATAGCTTAGAATATGGGCTTAGGGCAGGTGGTCTCTATGACGTTGTCTATGTCTTCTGCCATGGCAAGTACCAGGACTTTTAGCTGAAGTAGTGTTTAGCAGTGGAGCAACAATCTTGTTTTCCTCTGCATTCTTCTTGACGATGAGGGTGCCAGAGCCCTGGAAGAGGCTGCCCAGAGAGGTTGTGGAGTCTCCTTCTCTGGAGATCTTCAAGACCCACCTGGACGCCGCCCTGTGCCATGTGCTGTAGGTGTCCCTGCTGGAGCAGGGGAGTTGGACTAGATGATCTCCAGAGGTGCCCTCTAACCTCAGCCGTTCTGTAATTCTGGGATATCCGTGCAGTGGAAATTTGTTTCTTCTAACAAGTGTGTGTTGTTCTAGGCTCCATGACAGAAAGATGTGTATCATAGGACTGAGCATCCTAATGGAGTTGCAGAACCGACCACCTGCAGTGGATGCTGTGGCTGCACAGATTGTCCCTTCCATCCTCCTCCTCTTCCTGGGCTTAAAACAAGTCTGCGCCTCACGAGAACTCACAGAACATGAGGATCATGCTAAAGATGAAAAACACGTTGCAGAAGATAATGGTAAAATCTCCCCTTTTCACATTGTGGATTTTGTCTGGATTTAATTTGAAGGGGATAAGAAATTGCGGTTCATTTCTAAGACTCATTAGTCTGCTGAAAATAGCTAGGCTTACTGGGTGTTTGAAAGATCATCTTAGGAATTGATTTTTCTTCCCAAAATGCAATCAAAAGCTCTAGTTCAATGCAATAGCTAACACCGTGAATGGAGAGCTTTGGTTTTGAAGTAACAATAAAACTTCTAAGTCCACTGTGCCGTCTTGTGAATGTGCTGCATCCATCAACACCCAGGGCTTTCTCACATAGGTGGCACGAGTTTGCCAGGGCTATACAGGCCATATTCTTCATTGCCGGAAAGAAACCGTGTCTGGTGGCCAGCCATTTTAAAGACCTCTTAGTGAACTTTGAAAGAAATCCTGGCAAGTCTTCCCTGTCCAGAAGGAAAGCGACACTTGGTGATTAGAAAAGTGGGGTTTCAGGCAACTGAATGTTCATTGTGTAGAATGTTCTTACTGCTGCAGCTGATAGGCAAAATGTAGTCCAAAGAATAGGTGGGAGTAGGAGATGGGAGGAGTAAATTTTAGACAGCTTTGCAGGCAGGTGCTTTTGAATCTATTTGATCTGCAGCAAGAAAGAGATGGTTTGAGGTCTGTAAACTAGGTTGGGTCTTTTTCACACATGGTTGTTCTGTAAGGGAATTACTGAATTCTTCTCAATGCATAGGAATATGGTATGAAACTGCACAATAATTTTCAAATCTGTGTGCTGTGGTTCAGTTCCTCTGCTTGTTACAAATACGATCGTCATCTTTTCTGTCTATTATGTTTACACTGGAAGAACTGAAAGTTTGGGATTGAGGGAAGTGAGAAATAGCAATTTTCTTAATTGCATGGTGAAGTTGTTTTTAAACAGGATGTGAAGTAAAGCTAATAAAGGAACATGCTGAAGTACACAGCCAGGACATTTGGTGTACATCTAGTTTTCTCTTTAGTTTTTGTCAATTTGTAAAGTATGTGCAAGTCTTTATTTGTCCATCATTTAAAAAGCACAGTGATGGGATACTATTGTAGACAAATTTGTTCAAAATTTCAGGATTCTGTGACTGTGCAATGACTGTGCACACGTGCTAAAAAGAAAGAGGCAGTTTCATGTTCCCCTCGTTCTTGCTAGAAACAGAAGTGTGACTAATCTTGAACACAGGGAGTGTTTTAACAGCTTTATTCCTTCAGTTCTTCTGAGGGCGAGGGGTATTAACAGGGGGTCTCTTTTTTTCAATCAAGAATATACACTCATTCATTGTTCATTCATCAGTCATTGTTTCTTAATAATTTTTAGACTGTACTTTACAAAATACGTTGATGCCTTTGCAGAAGAAATACCAAGTGATGAGGAGGATACAAATGAAGTGAGCCAGGCGATGCAAGAGAACCATGGTGGAAGCAGCGGTGATGGTGGTGGTGGAGAAGAAGAGGATGATGATGATGATGACGATGACTGGGATGAAGATGCTTTGGAAGAGACTGCTCTTGAAGGGTTCAGCACACCTCTTGATCTTGAAAATGGTGTTGATGAATACCAATTTTTTGCACAAGCACTTTTAGGTAGGTGTCTGCTAGTGGGCAGAATGCTACAAGTTTGAAGATGTCTGTGGTCATCATTTTTGAAAACACTTTTCTGTGTTATGAGTAATAATTTAGATTATTGAAACTGAAAAATGTGATTTTGTGTTCTAACGCTAGTTGTAAAATTGTTTGGTTAACAAGTACCACAAAAAGAAGATAGCAAATACAACCTGAGACTAATCCTCTTTATGTTCTCTTTCTGAACTTTTCAACCACAGCCTAAATAAGTGGGCTGTCTCAGTCGCTAGAGATAATCCTATATAGAGAAACATTTGTCACTGTTTAGATGTTAAAATAATAATGGAATTTTTTTCTTCTTCTTCTCCAGAGCAGTTGACAAACAATGTTGCTTTTATTTTTGATATAGATCTTAAATTAAAAGATTAACTTCATCATTGTCCTCCAATAATGGCCGTGTTGTTAATTCTCTATATCAGGAAGTAGAGCATGTAATTAAGTTCCATGAAATGAATTGCTTCTGTTACAGAGGGATTCAGTTCTAACAAAGAGATAGGGGTTTTGTTTTGGTTTGTTTTTTTCGTGTGTGTGTGTGGTGTTTTTTTTTTTTTTTTTTTTTTTTTTCCCCCCCTGTTTGTTTTTTTTTTTTAACCTACCGGGGTGTTTGGGTTTGTTTGTTGTTTTTTTTTTTTTTTTTTCCTCCAGTGCATGTTTTGTTTTTAAACCAGCCAGGGATTCTGTGTGTTTCATTTTATTCTTCTGAAATGGACTTGCCATGTAAGCTGGTTGTCACTTGTCCTGCATTCCTGTTCTGACAGCGGTGCAGAGGCGAGATGCCGGCTGGTACCATTCACTGACAGCCCCACTGAGTGAGGATCAGAAGAAACAGCTGCAGGAAATTTACACATTAGCAGAACACAGGCGGAGTGCTGCAGGTGAGTCACTTCTCCTGGGCCTCTCCGTGTGTTTTAGGGGTGTTGGAACTGCATCTAATGAGTTGTAGTGCTAATTAATGTGAGTCACATGAAGTCCTGAGAAGTGTGAGTAGGAAATTGTACCCCTATTATCCCTTGCCTGGAAGTGTGTGTTTCCCAGAGAGATTTTTGTTGCCTCTAATTATTTGCCTCCTCCGTGACATATGCTGCTGTTTGAGCAGAGTCCAAACTAGTTTTGCACAATCTGACATTTCAAATGAAGAGCAAATGAAGGCAATACCTAGCTGTCAACTAGATATTTAATGAAGATTACTATAGATAATTGTGCATTGTGTGTCTAAGAGCTTTGTAACTTTTTAACTGCTAGTATTGACTTCACAGCGCAAGGTTTTGGAAGTTTAAAAAGCTTGCATCATTGAATGTAACTTCCATCTTAATCAAGCAGCATACAGAATAGTGTTGCATAGAATTATTTTGTAATGGATGAATTTCTCAGCTGTGCTCTAGAGATGCATGTGTTTATGCATTTAAAGAAAATCTGAATATAATTTGTTTGTGTCAGTGAACTTAGAGGGAATCAAATTTTGATTCAACAGCTTTCCATTCTTAGCTGAACTGTATTCTGTCTGGCAAAAGTGTTCTCTATGGACCATTTTTCATATCTTTTCCCTTCTTTGAATTTTAGAGACTAAGACAATAGAACAACAAGGCGGCTACACATTTGACAACAAAGGACTGATCACAGCATTTAACTTTGGAAATAATCCCGGTGGCAACTGAAGGAGAAACTGCAAAGATCAATGCGAAGGGTTTCATTGTTACATTTTATTAAAATCATCATGACCTCTGAGTGATAGGGAAGGGTAATTTAATGCTGCTGAAGGTTTCTGGGAATACAGCAGTGTGCTTCCCCCACCAGAATGCTCTTTCTAACCAGCTACTGTAATGTACAAGTTCTTGTGGTGTTTTTATAATTTGATGGACTGAAAGGAAACATTTGTCCTCAAGGAACCTGAATGACTGGGAGGGGGCCAGGTTGCATCTAATTGAGTTGCACTTCTCAGGTTTTTGCTGTGCAGAATTGATAGATTCATATGGATAACAGTGCCTTCTGTTGTATGTGGATTGCCTGAACAAATGAATTTTGGAGTGCATTATAATTTTTTAAGTGTAAGGATATTTCTAGATACACTGTAAGCCTTGGGTCCATGTTTTCCTGTTATCTGCCTTTTACTACATAATTTAATTGTTTATTGGTTGCGCACACACACATTGCTGGATTCAGAGTGTTATGTCATCTTCCCTATTTGGTGCAGACCAGTCGTGTAGAGGGAAGCACCTGTAGTAGTTGTCGAGCGTACACTGGCAGTGCGAAAGTGTCTTAACAAAATGCAGATTTTCCCTTGATATGATGGTTTTAATTTATTTCTCCTAGCCATGGAATCAACTCACCTGAGTTACAATGGCACACATGGCCTGGCAGGTTGATAACCTGAGTCTACACCGATGTTTCCTCCTACCTGCAGAAGTGGTGTGGCCCTTGCATGTAGATGTCCTACATGACAATGGTTTATCTCCACTGTTTTTACTGAATATTAGATTTTATTTGGGCTCCTTTAAACTTTTTTGTTTTTATTTGTTCATTACCATTCCAGTGGTAGTGCGAACAGCGTAGTAGAGAATACTTATTTTATTTATCTTGGTAGAAGGAAAAACAGCTCCAAAGCTGTTTTTCTTCTTACTCTTATACTTCGGTGATTGAATTTCTGCTCTGCATTCCATTTGGCTCTTTGTCCCATGCTGTAATTTAATTATCTGGCAGATTTTTTTTCTAAATCTCAAAGGCTAGTTTCTCATGAATTTGAATACATGTTACTGGACCTTTGTGAATATGTTCATGTAGTGAGAAACTTAGCACATGAGAAATTTAATTTGGATAGATGCCCCTTGCCAGATCTACTGGAATCCCAGTGATATAAACTAAGTAAATAAGAGTGCATCAGAAAGTGGAAGCACCTTGAAGCTTGGATTGTACTTTTTACTCCAGATTTTGTGTCTATTTGTTAATTTCTCCATGATTTAAATACTTTTACCAAGCAATGTTAACCACATGTGGTTAAGTATTTCTTTGGAGCAGTGCCTCAACTGAAGTCAAAGCCCTGCCTTTTCCTCCATCAAATTTTCAACTATTGCAAGGAATTGCAGATTGTTGGGCAAGCTCTGTACTGAAGCTCTCATTTTAATGTACATGTTGGAGTAATAGTGTTTCAGTCTGATAAATCTGAAGACCTCTAGTCCCTGGCTTCTGAGCAAGGCACAGTGTCTCTCTCCTTGCCCCGTACCCTGGGACCCTCCTTAGGGAGCAGGAGGTTCCTGGCTGCCTGCAGTGACCTGAGAAGTCTTTGGGTCAGACTCAGTGCTCTTCTCTGCTGCTCCTTTCCCCGCCCCCCACAGTAGTTGCAGAGAAAATGGGCCTGCTTTGTGTAGCTTTCTCCTTAATGATATTTATTCAGTATTCACTCAAATTCATTGCTATTCATTGCAACAGTGACAGTTTCCCTCTTCTAGGGCTGTTGTACGTGCAGAGGTCAGTGGGAAGCCCATGGGCTGTGTTTTCAAAGCCAAACAACATACGGAGCTGTGTTGGGCTGGCAGGCTGTGGAGCTCAAGCAGCAGAGAGCAGGGCCATACACCTTTGCTGTGAAAGTCAGCCTAGGAGAAGCACTGGTCACTTCTGCTCATTTAGTACTGACTGGAATGGTGGGAAGGCATTACATCATCAGAGTGGTGAATTTTTCAGAAATTTGTGAAATTTAGGAAAATCAAAATTTGTGAAATCATTCACAGTGCTTCTTTGCAACGAAAAGTGGTTGACAACTTCTCGCTTACCTGGCAATATATTGTAAGAATTAGGCAAGTGAATGTTTAAGACTTTTATTAATTTATTTATAAAAATAAGACTGTCAAGTGAGATTTCTTTCAAAGCCCTTTTTCCCCTCTTTACTCTACTCTGACATGCAGAGTAGAAAAGAGATTTTTTTTTTTCTGCTAATGAGGTCGCCTGCAAAGTCACAGACTGATATTTAGGAGTTAATGTGTTCAAGGAAAAATCTGCTTTTGCACAGCAACATCTTTGTGTCACTCAGCTGAACTATGGCTGCTCCCTATTTCTGCTTCTTGTATACTTTTCCAGTCAACTGCCAAGAAAATTTCATCCAGATGTTTCTTACAAGAAGTTTAATCATCAGTGTGGAGTCGGGAATCTTTGTTATCTTATTTTGCAGTTGAGTTCAGAGATGTCTGAGGGGGTGGCATGTAAAAGGGTTAAATGCCCTTCCCTTCCCAAGAGATTCATGAGCAAATGTTTCTACTGGCAAAAGCAAACATTAATAATTTTATGCCTTTTTTGAAAGGAATTTCATCCAAGAAGATTTATTGGGCTCTAGCCTCCCCTTTAACATATGGTTCTCTTTTAACATGATAAATATCTGTTTGTACATGATCATAAATAGGTAATGGATTTTAAGGATTTCTTCCTGAGTTGTGTCCAGCTTTGTACTACATTAAAGGGAGAGTAACACAAATGTGCATTACTGTCTCACTTTGAAGCCAAGGTAATTGTTGAATTTAAAATACCAGCAAGGGCTAAGGAAGCGTGGTCCAGTTGCCGTTGGAAATAGAGACTCGTGAATGTATTCTAAAATAAAACAAAGGCTGATGACCAGTGAGCAATGTTGTCTCATGCCCATGTTCCCAGAGGGTGAAGATAACTTATGTGGGCACCGTGGGGACTTTACAGCTGAAATTAGTATTGTATAGGTTGTAGTCATAGCAAATGGTAACTTACATGATAATTTTATCTGAAAAAGAAACTTACCTGATCCTGAGTGTTGAACTTCAAATGCTGTTTTGTCACTCTTTAAAGGAAAATAAGAATCACCACATGTTTTGGCTGCTTCTTTTTGCTCTTTTTTTCTTTCAACGTTGAAGTATTTGGTTCACTTATATAACAATGCGAAATGGGCAGCTCCCCCAGGAAGAGGAGAAAATATCAAGCTAAGGAAAAAGTATAAAACAAAACAAACAAACAAGCCCCCCGCTCATGCAAAGTCTCACTGAAATAGATATGCTTTGGGAGCCCAAGGGATACGAGGACATGGTGATATTCTTTGCGTTTAGGGGAGCGGTGCCTGTAGGCTATTAGGTATGAAATGAGCTACTGTAGGATGTGCGGTTTGCCCAGGAAGAACAAGCAGCCTGAATCTCTGGATTCCGCCATGTGTTGTAGATGAGAGGAGGTAGGGCAGTAGAGGATTTTTTGTCATTATAAAGCAGGAGTCTCTTGAGGCTTTTGTGAGCCAAAGAAATTGTAGACAACACTAATGATTAACTACCCTTTGCTTACAGAATACCTTCAACCCATTTTTCTCTCTCCCTGTGTTCCCTTTGCCAACCGTTATATTATCAGAACTTCCAAGGGATATTCAAAATATGAGAGAAGATAAAGCTTAAAGATTTTCAAGTGCTTTTGGTCATGAAGCTATGCAGTCTGTCTGTTGCATGTGTATCTACAGGACAAAGTCATTTGACATGTACAGTTGTTACAGAAACTTTTTAAAACAACATGTTTGCAATTTCAGAGGAGCAGTTCTGTGATTTGCTTCGTAATATATGCGGATCTTAAAACAATACTTCGGAAGTCTCCACACACAGTACTTAAATTGACTTCAAGGAATGGTAAGAATGCACTACTGCAGTGGAGTCTGCAGGCCTAATTGTGCTGTGTGCCCTAGTCTGGTGCTCTGGGAGTCTGGTGCTCAGCTCCGCATGGTTCTCTGTCTCCAGACAAGAACACTTTTACAAGGCTGAGAAGCTCTGTGTCTGCAGGTGGACAGACAATCATGTTTTCTCCATCACAGTGAAGCGCACAACAGGTTCCATTACTGACTGCTCAAAAGGATGAGCGAGCACAGCACTCCGCTCGTTTGTATGTCAAGTCTTCCCCTAAACAGATGGGATACAGGAGAGGTGGACGTTGCCAGTGTGTTGAAAATGTTCTGGACAAACAGTATTATAAAGGGCACATAGAAACAGGCCGAGTCACTTGTTTTAGACATTTCCTCAACTGCTGTGGCTGCTGTAAGCAAACTATTGTAAAAGCAGAGTAGTAAAGCCGTGCTCGTGCACTAGACCGGTAGAAATGTCCCTGGCCTGTGGATCTTATCACAGTGCTCACTACAAATGCTCCCTACAGTAAGATACTTTTAGTACATCTGTCCGCATGTCAGTATCCTGGATTTGACAGTTTTTAATGAGCGGTGAAAACCTTAGTGTGATTTTTTTTTTTTCCTGGCAGAGAGCAGATTCATCCCTACAAAAGGTCTGGGAACCTCTAGTCCTAGAAGATGGCAGGTGTGCAGTTACCTGGGGGAGAAAGTGGCATTACAGCATGTCTCAAAGACTTGTCAACGTACCTCCTAAAAAGCTACCTGAAGTGCTCCATGTCAAGGGAGCCAAGTGACCAACCAGTCCCTGAATAATGGGTTTTGGAGAACAGCGATTCAGAGAACCTCCAGCATTTGTATTTGTGATGAAGTAGGAATTGGGAGAGTATCCATTTCAATTGAGATGACGCACTTGATATCATTTTCAGTCCTGCACTACTCCCAGTTTTGCCTGGGTCTTCTGGACAAGTGCCCAAGAGTTGTGTTCTGCACCCTTCTCCAGGAAGAGCATGTGCTTCACTTCTTGGGCAGCCCTAAGTTTGGGATGATGCTTACACCTCGGTAAAAATCAGAAGGTGATTTTGATTAGATGATGATAGTTATGATAGTTGGGAAAAACAAAGTGAAAGCTGAACACCGGTGCCGACAGGCTGCGCGGAAGGTCACAGTTTTAAGTGCTTGGCTGTGTGCACAGCATGGTAGGAGATAAACTTCCAGGTGCATCAGTTTATCCAAAGTGAATTCCCACAGTGGCAGCTCTTCTGAGGCAAATGGAAAGCACGGCTCCGGGGCTACCCCATGGACCACTCTGGATTATGCAACATGCAGCAAAGTGCAAAACCTAAACGATGATTTAACAGGTGAAGTTGTTCACCGTTTCCTTTAAATGTGTTTTCAATATTACGTCCGATTGTGTTTGGATTTTCATGTTTCTTGCCCTCAAAATGCCAGATGACCACATGATGTGTATGCCTACCAATTTTTCATGGGACTGTTTACCATTTTAGATATTTTTCCGGAACTGTCCCTTATTTTGAGATATCTTCAACATGCTTGTGTTAGTAAAATTTCACCAGTGCGCCTCTCACTGCTTTCCACTCATGGAGATCTTGGAAATGGACGTAATAAAACAGTATTTTGAAAGGAGAAAATTATTTATAGGCATTTTTTGATGTTTTCTTTTGTTTAGAAAACAGAAGAACTGTGGCCTCCAAAGAAAATATGAAACAAGATAATATGCAAAAATTCATGAGATAAGGAATTAATATAAGACAATATAAATGAGACTCCATTCTTTGATCACCACTTTAACGCTTTACTTCCTAGTTGCCAAACAGTGGGTGGAAATTGCTTTGGACTGCATGTACTGTTGGTTATATGGTTAACATAAATCTCCTGAAATATTTTGGGCTCAGAAGAAGGGCATGCAGATTTCTTTCGCCTATTAAAAGAGAAATGGGTCCATGTCTGCAGTGGCTACAGGTAGACCGCTCTGCACTGTGTTCGCAGATGGGATTGCAGCATCATCATCTTTGTTGGAGACCCAAAATACTACCCGGAGTTAACAAATGCAGAACACACATTGATGACAAGAGGAACCTCTTCCTAACTTAATTCTGTACAGTGTTCTCTCAAGCTGTGCTGAATTTGTTTTAAAAATAGTAATAAATCTTATTGCTTAGGTCGAATGTTACATCTGTTGTGCATTTATAGGGGAGGAGTAATACTTCTTTAAAAAAATGTGCAACATGCCACCTACCAAGGATCCCAACCTCATTTTATAGCCTCTCTTCTTACAGCCATAAAACTTGTTTGCAAGAACACACCAGAATTAATTTCTAACAAATGTGTGCATTACCTGAAGTTTAGCGTGTGCATTTGTGTCATGGTGGGCGTTTGCTAATCTCACACTAGCTAAAACTGCTACTCACAGGCATGATTTGCCTGTGAAAGAGCATCAGTGACATATGAAGTACATGTGACCATAAATGATCATACAAACACAACTTTCCAAAATAATGAAAATAATTGAGATGCTGCTCTTGAGAAGGGGGATTGCAGGGGAGCCTGGACCAGTCCTCTATGCATGGAATTCATAAAAATGCTCGTTTTACATAGTCTCCATGGGACAAGAGGTTAATCTTGCTGAAACAGGGAGTGTGGTGTTTACATCAATGGAGTATTCCCCTGGCTGCGGTCGCAGAAGGAACCGCTTTGCGAGACTGCACCATTTGCTGATCTGTCCTGTTCTGTGCAGGGCTCAGGGCTGCTCCGGCGCTTCCGCAAATCCTGAATGCTGTCGCTAAGAGCAGGAGTTAACAGCAGGGGCTGGTTAGCAGCAGTTCTTTTTGCTCTTGGTTAGCAGCAGGATTTGGTTAGCAGTAGGGGTTGGTTAGCAGCAGGGGTTAGCAGCAGCCCATTTTTGGAGCAGGGGAGATAGGCTGGTGGTGTTTGCCCAAAGCTATGGGAGCGGATTGCTACTGGCATGAGAGATTAAAATCCTGGCTCTGTTGAGGGCTCGGGCCTTTTGCCATTGGCTTTAACTGAGCCAAGATTTCACCCAAGAAATCTTCTTGGTTCTGGTGTGGATCACTGTTAATACCCTTCAGAGAAGCTCTGCCAGAACATACTGCAGTTCAGAAACTGCTCAGTAACGGAGAGTTCCTCTACGGAGCTGCGATTTTAATCTGTCTAGTGGTGACACTGGTTAATTTTATCCTGCGTGGGCTGCGTGGCGCGAAGCGCCCTGCTGCCAAGAAACGTGTCTCAGCTGCGTGACCCGCGCGAGGGGGTTGTCGGCCCCCCGGCAGGCTCGGAGGCGAACGCGGTCGCGTGGAGCAGAGCCCGCGCTGCCACCTCCGCGTGCGCGGGCGGTCTGCGGGGCGCAGAGCCTCTCTGCAGCTAGCGGCATGTTGGATCCGTTGGGAAGCTGCAGCTTGTGGCTGCCGGTTGTAACAGGCTGCGTAAAGAGGGTACGTTTGACAGCAGTAACCATCTTGTTCTCACGCCTCCTTCTGACCTCTGACAAAATGCTGATCATCATCTAGCCAGAGTTGAGTTCTTAAACTGAATTTGAACTCCAAAACCTTTTAAATGGGAATTTTCTATTCGGTGGAGAAGAGGAGGTGAGGGGAGATTATCTGCAGCAAGAGGCATGATGATCAGTTTTTACTTTCTCTTGGCATCAGCTCTGTAGAATTGTTAATTTAAATGATCTATTTGATGAAATCTCTGGAACTTTAGTCACTCTGGTTTGAGTTCCTAGCAATTTTTTGCTTCATTTGGTAGAGCAAAAGCTTCATGGATTTGTGTGTGCATCAGGAAACTCTCCGTAATCATATAAATGGAATTCAGGATAAAAATTTATATGTAGCCTGAGAAGGTCATATCCATTTACGAATAATGATTTTTTCCCTTTTATTTTTAAAGATATTGGCCTTCTATCTCCCAGTACCTTGCACAGCAGAGGATGCAACTGCAATAAATGACAGTGGCTTCAAAGTCTCCGTGTTTTATTAAATCTAGCAGCCCTTCGTAGCACAGCATGCCTTGCCTTGCGCTTGGTTCTGCATTGGCCGGTTGTTGTGCGAGTCCCATGATGGGTTTGAAGGGCTGCACCAACACGTGGGGCTTTGGCAGGGCTGATTTTACTTTATCGGCAGCTGTGGCTGTGCTCTGGAAGAGCTACGTGCACACGGAGAAAGCAAACCCCGTGTCACAAGGAGCTCTTGCTCAGAGCGTCTTTCTGCGGGATGCAGGGGCAGAGCCAGAGAGGAGTCATCAGAGGACACCGTAATGTACCCGAGTGTCTCCTGAGCAGGACCAGCTATCGCCGTTCACTCCTGTTTAAGGACCACTCAGGAATCCATCAGCACTAAGCAAGATTAAATGACATCTGGTTCCTCAGTACAACAAGGATCGTGACTGTTGAATTCTGCTGAATAGAAACTCAAGGTTTACAGCTAGACTAGCTCAATTGATATCATTGTGTTGGAGAAATACTGATGGATCTGTGTACATTATTGTGGACAAAAGTATCTCCTGGCCAAATGAGAGTCCAGGGACAAGAACTTCTCCGAGCATTCATTTCACTGGGAACGCAGACATGGGAATTGCTCCAAGAAAGAGTATTATTTCTGATGTTCAGTTACAGAATACTTATCCAATAGTTTTCTTAATCAAAAGAATAACTGATTTTATAAAGGTAAGTTTCCACATAGAACAAGGTGAAGTGGTTGCTAATATTTCCCCACTGTGCTCTTCCTATGTCTAAGTTTAGCTGATTTCAGAACCCAGGACTGTTTGATCCACCTGGTTGGAGGAACTAACAGAGTTTCATGAGTTGCCAAAGGCTGCTCTTTCAATAAATTAGAATTCTGCGTATTCTCAAGCTGCCTTGCTTCCTGTGGTTGTTTCCTCGTCATTGCTGGGAATGGGGTTTTCCATCACTGAATGATTGATACTTCTAATAAATGCATGGAAAACCAACTGCTACTGGGTGACTGAAGCAGCAGCTGTTAGCGGTTACAAATCACGCCTTGCTGCTGATTACAGAAGGGTGGAGGAGATTGCTTGCATTTATCTCCCATCTGCTCTGTTAAGATTCCATTACCCTTTCCCTTTCCAATCTCTTAGGTAGCTCTCGGACACAGTGTCTTCCAGGGTGTGAAAGGATCTCCTTAGTACTTCAGCTTTCACTTTTTAAAAGCAGAAATATTCTCGCTTAATTGTGGTTCTGGATTCCTCTGTCTTTCTCCTCTCATATGGGTTCCTCTTGGGGGTTGCCACCGCTGGTGGTTCTGAATTACTGAAGTAGCAAGAAGTGCATAATGAAGCCAGATTTTTCTTTTAATCGGTATTACCACACAACACAGAATATCAATTATGGGATTCTCTTACTATTCCTTACTCTCCTATAGATAAACTATTATATAAAATATTTTGAAACAGATCTTGATTTTTTTTCCAGTGTTTTAGGACAATTCAAGAATTAATTTGTTTCAGTGATTGAATAACGTTTTGTAACTGTATAGCAGATCCGGGAAGATATAGAAAGCATAATGTTTACTTGGTTAACTATGATGGAAAAAAAACAGTATTTCATTTCCTCTAAATGTTGAGCTTCAAGCATGTTATTTTTGCTCTATTTCTTTTTTAGAAAAAAAAAGGAGGTTAATTTTCTTTAACATTTCAGGAGTGAGGTGTAGTTGCTTTTTAATCCCAGTTCTGCTGCATAAAAAAAGCACCAGCTACTTATACATAATGTCAGAGGACATATGCTAGTTTATTTTGTTGCCATCTTTGTGGCTTTCATCCAAGGTCACCTCTTGTATGAGAGGCTTGAGTCCAAGATTTATTCTGCTGTAGGAGATTGCCTAAAGGGGCACTAACAATTTGTAATCTGATGAATTTCCAAAGCCATGTTAAAGCTCTGGAAAGTATTTCATCCTCATGTAAATGGTTTCTGTTTTACAATACAATTTTCTACAATACTCTTTCTATTTTTGTAGTAACCCCTTTTGGATTAAAGACTGGTAGAAAAAAAGACTAATTACGTATAAGACCTTTAATGATGGGGGTGTGCACTCACTGGTGTAGCCCTAATAGGGGAATTGAGGAAAAAGATAACTTACCACCTGATTTTGGGCAGCTGGCTTGGGTTGGGAGGGTCTTCTTGCCAGGCGGCTGTCCTTCTATGACAGAGGCTGTTTCCTTCTCCCTGCTATGGAGAAAGCTTTGAGAAAGGAACCATCCCTATCAGGTAGGTAAGTAAATGTGCTGCTGTGGATACAGCCTGGTGGGATATCTGGAGAGGGAAGGGAAGCAGGGGGATTATAACCGACAGTAAGGAGAGAAGACAAGTCTCCTCTTTTTGTTTGCTTTGGCTGGGTGCTAATGTACAGTCATTTCTGCTGATGCTCATGCATAAGAGAGATCTTGAAACATGGGAGTAATTTAATGCACTTGCTCTGTCTGGATGAGATAAATGGCAGAGTTGCCTTGCTCAGGCTCTGAGCTGTAGCTTTTATTTTTTCTGTTCTACTTTCTGGTATGTTGCACAAATTGCACTCTCCATTGTGACATTTTTCACGCTTTTATTTTTTGTCTTTTATTGTGGAGGCTCCAACCCAAGTAAATGATTCTGCAGCGTTCATGAAGCTCGTCAAGCTGCATCCAGGTCACCAGTGAGGGCTATGAAAAGTAATCTGTGAAGGCTGCGGCGCCTTGAGAAGAGGTAGTCAGCAGGAGCAGCTTGGAAGTCTGCTAGCTGCACTGGAGCACCCAAAGGTGTGTAAGGAAGTGGTTAGGAACAACTGAATGGGGTGAAGCCCTTCGCGTGTGTTGTCCAGAGCCAAAGCTTTCCATTGAGCTCTAACCTGCCCTTTAGCTGCTTAGGACTTTTATCTAGTCAGTCTTTCTGTACAGCTGCCCTTTCTGTAGGATGGGAGGCTGGAGGGAATGAGCAGTTGCAGAGCATCTTGGCCGGGCTCTGTGGGCAGAGATGATGAGGAGGGCAGGTATTTGTCTTGTTCAAAGTGTGATAACTACAAAGATCTTGAGTGAAGTGGCTCTGCTTCTGACAGGCAGAGCGGAATTAACCTTTGCATTTGAGAGGAAATGAACAATAAACATTAGGCATGCATCCTACTGCCGCACAATTTCTAGCCCTGGAGATTAGGGNAGAGATGATGAGGAGGGCAGGTATTTGTCTTGTTCAAAGTGTGATAACTACAATAATCTTGAGTGAAGTGGCTCTGCTTCTGACAGGCAGAGCGGAATTAACCTTTGCATTTGAGAGGAAATGAGCAGGAAAACAATAAACATTAGGCATGCGTCCTACTGCCGCACAATTTCTAGCCCTGGAGATTAGGGCTTGCTGGAATCACCATTAGCAACATTACTGAGGGTATGTTGTGTACTCGTGGCAGTCCAAAAGCTGAAGCAGAGAGTTCTGGTTTGTAGCCAGAAATGCTCTATTAGAAATGCTATTGTTTAGGAGGCGAAAGTCAGACTGCAGATTGGAGTGGATGTGGAGTGGATTGGAGTGGATACCTAGCAGCGTATTTCAGCAATGACCGTTCCTGGGTCTGTGTTCTCGCGGTTGTGTGCCCTTCCTCGGAGCAGATGCACAGGGCTGTCTTCTCTGCAGATCTGGCCATGGCGACAGTAGGCTGTTCTATTGCCTCCAGTGGAGTCGCTCCCTGATGGGGCGGTACAAAAGGATAACTAACACAAAAATGAGCAGTGCTTGCTCATGTTTTTTCCCACATTTCCCATGTCAGCAGGTGTCTCGGGCACTGCTTGCAGAGGGAAGCAGGTGGCTCGTTATTCCGTCTGAATGCAAGAGAAGAGGGAGCACCTCTCTGACAGAGAAAAGATCTGAGCATAGAAGAAGCAGATAAATGGAGAGATCTCTGGGGGTTTCAAGGAGGTGAATCTTTTCAAACTCTTCCAAGATGGTATAGCCTATTAGTGAAGGAAACGGGGCTAGATTAGAGAAATATGGTTTTTGAAAGGTTGAGAAAACCATCAACAGTCACTTTCTTTGGCTGTGTTAACTACAAGGAAAGTGGAGGGACGCTACTGATGCTGAAAGTATCTGCTTAACCTTAATATAAAGATGTGTATCCAGCAAAGCTGTGCCTTCTACTTTATAGCTTTGCCATAAAGCTTTTTCTTCTTTCCAGTCAATGATCTGGCAGTGAGAGATACAGAAGTGTTATTTCTTTATGGATATGCTGGAAAGCCAGGCGGGAGAGACCAGGATGTGGGATGAGCTAGGTAAAAACGCAGCAGTGGAGCCGAGGGAGGCACACAGTTCCGTGCAAGTTTATGCAGAAGACGCAGAGCTGCTAGTGCAGCCAGAGTCCGTGTAGAATAAGGCTTCCCCTTGTGCTGCTGATCAGGCTTCAGCAGGGCACAGATCAAGGGCTCCCCATAGGCTTCCTGCTTGGCTTTAAGGGGTTGACCGCTCTATAATCTCTCTCTGAGCCTATATCCTCTCTCTGTCATTTCTCAAATAGCATGGCTTAATGCCCACTGGAACCCAGGGATTTTCACCATGACGGACAGCTCTGAATACCTCCTGGGCCAAGCCTATCTTTCCTGTCTTCTTGCAGAGAGCTGCTATTACTCAAATAGCTACCCGCAAGGCTGAGCACAGTGGGAAGTTTTGGGGAGGATCATGCTTCAGAAAATGGCCATGCTGCACCAAACCAGTCAGTAACTCCACTCGCACGTCCTAGAGCAGTGACTACTACAGTTGCAAAACCCGAATACTTACAACTCTGACTGAGGTAATGCAGCAGAGCTCAGCTGTACCATCGTGTGGGTGACTCATATTTCAGGTCTTAACACCTTTAGAATGCAGAGGTTTATTTTCTACTTTTTTGAAGTCTTTCCATGTTCCTACTGCCAGAGCAGGCATTGCCAGTCAGATTCAAGGAAAAAGATATCTTCAACACCTGCCATCAACTTGATTCTCCAAGCCAATGAACCTCCAAGACAACAGTTTTTGAGGGAGCAAAACTCTAGCTCACTATGCACATGATTTTGATGGGGTAACCTCCATGCAACATCCCTTTTGGCAACTTTCTGAAAAAACTTTGCTAGCAGCTTGTGAAAATTCTTCCTCCTGCTCCTACCTGTATGTGGCATTTGGCCCTATTTTTATTTGTTTAGGGGAATGATGGATTGCTTTTATTCAGAGTGGCAAAGACTTACTTGTAGGATTCACAAAGGTGCTTTGCAGCTCTTGATGTACAACAGCATCCTCGCCAGCTATGTCATTCCATTCACTTGCAGAAAGAATGGGAAGTCTGACCTACAATAGGCTTGTCTGAGCATAAGGATTGTTGCTAGCATGGGACATTTCCATGCTGTGTACTGGAATTTAGGTGATTCTGCAGATCTGTACTTCCTTCCTCCCACATGTTCAAAGGAAATGGCTCATCTTCCTGTGCCAAACAGAATTTGTTTCTGCAATGGATATGCCATGATGCAGGCTTTGCCTACAGGGCTGTATTCTCCATGTAGGAAGAGCCAGTTTTTAGAGAAAAGCCTCCAAAAGCTGGATGCAACCATTTGTAAACCTCTCTGGGGCACAGAGCAACAAAAAGTGTTTCCAGTTACGTGCCAAAGTCATGCCTTGGTATTTCAGGTATGTACAATCTCTCATCCCCTGAGCTTCAGGAATGATGTACGTAGAGCTTTTTATTTTCCTCGTACCAAGAATTTTGAAGAAGATAAGGTCGAGCTCAGCTAAGCCATCAAAATAATTTTGAGTCAATGTGTCACTGATTTGTCAATTTGTCTTTCTCAGAAAACTAATTTTTAGATCAGGTAGGAACTGATTTACTGATTGGGGTTAACAGGTTCAGACTTAGCTTCCTTTTCTTTTGTAATCTTGGAGGACGATGGTGATACTTGATGATGGCTGTAGAAAGATACCAGATATCTCCAAATACCAAAATGTTTGAATCTAGGTCGGAAAAGTTTCTCTCAGGCTAGCGCACTCTGCCAAGTAGAAGAGAACTTCATCAAAGCATGGCAAAGTCTGTTATATCCTGGCTATATATATATATATATGTATATGTATATATGTGTGTACACATACACACACACGTATATGTATATATATATAAAAGGTTGCTGAGTTGCTTGCTTGCATGGAGTAATTGGGGATGCTCCATGTTTCTCAGTGTGCTTCAGCTCCCAGGCTCCTGGGGGTGATGAGATCCCACAGAAAAATCATACCTGCTTCTCTTCCATTTAAAGGAGGATGTTGCCAAGTTTCACACTAGCAAACAGGTTAGTGTAGCCCTCCTTCCACTCCAGTGCGATATGAGGTTATGCAGGGTACTGGGAAACTTACGGCTTCTGCTTTCCAACAAAATTCTGACCCAAGGACAACGGGACATATAGGTAGAGCACGCACCTGGGGGATGCTTCTTGGTGATTAGAGAGGCAATAGAGAAGCTGTGGCAGTGAGTGTTTTATCCTAATGATTAGAGACGAGACTCTGAGCAACTTCCTCTGGTTGGCCCTGGCTTGACCAGAAGGCTGAACCAGACCTGCAAAGGTCCACTGAACCTAGATTATTTTGTGATTCTCATATAACTACCTAAGCTTCTAGCCCGAGTCAAGGGTGGTCTATGCAACCAGTGCTGGAGCCAGTGCTGCTGCAGGTCTCCTGGGCAGAGCACTGCCTTCAAGTGCTGCTTTCCTCCCATCCAGCTAGTGTAGGGGCGCTTGGAGGTGCAGCTTCTGGGCTGTCCTAAGGCCCATGTGCAGTCTGAACACAACAGCACCGGGCAGTCCTGAGCTGGCTCTGCCATCCTGCCTCCCACACGTGGCTCTGCTCCTGCGTCTGTGGCTGGTTGGGCCGTCTCTCTGCAGCACCGGCACCAGAGCAGAGCCCCTGTACCCAGCCAGAGGCCCTGCAGGTAGCTCTGGTGCTTTGTACAGGGCTCAAGAGGCTCCAGATGTGAAATCGAAGGCCTTCTGCCGTCCCACCTGGTGATCTGCTGCTCTTCGCTGTGGGTGAGTGATTCAGGGCGCTTCTCGCAGCGGTAGCTAATTGCATGGCCAGCGCCGATTTACTCCGCGGGCGGCCTGCATCGTTGCGGGAATACAGATTCCACGCGCCCCTTACTAGTGCTTCTGAGCAAGATAAATCACGCTGTTAACTTTCGTTTCTATTTCTTAAAAACTGGCTTTGAGTGCTGTGTGCCATGAAACCTTCCTGTAAAGAGGCAGCAACTGAAAGGACAGGAATACCTTTGAGTTATAGACAAGCCAGGTTTGAACCCAACACGTAGTGACAAGTGTAGAGGCAGGTGACTTGGTGAATGGCATGCTTGACTGAAAACTGTGACACTAAATGTCATTTTGAGGAATGCTGTAAATCCTATGGAAAGAAACTGCTCAGATTGTTTTAGATTTCAACATACTAGCCCAAAGCTCTGTATGTAAGAAAAGAATAAACAGTGTGGGTGGTGCAATCGTTACTTTTTTTTATATCCCAAACATACACTTCTAGCAATCAGAACCTCATAAGTTTTAGGTCAGTGCTTGTCAGAATTGCTTTGGTTTCCCAACAAGGAGCTTTGAACTTTGCTGGCCCTTCTCCAGAGCTGCGATCTTGACTCTGCCGACATCTTCAGTTCTATAGGTTAAGTGCTCTTTACAACAAAAGCAGTTTTCACCAGTTGAAGGCAGAACTTGACAGGTAGGAATGAGGGCACATGTTTCCCTCTCCCCTGGGATTTCCTTTACTAATCGCCCAGGTAGTAGGGGGACACTGTGCTGACCCTTGGGCAATGCCCCGTGCGGCTGGTGACCTTCCTGAGCCAGAGTAAGCCACGTGGCTCAGTGATCACTCTCCAGCCTCCTCCGAGCCGAATGGAGCTTGGCCTGGTGAGGCTTCCCTTTCCCTAGGAGCAAACCCCCTTTCTTAGGCTTATGGAAAATGCTTGTCCCTTAGTGAGAGTTAACAAATGAAGCACTTAATTTGGGATGTTTGAGGTGATAGAGAATACAGGGAAATTCGGGATTGTTTGCACAACCTCGAACAGACTCATTCTGAAATCTTTTTTTTTTTTTTNTTTTTTTTTTTTTTTTTTTTTTTTCTTCTCTCCACCTTTTGTGGAATGGAGATTTCATCCCGAAGGGTTTATCCCTTAATTTTAGCAGACCTACCACAGGGTGGATGTCATCTTTATAGAGGAAGAAAAATTACAGGAAGAATTTTATAGTGCTGCAGCATTTTAATGTGGTGAATTTAAGGTACTCAGTTTACACTGTTATAGTTCTTTGAAACAGCCTAAAAAAATCACCTTCAAAAATTCTTCTTACCTTTCAATTGTTAGAGATTAACCTTTTTTAAAAATCTTCATGTTAAACCTGCAGTTTGGCATAAGTTTAGGGAGGAAAGGAGAGAAGAAGGAAATGGTCTGGACAGAAATTTGTGTTTTAAGAAGCTGTTCTCAAACAAAGTGACCTCATTTTTTATTTGTGTTTATCTAGCTTGTCTTTTGGAGAGTATGTTTTGGCTCTCAAAACATAATTATTTATTTAGATCTTTCTTTTATATGACTAAAACTTTAATTAAGGCAGTTCCTGACTCGCAGGTGCTTGATTCTGCAACCCTGATATTCTCTTAGTGCAGTTTTGTGAATCATTCTCTACACTTGGTCTTAGAAGGGAAACGGAAAAACCTAGAGCAACCACTTTTCCCACCATATGGAATCATCTGTACTTTCACAGAGGTCAACAGAAAGCCTGAGGTATTTAGACTGAGGTTTAGCAGAGACCTCCACTTGAGTTAAGAGAGTACAAGGCAGAAATACTAAAAGGTGATTCCGCCCGGCAGGGTGGTCTGCAGCCCACAGCTGTCAGTGACCCCAGTAAATGGCTGCAGCTAGTTTGCAGAGTTGTGTCAAACAGTGAAAAATATATACATATGCACACATATATATATGGGTATGTTCTGAGGGCGTGGGATGGATGTGCTATGGATGTACTGTGAAATGCCAGTTTAAATGGTTTGGAGACCTCTGTTTGGTACATCTGACCATGAGAAGAGGTGCTCCATGCTCTTTGCCAGGGAATTCTTCAGGTGAAAAAGAGTCATGGGTTTGGTTCTTGTGGAAAAGTGCATCCACAGGCTGCCTACATCCCTCCAGTGATAACCAACTACAAAAAGGGCTTTTTCGGTAGCTAGCGTGTCTTCTGTTTTTATAGATGAAGTATCCGAAATCAGACCAGGCTTGCCTAGGCTAAGGCAATAGATGTTACCATTTCAGTGGTTTGTTGGCAGTTCTAGCCAGGACATTGTCATCAGTTTATAAAGCAAGATAATTCAGTGCAGTTTTTTCATTCCCCTTTTTGGCCTTCTCTGAAGTTTGCTGCTTGCCCATAGCATCCAACTGCTACCGGTCTGACCTGAATGCAGTTGGCATCCTATTAGTTGAAGCCTGCAGAGCAGCAGGTGCTGCAAACACACACGTAAATGACCTGTAAATGTCATGCGTTTGCTACATGCGTTTCTGAGCACAGAGGTCTGCCTTCACAGGTGGAATCTGCCAATGCAAGCACATTTGGGCAACTCAGATGCCAGTGTGAGGCAGACAGTTGCATGAGAACCGCAGTTTCCAGATACTTCTCCAGGGCCAGTTGTGGACGGATTTCCAGGGCAGCAGCAAGCCCATTTCTGGGTTACAGCATACGACTTCCTGTCAGAGTTCTCCATCACTGCTTCAAAGATTGAAGAGCTTTATCAACACTGGGAAAACAGTGTGGTTTTCCTTCAGTTCATCCCACTACTTTTCCTGCAACTGTCTGGAAATGCTTAGCCTGAGGCAAGCATGTTAGATGGAAAATTTTTGCCTAAACACTGAGAGTTTGGCAGAGTTACGAGTGGCTGAAATCAGAGTCTTATAAAATAAGGTATTAAGCAAATTTAACTGTTGTCCTCTGTGCCTATACTGTTTCTGGGTGGGTGTGCAAGTAATATGTGAAAGTTCTTAATATATCCTCTATCTTTAGGAACCAGCTTTCTTTTGGTAAAACTCATTAAAGTCTATGGAATTACAAGGTTGTAAAGCTGATATAACACTGTAGAAAGCCAGACCCTATGGATATACTCTGTGTGTGGTATCCATCTATCTGCAGTGTATATATAAATAAGACTTGTGGTGAAATGAGAAAAACAAGCTGCTTGTACATCATATAGGAATGAGCTCTACTTTGTGCTTAATGCTTTCCAGAAACAAATGTGGTGACAGACTTATCAGAAACACTGGCTGAAATGAAGCTGTTGATCCAAACATCCTCATCATCCTTTATCCCGCAGCCAAAGCAAAAATGAGACATCCCAGTGGGTGTGGGCCATGGTAACATTACTTTTTATCATCATTATTATTATTATATTCAGATGTTGGTTGTGCTTGCAATTACAGTACTGGCAGACAGACTCCATTAAAACTGCCAAAGCTGATCATCTAGCCCCGGATCTGATCATATTACTGAGAACACAGTCTGGAATTTTACAGGGGCCTGAGACAAATTGACTCTTTCTTCATCACCAGCCCATCTTGCTGTACTTATTCCAGGGTGAAGCAAAACCTCTACTTAACTGAGGCTCAGCCTCTTGCATGGGTCCTTATGGGTGGCTGTGAGGCCAAGACCAAGCAGAGTGAGTGGCCTTCAGCTGGCGGAGGGAGCACCCATGCCCTGGCGGATTTACAGGTTAAGTTAGCTCAAGTTCATTGGCACTGGGACATAATCATGGGCTTTTGTTCCCATTCTGACAATTTTTTTTTTTTTTGGTAAGAAAATGAGTTATAGAAGAAGAGAAATATCTGACAGGTCAATATATGTCTCTGCAGTTAGAGAGAGTTACTCTTCTGTCCTAAGGATAACAAGCCAACAGTGCTTGTATGATGTACATTGCATCTAAGGGATAAAACGGTCCTCTCGGCTAAATTGGAAGAAAAGATATCCTTAAGGCAGGTCTAGCAGCCATCACTTTGGGGATGTTCTACTGTATAGACTTTATTTTTTCTGGATTTAATGGCTTGCTGCGTGGAAATGACAAAACAAACAGGTTAGGTTGCACTTTGGAAGCAAGGTAGATTGGTTACAAGTAGACCCAAGGAAGCAAGAACCTCAAGAAAAGATGAAATGGTCATGTACAAAAGGATTATTATGAGGAAACATTGAAGAATAAAGAGCGGAGGAAAACTACCTCATCCTGACTCCAAAAGAAGGGCTGTTTTCTGCCATAGGAATGTATCTCTGCAGCTCTCCCTTTCCTATCTGTTCCTTTCCTCACACTGTCAATGAGTTGAACAACCTGTTTCCACAGGAAGACCAGAAGTCTTCACAAGGAAGTCATAAAATTCATCCATCCCCCACACCTAGAGTGAGATGTTCAGGGAGCAGTTGATGCTCTGGGTTGCAAGTCCACCACTGTTTTCCAACTCTGTTAGATTTGTGTGGGTTGAGGCCTAGAGGTGAAGGTATCTTTGAGCTCTTTCTCTGAGTTCTTATTTTCTTCTTTGTTATGTTGCTCAAACTCAACCATAGCACCTCTTTGGGGAGGTTGGAGGTAAGCAGGAAACATGACTGGTTTAATTCCCATGGTGTAGTTGTAATAACATTTCTTGTCATGGATAATTCAGGTATGTCTGTTTGATGGATCTCAATCCAAAAACAAAACCCACTGAAATCAAAGGAAATTGGGCTGGGTCTCCTGGTCCACAGGCGGCCATTGTGGAGGAGGAGAGGAGCATTAGTTGAACAGCCAGTGAAAACAGGAGCCTCCATTTGCTTCTCTAGCCCTTCTAGTCTGATTACGGGAAACTACTGTATTTCCTTCACAGCTGGTAAGTTTCTCTTAATTTTCTTTGGATTTTTTTCTAAGCGTACATTTTCTAATGTATAATGTTTTCTAATGGCTTTATAATTGATTTGCTGCGATTTACTGCATGGTGTGTCGATGTGCCATGATAGGCAATCTAAATGGGCCAACTAAAAGTTACTGCTGTGTGGGTAGAAGTAAAAACAAGACAAAAAACATAAATATTTTCATGTCAGCACAGTTGATGGAGAGGAGCCATTTTCCCCTTTGCTCTGAGCAATAGACATTTAAATTCGACATGAATAAGACACAGCATTATCTTCCCTTTAATTCTTGCTTGTTGCTGTTTAGCTGTTGACCTTTTATTTGAATCAGTCAGTGGCTCTGAAGAGGAAATATAGTTTTTCTCTGTAGACAAATGCATATGTAGGGGAGCAGTGAAGCTCAGCTTAGATGTTATTTTAAGCAGCTCATTTTTGCTGCCTGACCTATATGACTGAGCTAAGGTCATAGGAAAGTGCATTTTTTTTTTTTTTTTTTTTTTTCCCCCCAGATTAGATGATGTGCTTCATGCATTCGGCTGATGCTAATAATTTTGATTTCTGATACTGGAGAAAGAGATAAAAAGGCACCTTAATTCTACTAGTCCTTGCTAAATCCCTCAGAGGAATTTTGTAAGCTTTCTCTGTAAGCCCCATCGTCCTTGGGCTTCATCTCCAAAACTAAGGGCATCAACTACCCTGTGAAGGACAGCAGCACACAGGTGGTTTTCACTGGCAGGAAGAAGAGAGCTAGTTGTGAGCTCTGATCTGCTTTTAGTTTGTGCACTGCCATTAAGTTGACTGTTGCATCCTTCATGATGTCGCTCCCCATTCATTTTTTCCATATACTGCCAATAGCGGGTGTGCGGCAGGACAAGGCTGCTGTGCTGGAAAAAGGTGGAGAAGCGGGATGACAGGTAACCCTGCTTTGAGCAGGATGTTGGACTAAACATCCTCTAGATTATTCTATGCTTCTGTCCCATCGAGTGGCCTTGAATTTGGTCATCAGCTTTTTCTGTCAGACTGTTAGATATTCAAGTTATACAGTTGTTCATAGCGTCTTAGAAAGGAAATATTTATGCCCGCATCTTTAGTAGACCTGATCCTCTGAACATGCATGTTTGTGCTCTGATCTCTGCATTGTATTTGTAGTCCTAGGGTGACCCTTTGATTTTTTAGCACTGTAAGGCTCCTCCTTAAGTACACATTTCTAATGAGGAGTGTTCATTTTACCTTGTAACCATAATTGCCATTTGATTCCCAAGCCTGGTTTGGGGGAAAAAACACATCCCTCCTGTTCCCACTCCTTCCCTTAGCTTTCAGTCCCACAAAGAGCAGAGATGACTGTGATTCCATGGAGGGGATCACGAGGAGCTGACAAAAGAGCACATGGCGCCTGGAAGGGGCCTGCAGAGCTGCCGTGGGGCTCCCAGGGAGCCCCCACGGGCCCAGCTGCACATCCCTGCTCCCCTGCAAAGCATCTTCATCCCCTCGCTGGTGCCAAATGGCAGAACAATGGCCCCGGCCCAACCGAGGGGACAAGGCCGGTTAGTGAGGACCTGCAGGGCAGGTGGGGACACCTTCAGGCTCTCCTAGGAGGACAAGCTGGTGGCGGCTTTCTGCCACGGGCACCAGGCGGGTTGCGGTTCCACAGTTTTCACCTGTATCTCATGATCTGCCACTTAACCAAGGCAACTAAAGAGCAAGTTGCCAGAGCCTGTTTTCCTGAGAGAGGGGAGGGGAGCACAGGCTCTTTGAAATGAGCATGACCAGGACGTGCTGGAGAGGGTCCCTCTTACGGCTACTCATTTCAGTCATTGTCCACCCTGGTTATATACAGAGAAGGTCACTCTCGGGACTACTGCGTCAGGCTTCCTTCGGACCCTGGCCAGCCTCTATGAGTGAATATGGAAGAAAAAAGAAACCTGAAGCTAGTAATGCAGAGAAGGGCAATGCAGCTGCATTACCGCACTGAGGGCACGTCGTTTTGCCGAGTATGTTCTGCCCTCCTCCCCTAGCTGATGATTCACAGGGAAAAACAAGATTTTGCTGTTGCTGTCAACTAATAAGGTCATTCCTTAGCTCTTACTGACAGAGATTTGAGGCTAAAGTCCCTGGGGTCTGCTCTGGCCTGTGCTTCCATGCAGGGGTGTTATAGTGGCCATAAACCTTTCTCATTCCTGCAGTTTCCCTTGAAAGCAGCAAGGCTGCTCAGAAGGAGGCGAAGGAGAGAGGAGAAAAGACGACAGCTTTGTCACTTTTGCTTCCGTTACAAAGCCTGTGAGTTTGCTTGGAGGAAGCCAAGCCGACCTAGGGCCTCCCAAGGGCAACTTTCAGGAGGCCTGTCCCGCTAGTGGCGGGTTCTGCTGCCCTGCTGCAGGGCAAGGACGTTCCCGTCGCAGACCAAGGCAGCGCTGAAGTGCTGCGTAGCGTGGTGTGAGCTCACTTGAGTGCCGTTTGTGATTAACAGGAAAAAAGGATATTCCTATTCTCTGTTCTTAGAATTTAAATGATACTTTCACCAGTGCGTCTTTGGATAAAACCACTTTTTTGTTGTAATAGAAAATACCAAGACTTTATTTCTCTTTTATCTGATATAATACATAATAACGTGGAACAGCAGTTGTAGTTTCAATTCCAGTATAAATGATACTTACGTCGTATTACCAATTATCATACAGTGCCTTGGCACATCTCTCTCAAGCTCATCTACAAACTGTGAGGTATATTCTTGTTCTCTCATAAGGCTTGAGGAAGATCACAATCTAATGGAAATTCTAGGGAGAGATGTTCTGGACACCTGTCTATTTTTTGGGGGCTGCATTTTAGTACAAAAATTTTCAGTTAACCGGGAGCAGAGTGGAGCCTCTGTATTTCCGTGTCACTGAAAGTATTGCAATTGATCGTAATACTGATCTGTATATTCTAACTGACTCAGGGAGTGAGAGCCATCTGAAATGTTCGTGCTCTGTATCTCCCAAGTAACTGCAGTTTAAGGATTCACTTTAAAGTTAATTTTCCTATGTCCATGTTTAAAGTTGAGCTTGAAGTTCTGCAAGAGAGCTTTATCTGTTTTGAATTGGAAACCAACTAAGTGTCAGTATAAAACTGACCCTACTGGTTTTCATTATAGCTTTGACAAGGTAAGAGACAAAGGACTCTCACTTTAAAAAATGTAATAAATAAATAAAAAAAAAGGTTTTAAAGAAGGTTACTGAAGAAGAACAAAACAAGATTCTGCTTTATGTTTTTGAAAAGAGCAGGGAAAACTTTCAATGCGTAGGCTCTGTTATCTGGCCCAGATTCTGTCCAGCTTGTCAGTTCATTTACCTCTCCTTTGTCACTTAGCTTGATGCCGTTTACCCAAAGAATCACTCTTAAGACCAGTCCGGTTATCTACAGATGCTAGGATTGACAGGATCTTTATTAAAGTGAAATGAAGCTAAACAATAGAAGTTTTTGACTGAGTGGCATTTAAAAGTGAGGGTAGGAACTCCCAGGTTCTTCTCCCCGCTGCATCCACAACCTTCTTTGTGTCACTGGGCAAATTGTTTACACCATCGCGGTGTAACTTCAGCGTGCCTGGATGCCTCGCAGCTTTTGCTAGTAAAACTGCCAGGAAAATATTTTTTCTTCTATGTATAATTATGACTTTGGTAGTTAAAAAACTAAAAACAAACCCAATTTCTACTCAGACCCCATGTTCAGCTTAAAGCTGCAGCTTGCTGAAGGCTGAAATTCCTGACTAGGAACCATCACAGTGAGGTTACAGAAACATCACTTCCAAATCCAGAAAACTGGGATTTCAGTACCTCATGCCAGTACAGGATAGAGTCTTGTCCAGACCGAGTCTCTCCTTTCGTACCAGAGTCCTGCCCCTTTCTTAACTGGCGTGCCCTGAAAGATGTGGTCTTGGGGGAACATTGGCGAGCTCCCATGAAGAACTGTGGAGGAACATCTTTTGTGTAAGGTAGCAAAATGAGTAATAAAAAATATTAGTTATAATCACAGCACTGCCTGGCCATTGTGAGTAATGCTATTGAGCCTTTGAGCTGTTTCTGAGGCTGCCCCATTTGCTTTGAGAGGGCTCTAGCTGGCAGTCCACCCAGCTGGTAACTCCACTGCCAGCCCAGCTGCCTTCCCAGCACCCTCCTTTTTCAGACCTCAAAGAAATGTGAGCATCAGTTCATAGCTTTCCTCCTCATATATTCCTGTATGAAAGGGAAATTACAACTGAGAGGGACTTTTGGAAACTGCCTGTCTTGATTTCCTCACACCAGCCAGCACAAGTGTTTAAGGGGGACCATGTCCCCTCACTATGAGACTTGGAGTCCTTCAGAGGCTGATGGTCCTTAGGACAACACATTTCCACATTGCACTTTCTTGTAGAGACTGTGGCAAAGCTGGGAGGCAGGGTCTTTTGCTTGTGCAGTCACTGCTATTCTGGTGGTATTGCAGTAACTTTTGCAGTGGGCTCCAGCAAAGGAGTTCTGCTGTGTCAATAAATAAGTTTATCAGCTGGCTACTTGGAAGGAATAATGTGAAAAGGCCAAGTGTTGGTGAGGTGGTAGAAATGACTCTTGAGGAGGGATGTGGAAGGGGCACTGAGACAGCTGAGATGGTCACTCGTGTCAGGGTGAGAGGACACGGGCTGGAACTGCGAGGGGCTCTGTTGGAAGGGACAGAATGAGGAGGGTGAGGACAAGGAAAAAGAAGCTAATTTAAATTAGGGATTCAAAGCAGATGAAACTCTTCTGGAATGGCAAGAAATACAAGTTCANCAGTAACTTTTGCAGTGGCTCCAGCAAAGGAGTTCTTCTGTGTCAATAAGTAAGTTTATCATCTGGCTACTTGGAAGGAATAATGTGAAAAGGCCAAGTGTTGGTGAGGTGGTAGAAATGACTCTTGAGGAGGGATGTGGAAGGGGCACTGGGACAGTTCCTTTGATGGGAACCAGCTGAGATGGTCACTCGCGTCAGAGGGAGAGGACACAGGCTGGAACTGCGAGGGGGTCTGTTGGAAGGGACAGAATGAGGAGGATGACAACAAGGAAAAAGAAGTTAATTTAAATTAGGGATTCGAAACAGATGAAACTCTTCTGGAATGGCAAGAAATACAAGTTCAAAAGCAAGACAAAGTGAAAGAAGGCTAATAAGTCAATGATATAGATTTTATTGCAGAAATATGCAGCAAAAGAATTGAGTTATAGTAACGATTTATTAAAATGAGCTGGGAAGCATCCCAGTTCAGAGTAGATTTTTATAGAGGAGGCAGCCCACGTATTTCCTATCCAATTAGCAGAGATTTGTGGACATAGGATGTGGATACTGGAAGCCCTGGGGTGAATTGAAGTGTATGAGTAAATCACATTTTTTCAAACGAGGGAGAACGCTGTCTTGGCTCATCTCAGCTGCTCCCCTGTCTGTTTGTCTCTCTCTCTTTTTTCAATCCAGAACTGAAGTGATTGCCCCTCAAACAGCTGCCCGGCATTTGGTTCTTTTGATGCTTTGAAGTTGATCAATATTCATAAGGACCAGAGAGAAAGGCTAATTAGCAGCAGAGGCAGCCGGATGACTCACTGTCAACACAGCCCTGGCAGCAGGGCCAGATCCTCTGCCTTTTGGCATCTCCTGCCATCCCACAGTAGGAAAACTGCTGCCACTGCCGTGCTAGAAGCTATGGGAGGCTCCTGAGGACCGTGTGGGGCCGGGCACGACACCTTGGCTGGCCCTACTAACTCCACATGAGAGCCCTGGAAAAGCTAAACACGCTTGAAAGGCAATGGCCGAAGGCTTTGAAGAGTGTCCTAATACTGCCTAGTTCACTGCCAAGGGAAAACCTTCCTAATTCTTTGAGAGAGCATTCATTTCCACCAGGTAGTTGGACTTTCTATTTTTTTATTTTTATTTTAAACTAGAAAATGAGTTTTTTAACCTGTTCACTGCTTTTCCAAGGTGCTAGCTGATGCTACCAATTCTTATTCAGATCACCCCTACTCTGTAAAGTGGTCTCCAGGCCAGCAGAAATTACATTACATCTGTACCCCTTTTAGGTTTGCTGAAGTTGCCTGTTGGGAGTGTGTGTGTGTGTATGGGGGCACTTTGTCTAGCAGTGCATTGGGATGATGTTTTGCAAAAGAGCATAAATCCCCTTTCTAAAGTGTCACGTCACATAGTGAGTGCAGAGGTTATGAATCTGCAAATGTTCCCTGCCTTGGGAATCATGGAGCAGAGACATCTCGCATGGCTCCACAAGGCAGATAACCAATATGGGGTTAATACTGTGCCCCACTGAGTAATACAGCCCTACGGCTGAGCTGAGGGCAGGATGGACACTTCTTATTTCTCTAGTCCCAATAATTCTTTTTCTGGATGCCCTTCACGTGAACCAAGTTAAGGCATTTCTTCTGTGCGGTCAGTGGCACTACAAAAGGTCTGATTTGATCTCCGGAGTTTCCACTGATGTTCAGCCCTCTCAGGTAGATGCTATAGGCACCCCAGAGTCTTAAATTTTTCATTATATAAAGGTTTATCTCACTGGATTGAAACTATTCACGGAACAGCAATCTTGTTCCCCACTTGCAAATCTTCATCTAATCTGACCTTTCTTTCCTGTAAGCGCAGAGATAGAAAAAGAGAAATGAAAACCCCAGCAGTTCAGTACATACTTTTCTCACTGTCTGATATTTAGAAAACTCATGTTGCAAAGGGTAGGTGAAACTTCTGCTTTTCTTCTTTTCTTGTCAGATACATTTGCCACTAATCCAGCATTTGTTATCAGTTTGGGTTGGAAATACGACCTGGTGTCACTGAGATTTTCCTGATTTCATGAGCGAGTCTGGCTTATTTTTGGGTTCAGGCACTCTCAGGCTGATCCAGACTGGCTCAGCAGATGCTTCTGTGCGCCTCTTCTATGTTTAACTTTGGAAATGAGGCATGAAACCATGTGCTTCCTGTGCTGTCCTGACTTGTGTCTTCCTTTTTCTTGTTAGAACGTAGTTTACAGGTCTTCAGATTTAGCATTTTGAAGATGATGCAATGTAAAATACCAAGTTTCACCTGACAAATGGCCATGGGACTCTGTGAACTGTCCTCTCCTCCATGGACCCAGCACTGCAAATCAAACTCAGATTAGTCATGGGCTTTTCTGTAACGTGAGTCTTCAGCCTGTATTTTTTCAGGAGCTCAGAACAGAAGTTCTTTATAGTCTTTCCTAAATTGAATCTTGATGAAAGAGAGATGTACATTTTTGAGAATAAACATGGAAGGACTTTTTTTTTTTTTCCCAGAGAGTTTTCAGAGGAGGCAAGAAACAAGATTTTGCTTTAGGTTTCTGGTCTGGGACTATCAACATTTTCTGAAAAAAAGCCACAAGAATGGTCAAGCAATTGCCACAGTGCCTGGAGTTTGCAAGAATAAAGGGAAATGTGCTCCTTGTATTTCAAAACATCCATATGGTGCTCAGGCACACTAACGCACCTTGTAGGTTTTGCATCTTCCAAGCGTGATCACTTTCGTACTCAGCTGCAATGCTAAGTGGAGGGAAAACTGGTACTGTCGTGACTGACCTGAATCTGGCAGGATTCTTCGGGTTTTTTTTGTGGCTTATGTTCTTATAGTTATTTTTTCTGCTACTATAACTATTGCTTGCAGTGATCTAAGCTCAGCAAATGAAGGTCAATCATGGGAGGAGAACAAATGGCTGAGAAGACATCTAAAGGTTTTAATTTCTGGCTTATGATAACCTGCAGGAAATCTACCACCATGTTGCTTGCGGTGATTGAAGGTGAGCAGCTTTGCTGAGCGTGGGATTTTTGCCTTTGAAACACATTTAGTTAATTCCATCTTAATTTAGTTCTTACTCTCAGTCTTGCTGTGGGAAGTAGAGCATAGGAAACACAAGATGGTGCTTTGTAGTGTCAAGGCTTCATCTATGGCATCATTTTTCATACTTGCCATATTAAACTACAGCATTCACAAGGGATGCACCATAATAGCAAAACACCATTTTAAATGATGGTGTATTTTATAAAAGCTCCCAGTTTCTCTCATAATATTTGCAGATAATCTCAGCTCAACAATTTGTCAAGTCATTACTCTCCATCTGTGATCTCCAGTGATAACCAAACAGACTTTTTAGTTCATTTTCATCAGCATTGGAGAGTTCATCACTAACCTGTTGAAAAAAACAAAGCGCCAGCATTAAAAGCAATATAAAGGCAACCCACTGTTATTCCAGCACCGCTCAAAACTATATAATAACTGCTAATTAAAATGTTAAGGTCTTCCTTTTAGAAAGATGATCTGTCTACCTTTGTATGGCATTGTGCACACATCTTTTTATGATTTACTTTTTAGGATTAGTGACCAGGGGCTTGTTTTACTGGCATGAGGAAATTTAACCTAATCAGGCACATTCATGAAATGACAGCAACTGTGTTAGACATTTGCTTGTACCAAGTACACAACCTCAGACCATTGCGTGTATGTGTGAGTAGATCCCCAAATGGCAGGTTCTTGAGTACATTTTTAAATCTCTTTTTTTTTTTTTAATGCCCTGAGTTTTAGCAAACATGGACACACATTCTCACTCCACTGACCATGCAGGAGCTACTCCATAAATGCTACAAAATTTCTCTTCAACAACAGATTGAGAAAGGTTAAGTGTGAATGAAAGGGAGATGCCTGCCCCTGCACTTTATACCTTCAGAGTACACTTAGTTTGGATTATAATGACATTTAAGTAGCACTTGGCATGTTGCACATTAGTACTGAGCACCTAAAAGAAGATTTCTAGGTCTTGTATTTGCTTTCCTAGATTTGCTATATTTTACTAGATTTTGTGCTCACAGCACCTTGTTCCTGGGCTGCAGTATTAAAAATGGACACTAGAGAGCTCCTTTCACTAAAGGCATTTTACCCGCGAGAAGGCAGAATCCCTAGGAGGTGCATTCCTAACATTCCTCTTTCTTTTATACAAAACAATTTTACACATTTTGCATTTTTATACTAAAAAAAAAATAATATTCTCAAGGGAAAACTCTCTAGCCACAGAGAGCAATGGCTGCAGCTGTAACATCATATCTCCTTCCCTCAAAAAGTAAGAGATTTTGCAGGAGTTGCAGCTTGGGAACTAATTATAGCATTTCAGAGATAACAAAAAGTAAATCAAACACTGCCAGTTTGGAAATTATAATTAAGTTTCCTCCTGAATAACAAACACATGCAAAATGTAATTTATTATGACTATAACTATATTAATAACAGTAATAGGCTATGTCATGCACCTATGCAGAGTGCATGTTTTTGTCGAAACTGATGGGTTTTAGTCCCAGATGCCAGCTGAATTCTAAACAGCTCTCTGCAGTCTCGCTGCTGATAACCTTAAGGCTTACAACACACAAGTGATTGCTAAACACTACTCTATTAGCAAGTGATATAACTGGATGACGACTGGGTCTATTTTTTTCATTAGCTGTATTTGACCTCTTCCTCCAGCTGCCTTTATATTATCAATCACTTATTCAAAAACGAAACAAAATCTCCTATGCTGTCACTGTAAGGACATTGGCATTGCTGCTTTTCAGACTCTGATGTGAGCACGGTTCAGGTGCTGGATGCTGTGGTGTGAAATCCTGCCATATTCCTGATTAGGGTTTTTTTTTTTTTTTTCCTGCGGGGTTGATTTATTGCAAAATAAGTCACAAGGTCAATAGTGGAAAAGCCCAGGATACTAATGCCTCTTAAGAAGTTTTCACAATCCTATTTCAAAATCCCAGAGTGCCTAGTCTGGGAAAGCCTCTCTGAACAGTTTCTGAAAGATGTGAGGAGACCTCGATCCAGTCTCTCCTGGGCACGGTCACAGGGCTCAGCTAGAGCAGAGAAACCAGCTGTGTCCGTAAGAGCAGCTATTCCCAAAGGTCCCAGTGCGCTGATCCCCTTCTGCTCCTCCTCCCACCCCGGTGAGCCCCAGGACAGGGACCCTCCACGGCTCTTTCCTCTCCCTGGTCAGCCGCACCAGCTCTGAAGCTGGCTGAGCAACTGGAGAGCTGCTTTCACCCTGGAGTGTGTTTCCTGTCAGACTTCCTTGGTGTAACCCTGGCCAGAGCTCTTAGCTGTCCTGGACTTGTGTCGCTTCAGGTTTATCCGGTGGGGAAGCTCGTGCTTTCGTTCTCTGCCTCTTTCCCCCTTCCCAGGCTGGGGCAGGGAGCGTCTCCTCACTCGGTTTCCAAAACTAGCATGTGACCCTGGTAGCTGAAAGCCAGGGTCTGATGACAGGCATGCTCTGCTCTTTTAAAAATGCCCTCCTGGGAGATGGAAAGGGAGGGTTTGCTCCCAACAAAGCGGCCAGGAAGGTCAGTGTGGGATGGGAGGACTCCCTTCTGATCCATCCAAGGTTCTGTCTCCTACAAACCATTCTGCGTGTGTCCTGGCTTTGTCATTAAGCTGGCTCACATAGGTGCAGAGCAAGTCTCCAGGTCTCTTCCTAAGCGACCTTGAGCTATCCAGAAAATACTTTCCTACCTATGGGAGCAGAGGGCTCCTCATGATAAAAACTGTAACAAATTCCAGTTGCTCTGCTGCAGCTAACAAAATTAGAAGGTGTGGTGAAGTCAGGCCTAGCATGCCTTTTATAAAATCCCATTTCTCAGAAAATTGCATTTTATTGTTTCCAGCCTCGAGAGCTCATATTACAGCTTAGACAAATCTAGTGCTGCTTTGTCATTCATCAGTCAGTTTTATGGTATGACAGGAGTCTGAAAAGTTAGAAGCTAGTTAAACAAATTAGAAAATGTAACGAGATTCTCTGACTGCGTCTTGCAAAACAAAAAGAAGCTCCCTCCCCCTTGGGGTATCTGCCTTCCATAGAGAGGATGCGAGGACTCCCCAAGAGGCAGCAGGAGTGAGGTGACCACTGGAGAGAGAGGCCTGCAAAATTTTACAAATGAAATTAAAATATGATTCCTATCAAGTCATCCCCTACAACCCATTCTTTTCACGTCAACATTTCAGACCATGTGATATTCACAAGAATTAAAATACTAGCTGTGTCTCTGAACTATTTTTTTTTCACAAATTTTATTTCACTTAACTGTCCAGAGAGCAAATCTTTTGGGAGATATCCAAGACCTCAACATCTGAGGAACTCTTTCTAGTGATGGAATATAATAGCTCTGCCAATTTAGCTGACAGATGTGGTGATTTCAGTGACAAAGCGCCCTGGGACCTTCTAATCCCCCTTCTCAGAAAGAATCCCCCACTATTGCTTTATTCATCTCCCCCAAATACCTTGGAATGCGGATTTAGGAAAAATAGCTCATTTAATATCATTTTTATAAGTCTTTATTTAAAGGATCGTGATCCATAGGCTATTCTTTTCACCAAGATACAACCTACTGTCAGGTCTGACTAATAACAGTTTATAGACCAGTAGTGAGTTTAAATGGTCTCAGTGACACGAATACAAACTCAGCAGCTCAGCTCACTGCAGCTTAGATGGGATTAATTTCCCATGGCAGACGTCAGCCTCATGCCAAGAAGACTAACCCCAGTCTTCATGATTTATCTGTTCTTCACAACTGTCAAACTTTGTAAATATAGAGATAACTGTAGGTCCAAATTACAAAGTGGGGGACTCTGTGAGACTTGTCTAAAGCTTTTCAGAGCAAGCTCAGTGCATGCTCTTATGGCTTTTTATCATTTTTATCCTTGGTCTTTTTAAGCAGTAGTGGTACAAGTGATCCTCACTCCTGTGCAATTATTACTTTTTTCCTCCAACTTTTCCCAAGAGAGAAATAAGAGTACAGAGGAGTATTGCAGTTTACTGAGCTATTTTTGTTAATGATTTTTTGTTTATTTGTTTGTACTGCAGAAAGTTGGCCTTTTGCATGCAGAATCTTTGGGTCTTGTGGAGGGTCATTCATTAGTTTCCACAGCTTCCAGGAAAGTTCTGTCTCAGCATATATGGCCTCTAATCTACAGGAAAAAATAAGAGATTTTTTGAACTCCAGACTAGACAGATTTCAGTAATAAAGGCTTGAAATTGTTAAAGAATAGAAATTCAAAAGTTACAAATTCGTACCAACTGAGAAGAGAGTTCGAGTGGAGTTGAGCAGGAGCAGAAGTCAGCTATAGCACATGGATGGAGTGTTGGTGGGCATAAGAAAACACGATAGACCCATCTTCCTGGAGAGAGACTGTTCCCAGGCTCTAAAGTAAGACAGCTCTATGGTTCCTGTTAACACGAGGAACTAAACCTCTACATGTGTACTTGTTTCAGGGGAAAATGAGAAAAAGCACACAGATATCTTTCCATACCTTTTCAGGTAGGCCGAAGGGTTTGAATTCATGAGGACAGAAAGGTATATCTTGTTAGCAAATGCCATTCATAACTCTAATATTGCCAGCAGCGTGTAGCAATGCAATTCGCGGTGTTGCTGGTAATGAGGTAGGGAAGCCCCACAAGAGCCTGCGTAGGACTGGCTGCTGCAGGTGCATTATCGGCCCCTGCCCTTCTCACAGCGCTGCTCCTGCCTTTCCTCCTCCTGCTCCCACACCAGAGTAATCCCGTTCATTTCCCATTCAGAGCAGCCTCAATATTTCCATTGAAAATTCCTACAGTATTGCAACATATTTTTCCCGTTTACCACAGGCTTGCAGGAGTACTGAAGAGCACAGGCCATTGGACTATAAAGAAGATCCAATTTCTCCTTCCTCCAGTTCACTCTGACACATGGTCTATGGAAAGAACGGAGAGGGGAGGGATCATTGAAAGGTATTCCAATAATTCTTGTCTGCCTCTTTCCCCTCTCACCTCCTGAACTTGACTCTAAATTGGAGGGCTGCTTTGCTTAATAGAGTTTGATTTCTTATGTGCTGTAATTTTTTTCTTGGACTAATGACCAGACCAATTCACATTCCCGCGGATGGGTTAGGGTTCTGATGCACATTATTTGTTTCATTTGAAAAGCTGTACCGAAAGCTTTATTGCTTTGATTTTGACTGATCTATTGGCTGTCTTAGACTCTGAATCATCTGGTGAAAACAGCATGGTGATGACTGAGGTGAAAAGCAGGCCTGAATAAGAGCTTCCCAGCTAGTGGCCTGGGCTGTTTTAATTGTGCCTGAAAACTTTGTTTTAAAGCAGCTAGAGCTGCTCTGTGCACCTTGGTTCAAGAGCTCTGTAAGAACAGGCAGTGTCCAGCGTGGCTGCTTGATATGTTGTTTTATCAGGACTGTTTGTTCAGTATCAATACTGCAAAGCTGAGCATGGTGAAATAAAATCGTAACTCCTTGCAGAAATAAAATCCTCAAAAGTCACCTATGAAGGAATATGGCATTTTGCTTTCTTGGTAGCTTTTATGGAAACTTTCACCTTCAAATTACAGTGACTCCATATGGCTTGTTCTACACTATAGATTTTAATATTTTTACTGAAATTTATTCTGGCTGTTGCTAATCACAGTGATATGAATAACATTATCATGCAGAGAACAGTCTTGACTGAACTGGGTACAGATTTATACATTCATAATTTTTACATCTTAAACCCAAACATGAAAAAATTGAAGAAAGACAAGAAAGATAATTCTACCTACTGGCTTCTACTTCACCGTGATGAAATTGGGCTTGCTTGGTAGTTAGTGCATAAATGTAGAGATTTTCTGATTTTATCTGATTATCTGATTTTATCAGACAATTTGCAGAGATTTCTATTCAATGGAAACTAGACATGATAGAAAGATGTTATGAATCAGTCAATCACTCTTAGGATATAGCTGCTACTGAGTTTCAACTTAGAGATGCCCACAACATAAAACCAACTGAATAAGGCACAAACTAGGTGTCTTTAACCTCTCTGCTTATTTCAATATGAAAGCTTCCAAGAGATGATTGTGCTGAAGAATGCACAGCCAATTAATTCTGAAGTCTGAATATAGAGTAAATTTAAACTGATCCAGATCAGTCCTCAGACAAAATTGCCTACTTTCTGCCACTAAAATCAGATTCTACTTCAGAATCCAAAGGCTCCACACAACAGTGTTGTCAATTCCAACCTCGACATATCAACCAGGGAGCTGTGTCTGAACCAAATCCTTCTTATGTTATATTTGACTCCAGCACTCTTAACAAGTTCAACAGCCAACTTTACAGCCGTGGTGCAACTTTCATGTGTCCTTGCATCATCCAGTAGGAAACATAAAGTTTCTGAAATCACGCACGATAGGTGCTTAACAAAACCTCAGCAATTCCCAGTAACAGTGTGAGATTTGGGTAGCATTTGTACTTTTGAAACATGTCCTACTGGTGTCCAATTTCCTAATGTTCATTTCTTGAGAAAGCTGTCCTTCTAAACCAACTTCTTTCCATCAAGAGCTCCAGATCAAACAGCATCACATTCATTTGGGCTGCACATACTCAGAAACATCCTTCCAGGTACAATAAAAATACATTCCAGGCCTATGTATTGCAAATGAAAAAAATATTGGGCCATCTCAGAGTCCCTGATTTGTTCGGACAAAAAAGAGAGACTGTTCTGAGTTGAGTCTTTTCATTGTTGTGGTTCTGAGCCATTATCCAATTTCCATCAAGTTCATAAAAATTCAACTTAGACTGCGTTATACCTGATCAACATTAAATGGATGCATGACGTAAGTGACAAGTCTCATGGCTCAGGTCCTGCACACTGCATTTTATCCTTGCTCTGAAGTTGTTAAAAAGATCTTTCAGACAAGAGGGCAGCTGAGAACTCATCTGACTTTGGAAAATTTCTGCAGTGCTTTTTCCCCTTTTTCTTCCTGATGCTTTGCACACCCAAATCAAATGCACACACATGCACAGGAAAAATATTAATCCCCTAGCTCACGATTGAATCCACTAGGGTGGAATACTTCAGTAGGCTACATCATACTCTACAATTACTTTGGATAGGAAGAATGCCATTATTCTCATCACCGGGAATTTTACATCCTTTCTTTTGTCTCTGCTCTTTAAACTGCAAATAAGAAATCCAATTCACCTCAAGGCAGTTTGCTCTGTGCCTCTCCCCGCTGTTGATCATGGTTGTTCTGTCCATCAGGGCAGATACAATCCTGACCGTAGACTGAAGCTTGAATTGGGTCTCTTCAAAGGCAGAAAATACATTTGTCATGTGAGCTTAAAAAGAGATTCCCCCTAATCCAGTAACAACTATGGCAAGCTTTTCTCAGCGTGAAACTTCACACTTTATACAAGCATATAAAACAGGTGAGGAATGGCTCTAAAAATGGGTCACGGAGGATTCTATGTTGCTTAGCATATGTGTTGGTGATGGGTGATGTGTGTCCACAAGGACCTGCCAAGCAGTTTCTATCACCTGATATTTTCTTGTTGCTGTTAATTTGTGAAAAACTAAGGGATTTGAATTCTCAGGACTGATATTTGTCTGCAGTTACCACGGGAAGAAAGCTTACTATGGTGTCATGCGTTGAACTTGAAATGCTACATCCCTATTGGAAATGCAAGGTCAGTCTGAGGATTTTCTGCTTCTCTGTCTCTCAAGGATCACAGGGCCAGAACAGAGATACGAAGGTCAAAAGGTTTTCTCTCATGCCTGTAGTGCTTTAGGTTCTTTGCCACAACTTAAAGAGCAAGCAAGAACCTAAGAACCTTGTCTGGGCTTCAAAAAGACTCTGCTAAGGATAAACTTCTTGTAGACTAAACAGATTCAGAAACAAATTGGTTTGCTAAAAAGAGAAAAGCACCATAATGAGGATTTATCTAGCCTTATCCAGTAGAGAGATTCATTTCAGCCTCCGTTGCAGGGATCCAAAGTTTAAATTCCAAGTTTAAACCAAACGAAGCCGCACTGAAAGGCTTGGGGGAAGTCTAGCTCATGTGGATGACTCTCTCAATAGCTCTTCCCACCCAGAAGGTGCACTGAGTAAAAGAGCCAGACTTGCTTCCAGCTTTTGCAACGTCTCTTCATTTAAGATGGAAATTTCCTTCAATAGCTGCCAGAACATGGTGGTTGGCTTATTCTTTAGTGTTCTTTTGTTGTTGTTGTTTTTTATCATATGAACATAATCTATCAACCAAAAATTATTTGCATTGGAGATACAGTTTTATCCTGGGGCTATTGAAATGAATTGCAAAACTATTCGGTAACTGACTACAAGCACAAATCAGTTGTATTGGTTACCAAAAGGCTTAGTTTAAGTGTAAAATTATTTGCTCAGACAGCAAGAAACTATTTACATGTGCTACTTTTGAATTTTACTTTTAGCTATGACCATATGGTAACATAACTTTTAAGTTGTATTTACCGCATTCTTGTGCTTTAATCATTCAAAGCAAAGCTAAACTGTTCAGAACTCCATGTCTAAGCTTTAAACTCAAAACTGGTGCTGGTTCTCACTCCCTTTGAGCTGTTGCTATCTTCAGATAATACCAGATCAATTAGTTTTTAACACTTTGAAACATAACACTTCAAATGTGCATATTGCCTTGTATACCCTGACTTATGTTTTACTCAGTGGAGGCTAAACTTTCTATTTGAGGAGTAATGAGCTCTGCTCAATTAGCAGAGCAAGTTTTGTGAGCATTGCACATAATTAGCTCCAAGGTCTCCCTAGTCTTAACAGTCATTTGTTAACAATCTTTTCATGTAGCTGGCATGAAACTTATAAATCAAAGTAAAAAGTCAAATAATTGAAGCGCTTAAGCTACACACATGATTCCATAACTCAAATATGCTTTTTGGGAAGCAATTTAGCTTTAAATTTCAGAAGTGATGACATGGCTACTTTGTGCAGAGAAAGAATCAAGGTTTGCTGCAGCAGGGAATAATTATTAGACCTGCTATTTTTGGAAGTGGCAAGGAAGTTTTGGAATGATCCATCCCTTCACAAGATTCTTCTCTTCCTCCCCACTTATATGGATGCTTGTATCACAGACTTAAGACCTACTAAGCAACAGTTCTGGATGTGCATTTTCCTACTCTCTAAATTCTTAGGTTTTCTTGATAGTTTCTTAATAGTTGGTCTGGAATTCTAGAAATAACATCCATAATTAATCCAAGCCTATGTCAGTGACTAATGAATGATGAGGTAATGTGGATGAAAAGGGAATGACCATGTGGCTGCATTTCAGCGGGTCATGGTGTTGAGAACAGGAGGTCGTCCTCTGTGATGGACTGGAGCGTTACTTCATCTCTTTTAGATTCCTGCTTGGGGGACGAAAGCAAAGATCTGGCTCTGGTCTATGCTGGAGATGAGATGTGGGCACCTTTTTGGAGGATCAGTCTGCCAAGGTCCAGTTGTTTTGATGGGTAATTTGGATTTGAGGATATTGCAACAGCAATACTACCAAAAGTCTCTTATGCTGCGTGGTCCCACTCAGTCAGTTTGCCCCTTAGAGTAGTTAGACCCCTTATCGCTCATTCCATTTGTAGATTTTGTTTGGTAGACTAATTTAAGATTTCAAGTATTACTTGGATTCCACTGCAAGGCACTTCCAACCTTTAAATCTTTTAAGCTGTTTCTTGCTTTTGTCAATTTTACATTTTCACCCCCTAGTAACTATCAACATTTAAATTTATGTCAACAAAATTTCCAATTTGACCTTTTAGGCAACTCAGGAAGAGTGACTTTGTTTCCAGAGATGCTGGGCACTCACTGGCTTCAGTATTTCAGTGCCTCTGGGTATCAGGCTGCTTTCCATTTATGTGCCTGTGCATATACATCAGAGTCTAGCTTTATGTGCTCAAGCCTGAAGACTCTGGTGGTAATGAATACCAATACACCATAACAAATGGTTTCTCATGCTGGGGGAAACTCCGGGAAGCCGGCTACTAAAATTCCACTTAAAGGCAAGTTTGAGTGATGGCCCTGCTTCTGCTGGAGTTTTATCCTGTCCTGGGTATAAACACGCTGTCCTAGTTAACTGTTATTCTTAGCTATTATGAAAGGGCATCTGAAAAGCCTGTTTTCTTTCTTTTGCATTTGGAAAACAAACAAAAACAAAACAAGCAAACAAAAAATCCAGCTTGCTCAAAATGCCAAATATTCTGGGGAAAGGAAACATTCCTGGAGGAGGATTGCCCTGGGCAGTGTACAAGAACTCGTCATACTTCCTCTGCTCCCTTTTCCCCCCACACACATGCATGCACAGCAAGTCGGCAAGCTCATGGGTGAACTTGCTCAGAGTATTTTTTTTGTTTCCAGGAACAAATTCAGATTGTGCCATGTCCAGTATGTGCATTCACCTAACTTAATCTAAGCTTCTTCATCAAGCAGTGTTATTTCTTTATTAGGTTTAAAAAAGTGGGTTTATTTGAATGGTAAAAAAGATTAATAGACTTGTTTTTTCTGTTTCCTGAGAGTGCTACGACTGCATAACCTTTATATGTGGCTGAGCAGTTTAGCCGAATGAGGCCTTTCCTTGGACGAGAGTTACTGGGAGCCGCTAGGATAAGCAAGGAGCTGTGTGGGAGAGGGTGGGCTCCAACACGTATTATTGAAGAAGAGGCAGCTTGCAGGTGATTCGGAAAGAGCAAGTGTGAGCAGGTGCCACAGAGCACTGTGGATCCTGTGGAGCAGCATGGATGCCATGCAGTGGTGTGGATGTTGTGGAGTGGCATGGATGCTGTGGGTGCAATAGGGCAGCGTGGATGCCGTGCAGCGGTGTGGATGTCGTGGAGCAGCATGGATGCTGTGGGGGCTGTGGAGCTGCATGGATGTGGGGTTGCATGGATGCTGCGGACTCTGTGGAGCAGCGTGGATGCTGGAGAGCAATGTGGATACAGGGAGCTGAGTGGATGCTGGGGATGTGGGGAGCAGCGTGGAAACTGTGGATGCTGGAGAGTGGTGTGGATACAGCGAGTTGAGTGTATGCTGTGGAAACTGTGGAGGAGTGTGGAAGCTATGCATGCTGAGGAGCAGTGTGGATGCCAGGGAGCAGCATGGAAGCTGTGGAGCTCAATGGATGCCATGGATGCTGAGGAGCAGTGTGGAAGCGAGGAGCAGCAGGGAAGCAAGGAGCAGTGTGGATGCTGTGGAGCTGAGTGGAAGCTGTAGATGCCAGGGAGCAGCGTGGATGCTGTGGAGCTGAGTGGAAGCTGCGGATGCTGTGGAGCAGCGTGGAAGCTGTGGAGCAGTGTGGAAGCTGTGTGGATGCTGCGGGTGCCGGGCAGCAGCGTGGATGCTGCGCTGCGGGCCCGCAGGTGGGTGCAACGCGGAGGGACCCGGCGGGCCGGGCCGGGGTGGCCGGGGGAGGCAGAGTCCCCGCGGCGCGGGGGTCGCGGCGCTGCAGCGGGACCTGCGGCAGCGGCCCCGTCGAGGCGGCGCTTCGGCCCCGCGCCGAGGTGCGGGGGGTGCCGGCGCCGCAAGGAGCATGCGTGCGGGGGGAGGAGGAGGAGAGAGGAGGAGGAGGGATGGCGAGGGGAGGAGGAGGAGGGATGGCGAGGGGAGGCGGCTGCTGTTTATTCGCAGCCGGGCCGGCCGCGGCTCGGCAGAGCGCGCGCGGC
>VWPW01006720.1:0-20727 GCA_013389825.1 Crypturellus undulatus | reverse complement strand
GGCTGCCCCGGGGGCGGCGGGGCCCGGGCGCCGGGACCGGTGCCGGGGCTGGTGCCGGCGCTGGTGCTGGCCGGGGTGTGCGCCCTCTGCTACGGCAACTCCCTGAGGGGCGAGTTCGTGCACGACGATGTTTGGGCCATCGTGAACAACCCGGACGTGCGGGCGGGCGCGCCCGTGGCCGCCGCCTTCTCCAACGACTTCTGGGGCAAGCGCATGGCCGAGAACACGAGCCACAAGTCCTACCGGCCCCTCTGCGTGCTCTCCTTCAAGTAAGTGCCGCTGCCCCCCGCGCCCCGACGGCCGCCCGCCCGGGGCGCCGTGCCCCGGCCCCGTGATTCAGCATTTCTGCCGGGAGGCGCCGTCCGGGACGGGCAGCACCCGGGCACCCGGCCCCGGGCTCGGCACGGAGCAGCGCCCGGCCCGCGGGAGCCGCCGCCGGCTCCCGCCGCGGGGAGGTGCCGCGACGGGGCTGCACGGGAGAGCCGGGGGCTGCACGGGAGAGTTTCTGCAGGTTCTGCTAGCTGGGGAGGGTGTCCGTGCTGAATTCCCCTCCGCTTCCTCCTCCTGCTCATCCCTCCGCTTCTCCGCCGTTAAACGGTGATGCCTGAAACTTCCCGGTGGCTCTTTCAAAGCGGACCCGCAGTTGTTCTTGTTCTTTTCCATCGTCAGGCTCCCGGGTGCGCCTCGAGGATGCCGCGTTGTTTCTCGCAGCCAGCCCCGCAGCTGCAGGTCTCTCGTGTCACTTGCGGAGTTTCTAGTCCTCCGCATCTGCTTTCAGATGTTCCCTGTGTGCAGCGCACAGCGGAGCCAAGGAGTTTCGCTGGAAAAGGAAGAGCTGCAAAGTAACTGGCGGCTGCCCTCGCTAGTCCTGCAAGGGAAAGCCGGGCCTCGCTCTCTTGCAGGGAGGAGACGCTGTTGCAGCCCGGTTGTTACCCTTGCAGTTCGTGCAGTGAGCGTGTCACCCTTGCGCCAGCTCACCCTGCCCTTGCTGTGCTCTGTGGAAATGCTAATGGTGCTCAGCGCTTACCCTGTTCGAGTGTGTAACAACCATTTGTGTGGGCAGGGGGAGGGCTGCGCTCCGAAGCAGTGCAGCCGGGTGCGGAGGTGCCTTTAGCGTGCGGGTTTGCCCTTAAGTGCGCGGGGAAGATGCTCGTGACCACCCCGCAGCAGGCGAAGGAGCGAGCTGCATCGGGAGCAGGACGTGCGGCACGAGGAGGTGCTCCTGGTGCTGAGAACCTGGTAGACTCTCTGCTTTGACTTGATGTTCATGAAAATACCCGATACTCATAAATAACAGGAGCGGCTACCTGAAAATAGCACTTTTCTATAAGGCAAGACAAGTTTGGGGAAATGCAGCATCCCTTTGGTACTCCCACGGAGCGCCTGCCGCCCTTCCTGCTGTTAGAAGCAGCCCTGGGGCACACCGGCTATCGACACCCTGCTACCCAGGGAAGCAGGAGTCAGTGGATGGCATATCCCGGTAAAGCTAAGCTGCTGACCACACCAATACTTGCAAGCTGGACTGGTCTTATACATCTTCCTTAAAAATGTTCCAAGCAGATTTCTGCAAAGAGCAGAGAGAGGGAGAGAGGCAGTGAGGGGTAGAGCTAGCCGGGCACACACAGAATGTCTTCTCCATCGTGCATCCATCCGGCCAAATAGTTGGTGCGTCCGGATTAGTCCATTACTCCGCTGTGGGTAACTGGAGAGGGCAGTGGACCTGCACGTACCACCCGCTGTGCAGGTGCTGGGTTCGGCCTCGGAGCTCAGGTTGCAGGGGTGAGGTTATCTTATGCAAATTAGCAGAAGAATCTTTAATAATTAAGTGGAAACTTAATAATGCAGTGGAAACTGCTTTAATTCACATTGGCGTGTCCTAACTCTGAACTGACTTTGCTTTTACTATTTCCAAAAAATGCGTGTGTGTGCGTAGGCTGAAGTGTTACCTTCATCTAGGCCTTTATAAAATCAGTGAGACTAATTCTGCGAACAAGACTTCATCCTCAAGTGCTTACAGTAACCATACTGAAGCATACAGATAAAATGCAGGGTCAGCACCTCAGGCTGTTGCTCGCTGGCTGGCATCGTGTTTGGGATAAGGAAGGAATCATTTATCTTCCTGATCCCTGCCTGCAAAGGAAGACCATTTCCACTGGGTCCTAAATATTCTTCGAGCCTGCTGGTTTCTCCCCTCTCTCATTCCTACCAGGAAGGCATCCAAAGAAGACCTGGATGGAGAGGATCGCCCAAGCCCAGTGTTCCCAAATAGCGTACAGGGAGCTGAGCTTGTGGTTGAGCTACATTCTGCTGGCCCCTGCCTGCCCCACGTGATGTTGCTGGTTGTGCTCTACAGGCAGAGGAGGGATTTACCCTGCAGGCTGTAAAATGCTCCACAGAAGTGGCCCTTTAACAAAATTGAAAGGAACATTAATACTCTTACTAGAGATTAGTACATCCATTTAGGAAACTTAAGAAAATGGTGATGCGCGCAGTGCAGGATCTTGTTGAAAATGAGGAGCAGGGACCGAGCCATTCTGCTCTCTTTTTTTTTTTTTTTTTTTCCTCCTTTTACTTTCTGCTGCTAACTTTGACAGGTTAAAACCAATGCATTTTAATAGTTGTGTGATTCTTTATACTTGACTGGCAATTGTGCTGCTGTAGCATGCAATTTCCATTGGAAAAGGCTTGCTTTGATTCTTGCTGTAATAAGACTCGGAATCTGGGTGATCTCCAAACTGCATGTACAGAACAGATGTGAAGGGTGGGCTGAAACTTTATATCACAGATCCATCAATCTTCAGAAACGCTGTCTTCATCTCTGCTGTTCTTTGCGCCTGTGAAGATAAGAAGAAGGACTTGCCCTGGGGACTTTTCATTTGACTGAACATATATTACGTATTCTACATATTCTGGAAACGATCTCAATTAAAAAAGCAAATTATCATCAGTCTGTCAAAAATCTTTAGGAGACATTGCTGAAATTCTTTAAGAGTAGTTCTGCATGCCCTCGTTATTGGAAATCTTCAATGACAGTCCTTGTTCCAATAGACTAGTGCTGTGGAGCCAAACAGTGAAAAGGGCTGGAGTATTTGACAGTATTCACACAGGATGTGTCAGTATGAGGGTTCAGAGGAAAACAGGAGTAGCCCATGTTACTAAAACCATTAAGCAGAACTTAAATATTCAGAGAACTGCTGCATTCTTTTTTTATGGGGGGGTATCTGAGTATCAGAAGAAAAAGAAAACCCTGATCGTGAACATGAATTCTCCAGTTGAATTTGCTTATTTGAACTTCTCTTACCTTCTTTCTTGACGTCAGTAAGCTAAGGAAAAGTTAAAACTAGTTGTTTTACAAACATTTCTCTGGTAATTGCTACAACTTTCCCCCAGTGAAGGGTTTGAAATGAGAGGGAATGGGGTGGTTTAGTCCTTAGGAAAAACTTAACTGTATTCCCTGTACAGTGCTGTCACTTGGCTGTTAACCTGCAGCAGCTATTTTCTACTTGGAGAAGCAATTCGATACATTTTTCTTTTAAGGAAGAAGAAAGCGTTTGGTACTCGGCATATACTGTTTCTTGGTGACTTATGTATAAAATGTTAAGAGCAAGAAAAAGAAACTGTTACAGTTCTGTAATTCACTGCACTTTTTATAGTTAAAGGAGGTGCTTTCTGGCTTACACCTTGTTTCCAATAACAGGACTTCTGCAAATCATTTATTCCCTTCATAGCCCTTCAGTGATTCCCTGGCTCCATTGGTTTTGCAAAAATATTGCTCAGCTGTTGAAGCAGAAGGTGAAACCCTTAGCATTACTGCCCTAATTCTGCTAGATGTTCTTCTTCCATTTCAGATCCCCATTTAGCTCGATTTTCATCACACAGACAAAAAAAACCCCAGATAATTGGGGTTTGATGTAGTCAATGTAGCAGATTTAGCCTGGAGGTTTGCAGTGGTGAGGAATTTTGAGAAGAAACCCTATTGAAAGCTCAGAACACTGAGTTTTAAAGACTCTTCATTAGAGCTCAGCCTAATGAGGAAACCTCATCAGATTTTCCAGGCAGGAGAATGAAGATCCAAGGAGAGCAGAAGCCTGGCCCACATGGCCCCTCTCATCCTGGGTTGGAGGCACCAGGTCCCATCCCAGCAGAAGACACATGTCAATGGGAGAAGCGCTTCTGACCCCAAACAACAACTCATGAGAGCCAAACAATTGGGGGAAAGGAAAAGGTAGGGACAAGTTCAGGCCACACAGTCATTACAAGGACTAGGGAGGATGGCCCTGGGCGAAGAGGCACCACTGATCGACCTTGAGGGAGGTGGAAGTCACCTTTTGCTGGAAATTTACTTGGATCTGTGAGGGAAAGGGTGCGAACAGGCGATCCAGGGGTGCTCAGGGTGGTGATGTTGTTTCCTGAGGCTCTGGGAAGGAGAGGAGCCGGGTGACCCCTGTGTCTGGGGACTCGTGCTACAAGTCCTGCAAGTCGCCTGCACGCAGTCTGCTGGCAGGACCATCCTAGCAGCACTCTGATTGCTCTTTAAATAAAGAAGAAAGAAAGAAAAAAGAAAGAAAAAATAAAGAAATTGGGTCTGCGCTCGCCCATTCACTGCAGAATGGATGACCCGCCGGCTCGGCTGGCAGAGGCTACTAATCAGGGATGGTTTGGATAACACACATGGTTAGGAAATAAATGGTATCGTTCAGCCACAGTTCAGTATTCTGTGTGGGCACCGCGAGCCTAATGTAAGACTCCTGGTGGGTTTGGATCAAAGCCTTAAGTGACTGTGAGCTTGGGTTAGATGTAAATATACAGCCAAAAGGAGGATTAGTTCAATAATTTACTGATCCTTCTGATCTATCTAGCTGCTTGCAGCTGATGCCTCTGTTATTTTTTCAGCTGTATCGATGCCACAAATTTCAAGGGCAGGGAGCTTAAAAAAAAGGCAGAGGAAGAAGAAAGACCTTAGATTTTATTTGTTCTTGATTTAATGTTGTATTACAGTTTGACATCACAAGGTAAAATAGAGAGCTATAATATGTCAGGTTAAATGCACAACGCACAAGTATTCTCTTCTCTCTGTACATCTATATTAGGGCAATATCACAATGTTTAAGATTATGTCAGTATTTCTTCTCTATGGCTTAGTCTAATATTTCTACCCTAGCAATAGCAATCACTCTCCATACTGTTACTGTGATACCTGCCATGGAATTGATATAGGATTGTTGGAGCCAGGATGGGCTAAAGTTAGAAGCAAGGTGAGAATTGTGAAAAGAGCCCGTTGCTTTTATTAGACCAGTTGTGTTTTCAATGGAATATGTATGGACACAGGAGGAAGACACCTAAGTCTTCCTCCTGACCAACAACAGACCATTTCTGCTGCTGCTTGAGATCTGGGAGAGGGTGCGTGTGCCTCGGAGCCTTTCTTCCACCTCAGGGCTAGGTTTTTGTTAGTGTTTTCCATTCCTGATGAGCAACTGTCCTAGCTGGCTTGAATACAGGTCATTTCTTACTTTGTACATGCTTGAAAGAAGACAGCTGGAGGGGTTAAAGCCTCCAAGTCATTCACTCAAATTGCTGTTAAACCCTGGGATGTATTTTACTCCCTCTGCACTTTGGGAAACTCCCCGTTGGTGCAGAGCTATGCAGGACCTTCTCGTCAGGAGTGGGATAGCAAAAAGTTTTGTGAGATGGTAATTTCCTTCATCGTATTGCTGTTGCAGAGACGATGTTTAAGATTAATGTTTAAGACAAACTGTTCTTTGTTCACAGCATGGCTAAAATGACACCTGGGTTTGTCAGCTTGGCACAGTGGCCTGGCTTTTTTTTTTTAAATTATTTTTCTAGGGCCTTTTAATGGAGACAAATCTAAAGCTGGACGTGCGAGTAAGACATTCAATATCCTTAGCATGGAGTGCTCATCAAACCACACTTTCTAACGTTTCACTAGAAATTTCTAAAATATTTGCCACTTCCAAGGTGCTGTCCCTTCTCAGTCTAGTTGTGATTTCTTTTTTTCTTTTCCTAACTGTGCTGGAAAGCCATAAGCAGCTTGGGGTCTCAGCCCTTAGTACATGGGTGCTCTTGCAAGTGACGACCGTCGTGCTCTAAGAAGGGAATTACTCTAGCCTGGGAGGTGATATGCCTCTGCCTTCTTGTCCATCCTCATCATATGATTAAGTAACAAACAATTTAAGCCTCATTTACTCTTTAATTCTGGGATATTCATAAAACCACGTGCTGCTGTCCTGTGAAAAGGCTGTCAGCCCAAAGTACTGCTACACCGGGAGAGCTTTGCTGTGCTTGTGCCAGCCATCGTCTAAACATTGGTGCAAATGGGGCTTATTTTCTTTTTACTGCTATAGATTTTTCATTAATCTTTGAGTTGTTTCCATATAGAAATGTAACCATTGTTGTCGCTGCTGCAGCTGGGCCGTTTTTGGAGCACAAATGCTCATTTTCCCAGCATACAATACATGCATCCATGGAGACTATTAGAAGATCCCACTGTGCTCTGAAATCTTGCATTAGTTTACATAAACTTTTTCTTTGACATACATACCACACAATCGTAAAAGGAACCGAGCATCACAGGAAGCTTAACTGATTGTCGTGCATTAGTTTAACTCATATAAATCTGCATGTGAGCCTGCCTCTGTAAAAACGGTGGGGTTTTTACGAGGTGTGGGATGCTCTGAGCATTTCCATTAAGTGTTACTCGCTATAGCAGATTATCATTATTATGCTGTGCATTTCTATTTCATAACATGTTTTGTTTTTGTTAGTCTGTTGAAAATAATAAAACAGATTACTCTAAACAAGAGCTGCCCAAGGATAATAACAAGGTCTATAAAAAGAGAAACTCTCCAATTATGGTTTACAGTACTATTAAATCATAAGAGGTCTTATAAAAGGTTGAATGAGCCTTTGTGTGTGTAAGTAGATAAAAAGCAGTATATTAGAGCCTGGGGTGCTGGTGATTATATAACAAAACTGTCTTTGGGTTTTAAAAATGGATTTGGCTTGCGAGCCCCTACTCTCATGGCATAGTCCCCTTTGGTTCTGGCTCTGTGAGGGTGAAGTTGCTGAATCCCATTGGTTTCCAGGGCCTTTTAGGTGAAAACCCAAGCAGATGTGCCCCTGCATGACTTGTCTGGAGGAAGAGTTGATGCCCTTTGCTGAGTCCTGCTCTGCAAACGCCGCTGCTCCAGCGGGGCTCTGGGGATACAGGGGAAGTGCTTAGTGGGGCATGCGAATAAAAGTTGTCTTTTCCTAGCCTTAACCAAAACCAAGTCTTCCTGTGGTAAGGCCTGCACCTCTTCTCTTGGTATACCTCCTGCTTTGGTAGGCGTTTTTGGCAGTGCTGTGCTTGGATGTGACCCTGCAAACCATGGTTCTGCCACAACTGGCTTCTCCGGAGGGACACAGTGCCCCATGCTCTTGTTTCTGACATTTTTTTTTTCTACTGATGATGGTTTGGATGATGCAGCTCTACTGGAAAATGCCTGGGATATTTCCTAGTATCAAGAGACTGTTCCTTGGTATCCTTGCTCTTCCATGCTTTTCCTCAGGGGCTTTTGAGGACCTTTGCATTCTGCGCTTCCCTGCAGCCCTAGCACACTCTTCCTCTTCAGGGATGCTTTCTGACTACAGGATGCAGCCACGCAGGTGGGTGCAGTTTTTATCTGCAATTTCTCTCCCGTTTAACTGCAGTGTAAAACGCTTGTGCCAGGCAGTGAAGGATCATACATTGTGTTGCCAGTTACTTTAACCATTTCTGGGCTTTTGCTCCAGAGGGAGGAAGGACCCATTCAGGTGTCTTGCTCTCCCCTAGATCCACACATGAGCTCATCCCAGGAGTGTGGTCACTTGTTTCATTCATAGAGTTGGGTTACTACTTGCAGGCACCTTTGTGGCTTGACAGACAGTTCAGAAAGTCTGGTCAGCCCAGAGCACGTGTTCTTCTAGCTGAGCTCTCTTCCAGGGCTGCAGTGTTCACATCTTTCTAACAGGTCGTGCTTCAATACGCATGGATGATACGCTCTTCGTACAGAAATGGCTAAGGTTCTCTTGCTGCATGTTAGAGAAGGCAATAGCGTTGGTGCCTTTGGGCACCTGTGGGCCCGTTCAGAGAATATCAGCAAACATCCCTCCCATGGCAGAGTACTATTTTTGTCCATGAACACTGTGTTGGAGAATTGCCACTTCTTATTCACGGCTAATTTTGATATTCCTATCTCCATTCTTCCTCCTCTGTTTGCTGAGCCATAACTGCATGTAGCTACTGCAAGACTCTGCTAACAACATCAACCAACCAATAAACATAGCAAAGGTGGCATCTCTGCAAGGGTATTAAAATTTAAGAAGGGACAGGTCTTTTTGGTTGATTTGCTTAGACTCCCTCACTGCTCCGTGTAGAGCGAGCTTTATTGCTGCTCTGCTTTGGAGTGAATTTGGCTTTCCGTAGCACGCTGCCTTTTTTCCCCTGGGGTGGCTGAGCGTGCTGGGGAGCTTGGTGACATTCTTGTGACTCGGATTAGAGCTGCTCGGAGCCCTAGATTTGCTCACCCCTTTTTGCCGTATAATAAACTCAGTCACTGTTAACATTTCACAATCATTCTCCTGGGATTGTTTCAGGACAAAGGAATGTTTCCTTCATTGCCATTTGCCCTAATTTCTTATGACAAAGAGCTGCGGCAGCAGAAAAAAAAAAGAGACTGCTGCGAATATAGCACCTGCACACATCCACGTTTAATGGTCATGGACCACCAAGGATGGTATTCAAAACACACACAGGGGCATGCTCGTGTGTGCGCAGGTTTTGCTCTGTGCTACCAGAAGGCCTGTTCTAATGTCATAGCCGTGTTCAGTTTGTGTTTTGTTACTGTGGCGAGGCTGGTGCTTTTACATAACTGTTGTCAGTACTTTGCAAGGGGAAATTCTGACCTCTTAGAGGCCTTTTGGGCCTGGTGTTTGGCCCAAGTAGGAGCATGAAGCGCAGAGCCCATCCGTGGGTTAGGTGCTCTGTTGGGGACAGCTGAGGGGACGGTCACAGGAGGGGCGACTTCCTACGAGGTCCTGATTCTTGCTCTTAGGCCTCTTTTGCCAGATGGGAAGTGATGTTCAGACACGATCCAGGTAGACAGATGATTTACGTGATCCAGCTGATTTACAGCCAGAAACAATTAATTTGTATAAAGAACTAGTCTTGCAGGTGGTCCTCGCTGCTGTGCACATCTGCGGGTGCCTCCGGAATGAGAATTTTGTTTCGACTGTCATTTGGAGCAGCTTGACCCCTTTTTGGGCAGGGTGGCCTGTGCTGCCCTCCCACCCCAGAGGGGTGCTCTGAAACCAAGATTTAGGCCTGGGGGTTCTCGTTGCTGCGGCGTATTTATAGCTGAAGCTTTGCCTGGGCATCTGTTCCTGTCATTTGTCGTGTTTTTATCATCTGGTTGTGATAGAAATGAGGGAAAGTGATGTGTGCTGCAGAGCTGGAGCGGTTTGCAGGAGAAAAGGAAAATAATAATAATAAAAAACCTTCAAGGATTCTTGAATCATGCAGACTGATGTCTTGTCAACATGCAGTTGCATCAACCTGTGACGCCTCCACGTGAAAGGCCAAGTCACGCTAAAATGGCGCTTCCCCCAAAATCTGCCACTTCCAGCTATTGCCTCTGCAAATACTGCAGGGAACAACCGGAGCGCACAGCGAGACTCCTGTGTTTATAAAGAGCAGATGATGACTGGCCCTCAGGGACCTCCTTGGGCTCCCCAAAACGGGGAGTTTGTGCAGTGGCAGCCGCTTGGTGGCCCTGCTGCTGAACCACGTGCGTTGGGGCAAAGCTGAAACCCTAGTAACAGCGGGAGGAGGGGGTTGCTATTCCTCCCGGGTGCTTAAATCTACGTGCTAAATAATTGGATTGATCTTCCTTACTGGTTGTATTTATTTTTGTTTTAAGCATGCGTTAGCATTAATACTCCCAATTTCCATGTTCGTGTATGAAGTTTTCAGTATATAGAGACCCCAAGTATATAGGGATTTGTCCCAGCATACAGCTGTGGTTAATTCTAAAGAGAGTCAAGTTATCTTCCACTGCTGCCTGTCAGCAGCTGTTAAGCAAGTTGGCTGTAAAAGACAGCAACCACAAAAATGTGTGAATGCATGTTGTGGATTAGATGTTGTAACAGTTACTTGTTTACTTTCTTCTTATGGCAGCCACAAATAATGAACCCTAATTGTCTCATCAAGATTGAGCCTAAAGAGATGTTAGCCAGCCGAAGTCATCGCTGTACTTACCGTAAAACTGATGCTGGCTGTTAAAGCAGCTTGGTTCTCTAGACCCGATTTCAGTAAAGCACTTAAATAAACGCTTAGCCTTCAGTATGTGAAAGTATTTAGAAAGTTAAATGGGAATAAATGTGCCTGTAACTTCAGGCATATGCTCCGGCGCTTCGCTGAATCCGTGGTGTTCACGAGCAAACCGTCTATTCCGTGGCAGAAAATAACTACCGGTGTTGTAAAGCTGCCACGTGGCTGAAGCTGCTGCGCGAGGTGCCAGCAGAGAAATAGCACAAGCAGGACAAGCGCGGCGCTTCTAGCACGGCGCTGCGTTATTGCCTGCCGCAGAAGCACAAATACAGCTTAGTGGCGGTAAACTTAACGCGACGGCACAAGCCTCTCCCATCTGCGTGTCGTGGAGCCTGCCAAATTCAGCCACGTATTGTAAAAGGAGAATTGGGGAAGTGGTTTCTTCTTAATCAGATAAACCAGTAGTTCAGAGTAATTTTCCCTAATCAGTTTAAGCGCACTTGCATTAGAAGACTGCATACAAGGCGAAAAAATGAAGTCAGAGTTATTTGAAAGTCGTCTTGCCATCACAGGGTTGAGTTACAGTTTTGTTCTGTTTTCGTACAGGCTAAACATATTACTGGCTGGAATGAACCCCTTCTACTTCCATGCGGTGAATGTAATTTTACACTGTCTGGTGACTCTTGTGCTGATGTATACCTGTGACAGAGCTGTGTTCAAGGACTGCCGCCTTGCTTTCGTCACAGCGCTGCTCTTTGCTGTGCATCCCATTCACACCGAGGCTGTAAGTATGTGACAGAGAGGCTAGCAATATATGTATACTTAAAATAAAAAAAAAAGACCAACGAACCTGGAGACACACAGAATGTGGTACATGTGATATTTGCTTGGGGAGTCAAAGGCGAAAGCATGCTATATTGTAAATGGTTGTTAGGAATCATTGCAAAAAAAAATGTATTAATACTTGCCATTTCTGTACTCTGGTGCTAAATTCTAACTGACAGTCCCCATCAGTGATGTTGGGAGTGAATGGGCAGTTATTTGGATGACAAAAGTGCAGAGTCCAGCTGTCTCCTCAAACCGAAGCGCTCGGTGAGGCAGCCAGCTCCTGCTGAGACAGCGTTTCACGCCTTGACTCTTTCTCCATAGTCCTTGGTTTAAGGGAGAAAAAGCAAAGGAAGCCTTAGTGTATACTGTGGACAAGATCCTTAGATGTGGTATGACCCATGGATTAATTTACACTGCTCTCCATTAAAAGCTAGGAATATCATCCTCCAAAAAAGCCGTTAGTTTAACAGAAAAACATCATGGCAAGTTTACAGTGTAATAGCTCATATAGGGCTCTTTTCTTTTTGTTGTATCTATTTATATTTTTTATTATCTTTTTATTCTTTATTCTTTTTATTAGAAAAAAAAATTCAAAGACATACTCATTCCAAAAGTATAGTCTGTTAGTAGCTTTGAGAGTTACTTTTGTAGATAAAAGAGTCTTACTGTCTCTGAAAAGAACATGGGATATCTAGCTATTTCTGCTTTAAAAAGAAATGCATTTTTAACCTAAGATGCTACTGCCATCGTAGTGTCTCGTTAGAATCCTTTGTAAATTAGTGAGTGAAGTGACTCCCCTGGCTGAGAACTTTTGAGGAGAGATTACCTTAATAATGAAAAGCCCTGAGCTTTACACTTACTCCCTGCGCCGTGTGAACTAATCAGCGAGGGTCCTTTGGATAATACAGGGTTATAATACACGGGAGGTTGCAGAAGAGGCACCCTTTGGATTTGTTTTTGTCTGGGTCAGAACTTAAAAAGGTTAAAATAAATGCCAGAGTGCTGAGGATAGCTTAATTGTGTAATCTCAAAAGAGGCAAATTTCAAAGGGCCTTTTGTTTGCTATGTGTCCAATGCCTAAATCTTTATGACATGAAATATTGAAATACTTTGTAGTAAGAATGTTTATATGTTCGTGTTCAGTATTACATTTCTTACAGAAAATAATTCATCAATTAGTAGCAAGACAAACTCTCCTAAAATAGTTCAGAAAAATTTACAGGAAGAATAAATTATACAGCAGTGTGTTACTTTTTGATGAGAAGTGTGTTCAAATATTAATTAGTAAGTCTTTCCTATATCTAAAATCTACTCCAAAGACTTGTTCTTTCGTAGTCTTTAACATATCTCAGTTCTGGGAGTTAAGACGTATCTCATTTGAGCCTGATTATGTAAAATAAAAACAGATTCTTTCCCAAATGGAATCGCTCTGTGCAATTTTATTAGTATCTTAAAAATAGCATAAAGAATGACTTAATTGTTGGATTACTCGTTTGTTTTATCAAGGGGGAAATGCAGCAGACAAAACAGCATATCCTACACTAGCCAAATAATGTTTCAAAATGACGAGGGAAGATAACACTTAAAGATTAAAAAAAAAAAAAAAAAAAAAAAAAAAAAAAAAAAGGCCCTTGATACAACCAGTTGGCATGAATCATTGCAACAGATATTGAATATAGCTGTCTCTTTAATACCTGTTTTTACATCCGTATCTTCTCTTCCTCTTAGGTAACAGGTATTGTAGGCAGAGCGGATGTCTTGGCCTGTCTACTCTTTCTGTTGGCTTTTCTCTCCTATAATAGGTATGGATCTATGTTTGTTATATGATGAGATGCTCTGGTTTGATGAGAATAATCTGTCAGTTTTGGTTAACGTTGACAAAGTTTCTTCTCCCAGCACTGTAGGGTGTTGAATGCTCTGGTCTCCATTTCCCCTCGCGTGCCAAATACAAAGTATTGCTTGTAAAACTGAACAAGCACAAGAAGAGAACTCGGTGTTTGAGATGCCCTCGTCTGCTGATGTTGTTAACTGGCAATGCACCAGACAGGGACTTGTGGAGCTGGGCCTAAAATTATAAAAAAATGTTTCAACTAAAGGCAAATTGTATGTGTGCAGTGAAGAACGGTAACACATTTGCTTTCAAAATATATGTTGTGACTACAGGACTCTGAAATATCCTGTCTTGTCAGAACTGTGAGAACATGAGGGTTATCACAGTGGTTCTTTTCAGTTCAAAACTACTGTTCTGTTCACTGGCATGCATCCTAAAACTGTAACTGAAAAGGTATAAATTAAGAGCTAGCTTGAATGTTGTACATGGCATTTCAGCCCCTTTCATAGAGTTACTCCATTTAGGAATTGCACAGTGTCATCATGGTTGCAAGGAAAATAATGACCCTTATGCCCCTCCTAGGGTGTTTGATTTATATATATATATATACACACACACACACACACACACACACACACACACATATACATATATATGCGTATATCTCTAACACCGTTTATCAGAAGGTTTCAAAGAAGGAAAATTGCTTGTCACCTCTGCAGGGTGACAAGCAATTACCTTGTTTTTGTTTGTCTTTGATTCTTTCCTTTTCTTTTTTAGCTTCTTCCTTCTCATACAATTTAGTGATGAGTTTTGTAATGATTAGGACACATCTAACCAAGGGAAAACCTGAGTGGGATGAAGAGATTTTTACTTGTATGGTGCATGTTGTCACATAAGTAAATCTAAGCACGTGTGTTTTATATGATGGAAAGCAGCTGTTTTTCTGTCCCTTCTGTCTTTCTACTTATTCTGCCTTCCTCTTCTTTACTTGTTTTTTATTTCTCAAATTCTTGTCGCATCTGTGTTGATTATGCCTTAGTGCCTAAAACTTTTCTTTCATTTCTCTGTGAACAGTAGATTATTCACATCACTTATTATCATAGCCTTAAGAAATTAAGAAGTGCCTCAGTATTTGTGTGCATGCAGTAAATATGAAAGTAATAGCTGACGGGTTTATATCACATCTGTTTTTCAGGAGCGTGGATCAGCTTTATGTTGGGGAACATTTCCCTCCCACTGCCTCCCCATTCTTTCTGCTGCTGAGTTTATTTCTTGGAACCTGTGCAATGCTGGTGAAAGAAACCGGAGTCACCGTGTTCGGCGTGTGCTTGGTCTATGACTTCTTTTCCCTCTCCTGCAACGGACTCAAGCTGTAAGTCACTTGCTATACTTGCTGCCGTTTTCAAGTGTTACCACCTGTAGGTACAAAACATGCTGTTTTTATATAGCACAGTGGGACATAGTGCTATATACACTGAATTACATGGCATATGTTTGACAAATTTGGAAGACACCAAGATTTCATTCTATAGACCTTCTTGCTATATACTTATTCTATAAATATTTTTGTTACTTTATCCCTGCCTGATACTTTTGCTGGGTAAGCAGACCAGTTTATTAAATGTCTCTCACTTATGGAGAGCTCTGATAAGTCTGAAAATTTTTCCCTGTGAATTTTCACTGAAGGTATCAACATCTTAGAAATCCTGTGACTTAAAGTCTTCCATTAGCAGCATCTACTAAATTATTCAGTCACGACGACAGTCATCAAAACATAATAGGAATGTAGTAATAAAATCGAGTTTAATCATTTCAGTCCTTATATAAAAAAAAAGGGGAAGTATCCAGTCAGTTTTGGAATAACTGGAATAATTAGCAACTATCACCAGTCGCTGGAGGAAAAATCAAATACTTTTGAGACTCTATCACTCACCCACTTATTTTCAGCAGTAATTATGCCTGCTTTCTCTGTGCCCTGTCTTCCCTCTGGATCTTAGCAGGGTTTACACCAAAACTCAGCCCTCTGGCCTCTTTTGCAGCAGCAGCAATTGGAGGGCAGAGACAGCAGATTGGCAGAGGATTTTTTCTGGCCTGGCTAAATAAATAATTCCTAGTCCTGTAAAAAGTGGGCAAGTGGCCAATGAGATGTTTCCCGGGGCCGAACTGCCAGGACACTTTTGCTCATGTTTACAGAGCGTCAGGTTTACAGGTGCTCCAGGAGCTCTCTGACGGAAGGTAACAGAAATTCTAATTAATTGGGGGAAAACCTGTGCATTCCTCCTCCCTGTGCCTCCCCTCAGTCTCCCCCTCTCCTTAGGGTCACATTCCAGCAGCCTCTTCAAGCTTTTCCTGGCTTCGGTGACATCCAGTAGCCCAGCCTTAGCAATGTATTTAGCTTGCAGGAGTGAGGCTCTGTGGTCCAGATGTGCTGGGTCTAAATATCTGCTAATTGTGTGTATCATGCACTTTGCTATCTATTTGTGTGCTCAAGATTTTATGGTTCATTTTTTAAGGGGCAACAGAAAACCTGCAGCCTTCTGTGTGCTGCTAAACCTCATCTCCTTCAGTTCCTTCCTCCAGCCTGTCATTTTTCCAGATTTTTTTTTTGTTGATGTTGTTTAAACAAGGCAGAAAACTAGTTTTTTGGTACAGAAATGGACTAGTTAAGAATTAGGGTGGATTCTTCCACACTGCTCTCCCCATCACACTGGGCTTTGGAGAGCACCTTTTGTAGCAGAGGGCTGCTATTCTGGTCTCTTACTCTAGTTAGAAACCAATAAATTCTGCCCTTCCAGCACATGGAGGCTTTATGTTTTGCACTAAATAAAAACCTGTCTCAAGTAAGGTGTGCTGGTTACCTGAGTGCAGTGCTTTGGATGGGTAAACATGTGAAGTACAGGTGAGATGCTAACCTGCCTCTCCTCGCTCTCCCCTCCCGTGTCCTTTTCTCCCTCCTTTCTCTCCGCCGCCGGATCCCGTGTGGTCAGGAGGAACGGAGGGACGCACCGGCCTGCCCGGCAGCCCGCGGCCGCGCCGTCGGCCTCGCCGCCGGTGCCCGTGTCGGGCCGCGAGAACGGAAAGCACCAGCGGGGCTTTGCGCACCGGGGCGCCTGGAACTCCTGCCACCCCGCGGCGCCCGGCGAGACGCGCTCCGGCGGCCTCTCCGTGCCCAGCAGAGCCATGTGGGCCATTCGCAGGTACTGCCGGCTACGCGCCGTCCTCTTTTCCTCTCCTTCTTTTTATTTTTATTGTCTTCTACTCACTATTGTGCACATTCAGGAACATGCAATTTGCCCAGGTCATGTAACGGCGACCGTGCACGTGGCCCTGTGGCCCCAGCCCAGCTTGCCTGGGCCTGGCAATGGCCTTTCTTCTCGCTTGGCTCTCAGCCTTGGCTGGGGGTCACAGTGTCTTTCTTTAACTCTGAGGCTCCATGAGAGACTGTGTGAAACTGGCATGTGAATTTAACCCAAGTGGGAAGTGTAGTCAACCTGCAGGATGTACAGGTAGGTGTAATAGCTACAGATATTTGGAAGGAAATAATTTTATACACACACTGCCTTTTCAAAAACAAATCCAAGGCAGATTCTTGACAACAAGCACTTATCTGAAAGCCTCGTGAATGCAGAATCATGTTGGTAAATTTGTCTGTCACACCAAGACCTTTTGGACTTCTCTCTGAATCCCAACAAGGATTTTGTCAATGTGTCTCTGGAAGAATCTGTGTCCTTTTGGGGTTTCTTTTCCTCAGCCATTCTCTTTCTGATGGAGTTCCTTCCTCTGAAAAGCACAGTTCACTGTGAACTGTATCCAAGTGATGCCCTCATTGTCTCTTCTGAGTGTCTTCAAGTATTCCACGTTATTCAGTTTTTGAAGAGCCACCTAACTCCAGTGAGCTGATGAGCTTCAGTTATTCCTCCTCCTAGACATGCCATACTGCAGGATGGCGATTTCTGCAGGTTGAAGTGCTGCTGTCTCCATGAAAAATACATCAGCTTTTAGAATCAGCAGAAAGCTTTTCTGCTGGTTTTTGGTTTTAACTACAAAATGGTTATGATTTCAGTTGGAGACCTGTGACTGTGAGTTGTCCCACACTACCTGTTCCTTCGTGGAAGTTCCCTAAATAAATCAGAGATTATTGCAGTTCTTTACCTACAGATTATCTACTGCAGTTCTTTATCTACAGTTCATGGAACAGCTGGCACTGGAACAGGCCTCATATAGGGGCCTAGGAAAGTCTAAGATGTTTTACCTCCCACATAATATTCCTTATTAAAGAATTCAGTAATGGCTGTTTTCTTTATTTTGTTCTCTTTAAATAATTTTCTTGCTGCATCGATATTGATTGTATATAGACTGTTGTATGAAAGCTACCTATTACTTGTCAGATCATGGAATATGCTTTGTCTCTACATAGTTAAATGGTTCAACACACTCAAGAGCTTCCAGGCTGCAAAATGATGGTTCTTATATTTTGTTTCATTAGTCTGACTTGAATATGGTTATTTTATTTTATTTTACTTTTTGGTTTTGTTTTTAACAAGGAGCTGAGTGGGTTTGCTGAGGCTGCTGCATCTCTGTGTGGGAACCCATGACAGAAGAGGAAGTCAAGACTTTTCAGAGTGGCTGAGTGCCAGCTGCTCCAGCACTGAGACTCTTTTGGCAGTTGGAAGCAGCTTCTATTTTTTTTTTTTTTAATTTACTTCTTTTCCCATATCTCCAAACTAATAGAGCAATTACATAAGCCTGGGTGACAGCAGTTCTTTCTGATATTCCAGGCAGGATGGGCTGTCTAAATTCATCTTTTAATATATTGCCTCTAAATTTTAGTATCTGATCATTATTCCAGCAGTAATTTGAGCTCAGTCAGTGGAGCAGTGGCTGTTCCTGACCTTTGTTCTCTCCCTCCTTCTTTGAAAGTCTTTTTTCCCTCTCTGTTATTTGTAGCTGTTTCCTTTTTCCATGACAGATATTATAATGGAGGGTGTCCATATAAAAAATGTCTTCTGGCTTGATCCATCTTCTCATTCCTTATTTCATTTACCCCTCTCCCTTCTCTTCACCCTACTCCTTCTTTCCCTGACTTTGCTTTATGTCTTGGTGGTGGAGAGGAAAGACTGTTCTGGTACATTCACGTGGTAGTTATGCTTGAGAAGAAAGCATAGGAAAGGGTTGATGTGTGCTGCTCTAAAGCAGTGTGTCCCAAAATTGTGCTGGAATATCCTCTAATAGTCATATGCACACACTCACTCACTCCCCATAAAAGAATTTCTTCTTCCATGCTGCTTCTACACCTTACAGCAGGTGGTCCTGACCTTGATATTAGCGGTCCTCATCTGGGCCATACTCGAAAGTTTTGGCTTCTGAGGGCCTCATTCTGCATTGCCCTGGACGAATTCCTTGACAGGACGGAGAAGGGAGCAGCAGGGTGGTGCAGCCACGCTGTAGTGACATGGCCTTGGTGGAAGTGGTCAGGCTAGCTTGATGGCAAAGAAGATCAGGCCCGCTGGGTTTACGGTCATTCCTTCCTCATGTGCTCTAACACCGCAGATATTTGCATTTAGGATTTGCCAAATAATGACAAAATATCACTGGAATGCTGTTAGTGTTTTCTACCCATTAACTTGCTGTGTTGCTGCTGTAGCTAAGCTGTCTTCTGGCTGTCATATTCATTAAGTAAGAATTATCTTGCTGTGTTTATCATAAGCCTCATTAGAAACATCTCTGGGGGCTGTCCAAATGCATCTTTTAATACGATTGCAAAAACCAAGCCAGCTGAGAGAGAGAACTAAAATGGGCTGTTTTTTTCACAAGACATTTATTCTTTCAGCTGATATGAGTAATGTTACCACTCCCCAATGTAATCTGATTTTTTTAAAGAAACTTTTCTAAGACACTCTTGGCAACCTTCTTTGCTGGTGTTTGCCTTGCTCCAAATTCTTGTTTCTTCTGAAGGCAGTGTAAGGCCAGATAACATCTTCTTGTCGGGGGTGTGACTATGTTCATGAAATAACAGCTTAGAGAGCCTGAACCTTTTGGCCAGTGCCTGCTAGTCCAATGTTGAAGTTACTAGTCACTGTAAAAAACTGCTGCCACAAGTTTTACAATTTGAAGAGATCTTCTCAGTTATTAATCACACTGAAGAGTGCTTGCAATTGTATGGGATAGCAGGATTATATGTGACACGGCTCTATTGACTCTCAAAATGACATCCATATCAAATCGTGGCCTGTGAGCCACTACCCAGTCATGCCTGGGATCTTTCTATTCCTTCCATTTACTGAGTCCTGTTACAAGATGGATTAAAATAGTTTAAGCACTTTCCATACACAATCTTTCTCTAGTTGGTATTGGCACATTATGTGACATGAATTAGGTAGCACATAATACATTCGCTCTATTAAAACACGGTCCTTTTTTTTTAAAAAAAAAAGGAAAAGTGAATCTGTGTTATATCTGATAACAGAAGGAAAACATAGAAATTGCTGTCAAATATACAAAATTAATTACTCAATATTGTCTTTTCCACAGCAAAAGGAGGAGAAAAGATTTTAAACATTTTAAAAATGCAGAGGTTGGAGAGCAAAATGGACAAAATCATGTAGCTTCAAGTATCTTATTTAATGCACCAGGTTGCTAGTTGTAAGCTCTTTATTTAAAGAAAATAGTTGTTTACTGCTTAGTCTGTCCTTGTAAGTAATTATAAATGTCATTAATTAGCTTTCCATAATTTAGTACATATCTTGCTACTAGAGTTAACAAAAATGCAGGAAAATGTAATGGAGGAGTTATGGGAATCATTCTAATTAGCAGCAACTAGAGCTAGTTATGTAAAGTCTCGGTGCAGAGAGATTTCTGTTCTTTATTGTCATTTACTCTTATCTTCACCCATCCAGGGAATGTGTGGGCTGCAGTTCTCTGTGTATTCAGGAGTGAAGGATGAGTTAGTCTGGAAGAAAGTGTAGGTCTTCTCACCATAATTTATTGCAATTTGGGGGGTTGTTGGCATATACTACTGAAAGGAGGTAACTAGGATCTCTTATGAGTTTTATCTGTTCCTGAGTTTTTGGGTTTAGGGCCTCCAGAGGCTGTAGTGACCATATGCTCTCCCATGTGGCACAAGTAGGGAATACAAGGTGGGGATTTCCATGACAAGTGTCTAACTCGTTTGGGCTACAGCTAGAGCTTCAATGATTTCCCTAGGATGCTACACATGAACATATATGAGATTGTGCTTATATGTGTCCTGCTAAGCAGTGGTATCAATGCCAAAACCTCTTTGTGTACCACAGTAGTAGTTTTAGACCCACAAAGGCTTTTAGCAAGAATGATGTACGTAAAGCAACAAGTTGTCACAGCTGCTTGTGCGAGATGTGTCTGCAGTTATTGTCCGTCCTTCTCTTTTGATTTCTTTAACCCACTGGTAGCTGGAAATACAGATCTGCTTCTTGATGCATTTTTTTTTCTTTCAAGGCCAGTGCAGCTCTAGCTGTTTCATGTCTCATACAATTTGTGCCTCGCACTGATCATTGCAAAATGCTGTCCTCCCTTTGAGCTCTCCCCCCTACCACTTAGCGACCCTCGTGGTTTCGTAAATTAATGCGGCAAGCCAGCACCGAAACTTCAGTCCGTCTTGAAAAACAAGATTCTGTAGTAACTTGAATGCTTTTGAAACTGAAACCTGTGATTGCTTTTGGTGATGCAGAACTCAGTTTTACTGTGTATGCTATTAGTATTTTAGCTGGTGAGATTCATCCCT
>VWPW01006719.1:0-11663 GCA_013389825.1 Crypturellus undulatus | reverse complement strand
GCAGATTCACCATCAAGGTCACCATCCCAGGTGGAAGTGAACGAGAAGACAACAACAGTACTTTTGGAGAGCAACTGCCCTCGCAGCACCATATCCAGTGGGAGTTGTAAGCCCTTGGAAGCCTGAGGATCTTATTGGAGCAGTGATGTTCCTTAGTTTTTCTTTCTTGCCGTTGGAGTTGGTAAGGCCAAGGTCCTTGTGTGGGTGACCTAAGTCACCTGCAGTTGCTGGGAAAGAAGTCCAAAGGCCTGAAGGGAGAAGAGTTATATTCCCCCTTGGCTCTCCAGTGCCTGACTCGGGACATTCCATTGCTTGCCAAGAACAGCCATGAGCTGTCTGGAGGCAGCGAGCTTCACTGGCCCTGCGCTTGGCTTGCTGATTGTCTCCCAGGCACTGTGCTGGGGCTGCTTTGACAGTTCGCAACAGAGGCTGCCTAACCTCTAGGAGGTCCTCCGAAGTCTGTGGCAGAGTGGGTAGTGAAGATATGCCTGGAAGAGCTGAGAGTTCTGTGGAGCTTCTTTCTTTCTGCTCATTTCCAGTCTAGGAAGTGCTGTTCTCTACCATCTAGCACATATAGTTGCCCGTTACAAGCCCTGCGCTTGGCAAGTGACCTCCGCTGCTGCTAAAGGATGCTATTTGTATCCATCCTGTGCTCAGGGGACAGCCACATGCCCAGTGGCTTGGATCCGCTGGCTGACTGGCAGCTGAGGCAAATAACAAGCCTATCAAGAAGACCCTAACAAAACAGAGCACGCTAATCATCTCAGGAGTTTCCAAGGTAACTGGTATTGTGGGTGCACTCTCTCTGGTCTGGGCTGTTGTCTCTAAGGATATGCTGCTGAAAGCAGCCCCTGCCATCAGGAGCAGCGTTGGGCAGGCGTGCCCCAGCCTAGAAGACTTGCTCTGCAGAATCATTCTGCTGCTTCCTTGCTGCTTGTCACTGCTTCCTGGAGGTGGCAAAGGTACTCGGCTCTTCTGCAGTACAGCTGTAGAGAGTCTAAGGAGTTATTGTAAGCCTCACCTATGGGAGTGAGGGAGCAGGTGTGGGAGACTGTGGAATCTGGTACGTTCCAGGATGCTTTCACATAATAGGAGAGGCTGTGCCTCCATGCTTTTTAGCCGAGGAGCTGAACAGGACAATCCCTCTGTAGGTGTGGATGGAAAAAGTGGATAAATTTGCTCCTTGAGGCCCTTGCTTCCTTTTGTTTGTCCTTGAACCCCTTCCAGGTACCCATTGCCCAAGATGAAATGGCCCTTTCTCTGGGTTATGCTTGCTGGGTTGTGGCCGCAGTGTACAGGGATCCTGTACCAGCTGGTGCAGATGACCTGGGGCATCCTGGGGTCCTACTAAATCATCCCAGCTGTTGGAAGCATCACGGTCAGGACAAAGGGCCAGCCAGGATCTGGATGAGACGATGTGATCGGACATCTCTGAGAGGCCATTGGTGGAAGATGCAGAGTCTGAAACTGTCTCCACGGGAGCTCTGGAGACCAGGAGCTTGAAAGATCACAAAGGTGAGAATGAGCTATTGGGCAATAATGCATGTCAGCCTGTTGTGCTCGAGGGCGAAGCGCTGGCTGAGCGGGCTGCCTAAGTGTGGGTCTTTTCCCACCTTTTGGCTCAGTGATGGTGGCCTGCAGCAGAGCCCAGGAAGAGCCTGTCTTGCTCTTGCTGTCCACTTTGGGATGGTCCCAAACATCTTTATTTGAGGGTGTCCACTTACTTGAGGGTCAGAAGGTGCCTGTGGTCTATCGGATGGGGGCTTTTTACAGCTTGCATGTTCCCAGGAGGCTATTTGGACTCTCGGGCCTCTGATGTGCTGATCAGGCATGTATGCTCATATCTTGAAAGAAGGATTCCCCTCTCTCCTGAACTCTGCTTCACGGGCACAGAATGGATTGTTGAACAAAGTGGATAGTGCAGGCATTAAGTGCCCGCCCTCTTGCTTCACTACAGCTTTTGTTAGCATCCCAGTAGCCAGCCCCTCTGCCCCACAAGGCCGTAGTGTGCTCCCTTGAGAAATGCAGCTGGCCTGCTTACGGGCCTGTGGGTGCCTGGAGCTACAGAGGCACATGCATCTTAGCTTCATCGGAGCCCTGCTGGAAAGGTGCGGGACCCCCCGTGTGACAGCCCCACAATTAACCTTTGGGAAAGCGCCAGGATAACCATCTTTCCCAGATGTGTGGACCGCAGACCTCTCTGACCTTCACAGGAGGGAGAAGGGCACAGTCCCTGGCGGCCTGGTCGGCAGCATTTCTGCCAGGTGCAGGGGCTGTCCCCTGACTGAGATGTGATGTGGGGCAAGGTATTTGTGTGCTGTGGGCTGTCAGCAGCGTGATCTGTGCTCGGAACGCTCTCTGGATCAGAGAGTGCTGGGAGGTGCCCGCGTTCTGTTCTGGTGAGGAGAGGAGCCTCTGGGAAGAGGGAGGCCTAGAGCATGAGGTGAGGTGCTGCAGAAGACCAAGTCCGTGCAGGAACTTGCGGGGACTGCTGTAAGTGCTGCCACACTCGGACACTGCTCTGCATCAGCATTTGGGAGTGGGGAAGGAGCCGTGCTCCATGTGTGTACCAGCTGCCCAGTGCGAGTGGAATCTTTTCACTTGCACATGCTGGGGAGCATTGCTGGGGCTCCCTACATAGATGTTGACAGGCTCTGGGCCTTGCACTCCAAGTGCTGACAACCAGCGTTGCGTACAGGAAGGTGTCGCGAGGCATGTGGTGCTGCTGGCTGAAGGGCAGCTTGCTGTGTGACTTGAAGCCGCACGGTGGAAAAAGGCAAGGATTAACATATTTTCACTGGCAGAAGTGCTCTGTGCAGCAGAAGGAACACGTTTGGATCGCATGGGATACTAGTCTGGCAAAGTGGAACCACTCTGGAGGCTTTTTCTTGAAGGAGAGCTGCACTAAGGAAAATCAAGTGCTTTTGTATGAGGAGGCTCTTCCCTTCCTGCTGTGTACTTTTGTTCCACAACAGCCGTGCTCTGAATGTCCCCTGAGGCCCTGTTGGAGCAGCGTCAGCACAGCACTTGGGGAGGTCCTCACATCTCGGAGCAAACGGTATGAACAGAAGCGCTCTCTGCTGCATGATGTAGGCTTCCTAGAACAGGGAAAAGGAGAAAATTGTACAGGAGAGCTCCCCAAGGCCTTCCTGGATTCTGCTGCTCTGTTCTCAAGACAGCTAGTGTTGCCAGTCCTCAGGTAGGACGTGACCAGTCGAAAAAGTAGAAATTCTCTGAGGTAGTGTGTGAAAGCAGGTGTAGTGCGAACCAGAAAGACAAGTCCTGGCTTTCTACTGTGGCCATTGTGGGATGTTGGGAAAGACTGGAAAGAGCTTTAGCGGATGCCACCAGTAGAGGGTTTATAGGCAGGAGTTTCAAGGTCCATGTTGAAGGTGTCTGCTGGAAGGGAATGTCTGAGTCAACAGGGACTTGGAGGGAACGTGCTGATGTGTGCCAAATGAAGGGAAGTTCCTGCTTTCCTTTGGATTCCCCACTAGATTGGCCGTGCATGGTAAATCTGGCTAGTGCAGCGAGTTGCCCAGGAACCTCTTCTCCATCTCCTTTTTTGGTCCAGAAGTCTTTCTGTCATTGCCAACCACCTTCAATTTTTTTTTTTTTTTGCCAGCAAGTTGTTGTGGCTGGGCCTTTATGGCCGAGCTCACAGCTCTCTCTACTGGAGATGTGAGAGTGCTCACTATTACTCCCTGAAAATCGCTTTTCTTGATGGAGTTGTCCAGTTCCTGCTGGAGCATCGTTGGATATCGTCCGTGTGCATCTAGGCTGCAGCAAATTGGCTCCCAGTTTGCAGGTGGGCTTCCATGCCGGAGTCAGGGTGGTACTGTGTATGGTCAGGTTGTTAGCAGGTGAGACCTTGTTCCTGGAGCTCCCAGATTCCCTCTTGCACCATCCCTGCTAGGGCTGCCTCTGCCACTCCCACTACTTGAATTCACTGTTTAGCTATGGTAGATTTTGAGGTGGCCTTGCACTGAACCTGGACAGTGCTGCATTTCTAGTGGCATGGTCATGAGACCTTGCCTTGGAAATGCTCACTTGTCTTGAAGAGACCTTTGTGAGGAGTCAGCAGCTGTCCGGTTACAGCTTTGGCATCTAGCCTTTTGTGATTGAAAGTCATGTTTTTTTCTTCTTTTCCTTTAGCCCATCATCAGGGTGAGCTGTCTCAACATGTGCAGCAGCTGCTGGTGCTTATCCAGAGCTCACATGTGCGTATCTGACACTCAGTTTCAGATTTGAGCACATTGCAAGAGCTGCCAGGGATAGCAACAGTTGTCCTCTTCGGTAAGGACAGACTCACACAGGAAATGTCAGCAAGGTTGCTGTCTGACAAGCACATACCTCGCTCGTAAGCAGAACATTTAGGTCCGTCTCGAACGACAAAAGCAATATGAGACCTAGAAGAAAAACCAAAACTAGAGCTCGTCACCAACCTCAGGAGACTGGAGTTCTTTTTGAAACAATGTTAAACTGGTGATTCCCACAATACATGTGTGAGCTTCACAACACACGCTGAATTTGTTCCCAATTCATTGGCTCTTGGGTGCTTCTACAGATGGAATGGAATTGATTTTGACTGCTTAATGAAGACAAAGTAAACTTTCTTTCCCTCCCTGTTTTGGATGAACAGAGTTACTGGGATTTACTCGTGTGGTGTATTTTTGCTTGTCTGAAAAAAAGAGATGTCTCTAGCTGAACACTGTCTGGACATATCCTGTTCCCACACTTGGGAAAAGCTGTCAGGAAGCTCCCTGGCAAAAAAAACTGTGGCAAGTAGCTGACAGGAGTCTTTCAAGCAAAGACATGCACACGAATAAAGGGCCCTACAAACCCCTCAGTGTTTTAGCGGGGCAACAGGCTTCAAGGTGCTGGATGTTTGAGAGAGGCCTGATGTTTGCAGAGGAAGGTCAAAGGGCTGGGGGGATGCATTGAGCACACATGCATTTTTGGTCGCCAAGACAGCGGGCTCTGTGGAGGCTTGTCCTGGTCATGGTGTGAAGGTGTGGGAAGTGACTGAAAAGGTGAATGGCATCAATAGCTTCTGTTGTGTCCTCAAAACACATTGAAATGGACCGCACCACAGATGGGCCTGAAAGAGAAGAGCCAACCTTTGCACCTGCTACAACCCACCTGCTACACACAACTGAAGTGCAGGAGAAGGCCTGAAGATGAGTCAGCACAGGAGCATCAGGAAAAGTTCAGGTTGATACCAGGGAGCAGGAGACACGCTCTGCCTTCAGCCTATAACATGGGTGTGTATGAAAGTTTCGGGTCTCCTTTGTGTCTTTAGCAATGTTGTTGCTGGGGAGAATGACTCTCAGTCTCTTCTTTGCTGATCTTACAGAGAGATGGTTTTGGGGCAGCTGTTGAAATACTTCAGTGCCCGCTGGTTGCTGTTGCTGTGCACCAGAGGCTTTTGCCCTGTCGGCCCTTGCTCCCTGCCCCCCAAGCACAATTGGAATAATAATCTCAGGAAAAGGACAAGGTCCTTGTGTCTTTACAGGACCACCGCTCCCTTGACAGGCATGACTGCTGTTCACCCCCTTCCTCGTCTGTACGGGACCAAATACCCGCACTCCACATGTGTGCTCTTTTGTACCTGATGCCTTCTCTTGGGGTGGGTTCTTTTAACTCCAGATTGTTTAGAGAAAAGGATAGGAGCTGTTTAGCTTCTTACAAAATGACAGTTTAAAAGATGAACAATTACAGGCTAAGTGAAGGAAACTGAGCACCTCTAAATGTTTCAGAATTCTATTGCTGCGTAATGGCTGAACCTATTCAATTATTGAATGACCAGGAAGTTGCAAAACTGATCTCATGTCTCACTTCTGCCTACCAGCGTGTAATGGGAGAAGCTCTGGCTTATAAAACGGACGGAGCAGTAGCCACTGTGTTGCTATGGTCAGCCATTTTTCTCAGAAATAGGTAGGTACACAGGTTTTCAGTGCATGCGCCCAAGGGCGAGATGGCTGCTGGCATATTGATTTTTTTTTGTATTTATTTGTTAGGTTTATTTTATTTTGCTTAATTTATAAAGAATTTGGCGCTGCATCTCACAGTGTTCAGAGGACAGCTTGCTTCAGACGGTGCCTGCTTCAACCCAGGCACAGGGTAGATGTGCACACATCTCTGAACAGCAGGGGCCAACCGTGAGCGTTGGCTTCACGCTGCCCTGGTGACAAGGGTGCAAGTGGGATCTGAGACAGGAAAACACCGGAGCTGCGGGACACCAGGGCAGGTTCGTGTCCTTGCTGCAGGACGGCGTCGCTGGGCGGGCTGCTGGCACACGTGTCCCGCTGGCCTGGCGGCGCGCAGGTGCGTCAAGGAGCTGCCACGGAAGGGGGACGCGTACGCGCATCCTGAAACGTCCTAAAAGCCCCTGGCAACGGGAAGCACAGAGTGGATGGCAAAACTTCTGGCCGTCAGGTTTCAAGAAGCTGCCTGCTTTAGGCCACCTATGTCACAGACCTGTGTGGACATGTGTGTCAGGTAGGTATTAATAAAACACGGCCGTGAGGCTTGCAGTGTGCTTCAGACGGTACGGGGGGTGAGCGGGTTACCGTTATCACCAGAGATGCAGCCGGGCTCGGGGACTCCCGGAGCCGCCTCCGCCCGCGCAGGCTGAAGAGCGGGCTGTGGGGGGGGGGACGGGGAATCGCGCACGAGCCGCGCGGGGTCTTCAGCACGCATGCGCTGCAGGGGGTGGACAGTGCGCAACCCCTCCACCCCCCCCCCAAGAAAATCTGCGCATGCGTAGAATCCTCGGGCCACCGTGACTGTCTGCGCGTGCGCTAGAGAGAGAGCGAGCGATAACCGAGTACGCATGCGCAGGACGGGTTGCTGTGATCTCTACTGCCCTCAGCTGCCCGGAAGAGCGCAGTGCAGCGTGACAGGAAGCACATGCGCAGAGCGCTCCAGCGCTCACTGCTGCCGCCATGTGTCCGCAGGGGTGCACTGCAGAGGGGAGGGGGCCCGCTCCGCCGCGCCCAGCGCTGCCACCCGCGGCACAAAGTGAGTACTGCAGCGGCAAGGAGCCCCCGTGAACCGTCTCGCCAGGATCAGTAATTCCCTAGTATATGCCAATATCAGTAGTGCATAAGACACGTGGCTGCCTTGCAGATTTTCCAGGTAGTGGTCATAAGCAGACGTCATACATAATTAGTCCCTGGGAACAGCAAAATCTCTCTAAATGGACAAATGTTAACTGAAGCCTGGTTTGAAGAAAATGGCTCGTTCCTGAAACACAGGGCATGTATATGTGTATGAGATATGGGTGGGTAGTGAATGGGGGAACGAGGGGAGAGGTGGCCGGGCAGAAAACAGAGCCTGCCCACGCCCGGCACAGCCGCGGCCGGGACCGCAGCCCGCGCGCAGCAGCAGCTGCACGGAGCAGGGCACTGCACCGGGCACGGAAACCGCACTCAGACGGCAAATAAGTGAGTGCGCGTGCGCAAGGGAGGGCAGCTACAGGGCATGCGTGAAATTTAGCAGGAAACACGCATGCGTACCGCTGAGCCTCACGCCCCCGCGCATGCGCAGGAATCGCGAGCCAAAACGCATGCGCGCCACCAAATTTCAGGCCGTGTGCGCAATAGCGTTGTCTACTGCGCTTTCAGGGCGCATGTGCAAAGCGGTCGTGTTGAGGGCACATGCGCTGTCTTCATGCGCGGAGCGGCGACTCCACTGCGCACGCGCGAAATCGCCACGCAATACGCATGCGCTCAACCCGGAGACCATGGCGCATGCGCTCACTTTGTCCAAATGCGCCTGCGCCAGAGAGCGCGGTGAGCACGCATGCGCCAAATTTAGCCAAGAAAAGCGCATGCGCTGCACGGGGTAACAACACGCATGCGCAAAAATAGCGACTCAAAACGCATGCGCCTCGCCAGCATTCTAGGGCGCATGCGCGGCACAGACGTTGATACGCATGCGCAATAGACTCGTCTGGTAGGCGCTCAGTGCGCATGAGCAATAAGACGAGCAGAGCGCATGCGCCTTCCTTAGGCAGCTCTGCGCATGCGCGGGGCGGTGACTCCACTGGGCACGCGCAAAAACAAAGCCGCCCAGTACACGTGCGCCCCAGCGGGAGGCTATGGCGCATGCGCCCGCCGTGTCCTCAAATGCGCATGTGCCACAAAGACGGGGAACCTTAGGCTAGGAGACGCGCATGCGCGCCAAGGAGGTGTAAATGCGCATGCCCAAAAGAGCAACCCAAAACGCATGCGCGCCACCAGATTCTAGCCCGCATGCGCAGTACAGTCGGCTGCTACGCTGTCGGTGCGCATGTGCAATGCCATCCTGAAGGGAGCGCATGCGCTCTCCTAGCCTTCACTGCGCATGCGCAGAACGGTGTTTTTTTCCCATTGCGCATGTGCACGATCGCCACCTACTACGCATGCGCCTGATTGAGAGGCTATAGCGCATGCGCCCGTCGTGTCCCCATATGCACATGCGGCAGAGAGGGCGTCGAGAACGCATGCGCCATATGTCGGGGGCGCCCATGCGCACCATTGAGGTACCGATATTCACGCGAAAAAGTGCTCCATCACGCATGCGCGGCGTGCAAAAGCCCATTGCGCATGCGCAAAAAGCTCCGTGCGCAAACAACATCAGGGCGCGTGCGCTGATTCGGGACGCGATCACGCATGCGAGGAAAAAAAACAAAAAAAAAAGGAGAGAGCGGGCGCGGTAACGGCCTCCGCGCCAAGAGACTCCTCTCGCCCAGGAACCGAATAGTGTTTTCGGTGTTGGAAAACAAGTGTACTAAAGAAATAAGAAACGCTGCTCCCGTAGAACACTGCACGGAGCCGGGGCCCGCCGGTCCGGTCGCTGTGTTTGCTGCTACTCTCTGCCGTTTTGGAATGGGTCGGTGACTGGGCTGCGCTCGTTGCTCATCGAGGGGGTTTTTCTCTCCAGTGCTCCCTGGCGGGACGGAGACGAGCAGTGCCGCCGCGGAGCCGCTCCGCGGTAACTCCCCTCCCACCCGGGCAGCCCCCGAGACTCCTTGCTGCTCTCTACACCCCGCCGGTTGCCCCTAAGGAATACTGCAGGTCTTGCCCGCCACCCGCATACCCCGCTCGGTCCGCTCATGCGTGGCGCGTGCGTGGTCCCGCACAGCAGGAGGGGTTCGGTGAGGGTGTCGTATCCCTTCGGGCGGTCCTGGGGCTTGGACTGTGTCCTGCCGGCAGGGGCATCGCTCCGTGAGGCTGGCGGTGCGGGCTCGGGATAGTGCGGACTGGAGCGTGGGGCTGACCTGCCCTTTTTCCGCGTGTCCCCTTAGGGCTCCGATTCCTACCCAGGGCGGCCTGGGACGTGTGCTCGCTGCTGCGGAGGAGGCGGTGAGGAGGAGAAGCAGTGGGCTGGGGAGGAGGTGGCCCCAACGCTCCGCGTCAGCGAGACAGGCGACTCCTGCTGCGACAAACCCTGCTGAGGGGGTCGGTGATCACTGAGGAAGCTGAGAAGGTCAAGACCGAGCCAGCTGAAGATCAATTTGCTCTTCAGCCATGGGCAATTCCCTGGCAATTCCTCTGCTGCCTCTTCTGACGTTCTCTGCAAGTGTGGTGGGGAGCGAGGGAGGGAGGCAGGGATGCGTTTCCTGATAACTCCAGGATGCAACCCGCGCCCCCTACGTTTTGATATAGTCCCACTATAGTGAAGGAGACTGGACAGCCTGGTGCAGCATGTTGTCAGGTTAGCATACAGGGGAGACACAGGTGTTTCTTTCTCTTCTCAGCTCCCTCTGTACATGCGCGATGCAGGCCTGGGATAATCCTGCTGTGTGTGTGGTGCTTACGGAATGCACAAACGTAAAACTGAAGGCTAAGGACCAGCCTTTTTTTTTTTTTAAGTAGGAAAAGGGAAAAACAGTGAAGAGGAAATAAAAAATAAAAGTTGCTGGTGAAGGGCCTGAGAGCACCCCCCCCTCCACCCCGGGCAAGGCAAAAAACTCCGAAAGCCAAGGGTTAATTTGAAACCCTTGTCGAATAGGGAGGTGGTCAACGTGCTCCCCTTTTGTGCGATGAGTGTTGTTTGTTATGGGAAAACACTAGGTGCAGGCAGGTCCCACTGCAGCCCTTTTGTGGGAAAAGGGCAGTGTCTGTCTCGCCCCCTGGCCTTGTCCTCTCCCACCGGACAAAGGGGCTGATGGCGCTGCCCACGCCTGAGTGCCCGGGCCAGGGCTCTGCCTGGCGCTCTCGGAGCTGCGGGTGGGGGCTCTGCTGCCCGGGCACGCCAGCTGTTCCTGATGGGGCTCGTGGCCTTTCTGCCGTCCCACTCGGGGATGGGCAGCAGCTGCGGGTCCTTGGGCCAGAATGAACCACAGGTGGGACCGAGGGTTGATAACGTGTGGCAGGGGGCAGGCGCAGCCTTCGTCTGGGACGGCAGCTGTGAGAAGCTCGCGCTGGGGCTGCTCCGCAAACTGGACGCTGCTGCTGAGGAGCTGCCGCTGGGGCCGGCGCCGGAGGAGGTGAGCGGGGCCGAGGATGCGCGCCCGGGGCTGGGGGTGCCGCCCGCGCTGGGGGTGCCGGGCCACACGGCCCACTCAGGACGTGCCGGGATGGGGCAGCTGCCTGGAGCCGGGCAGGACGGCGCCCGGCGGCCGCTGTGCGTGAGAGCGGCGGCCCGAGCTGGGGAGTCGGGGGGGAAAGGGTGCGCGCCGGGTTTGAAGCGGTGGCGGGGAGGGAAGGGTAGGGCGCTTGCCAGGACCAGGCTGCTCCTTGTCCCGGGCAGGACCTGGTCGTTGCTCTCAGGCTTCTTTCAGTTGCTCTCCAGAAGATGTGTTTAATTTGCACTAGATTACCCTGAAGAGTCTTGTGCTGTCGAGTCCTCTCTGTCCTGCAGAGCTCCAGGAATGCCTTTTACTCAGGAGTGTTCTCAGAGTGCTTACCTCTGTACTCCAGCTCTGCCCTGTAGTACTCTACTCAGCCCCCTAGTCTCTTCAGAAACCCTTTGTGATGTCTTAGCTCTGCTCTGGAGCTATGTGCCATTTCTCCAGCCCTGGTAGCACCTCTCTCATTCCCTCCTGCGCATCCTCAACTGGGAAATACAGAGCTAGTACTCCCCTGGGGAGCTGCCAATTCCATTCTACCCACTAAGTGCCTTTACCCAGTCCTTTCCCTCCACCTCCCGCCCCTCCAAATTGCTCTAGGTGCTGTGCAGCTCTATGTGTTTCTTCCTGGGAAGACCTTGTGTGAAGCAGCCCAGGTCNTGATATCCTGCTTTGCCCTGGAAGGAATGCCATCCTGCTAGAGCGGCTGAAGCACATGCAGGCTCGAACCTGTTACGGTGCATTGGGATATCGTTCCCTTCGTAGCAATGTCTCCAGACCCTGAACATTGCTGACCCCAAATGCCAGACAGCAGGAGGAATGTAAACGGACCATTAAAGTAAGCAGCAAGCAGCCTTGAAATGGGAGTTACCTGGTACAAACCAGAGCTACAAAAGAAGGGACCACCTGCTCTTCAGCAAAACCTGGCAGAACCGCCCCATAATCAGGTGTTCTTGGGAAGCGTCCACTGTAGGGGTAAGGAATATTGCAGTGAGGAAGGCAACACGACCACCGACTTGGTTACCGGTGACTTGGGAAACCCTCTGTCTCTAAAGAAAGAATAGCAGTGCAGGTGCACTCATCTAAGGTATGTGAGAAAAGCTAA
>VWPW01006718.1:0-11169 GCA_013389825.1 Crypturellus undulatus | reverse complement strand
TGTGTGTCTCTGTCTCTGTGTGTGTCTCTGTCTCTGTGTCTCTCTCTGTGTGTGTCTCTCTGTCTCTCTGTCTCTGTGTGTATCTCTCTCTCTCTCTGTGTGTCTGTCTGTGTGTTTCTCTGTCTCTCTGTGTGTCTGTGTGTGTCTGTCTGTCTCTGTCTCTCTGTGTCTCTCTCTTTGTCTCTGTCTCTGTGTGTGTCTCACTGTCTCTGTGTGTCTGTGTATTTCTGTGTCTCTGTCTCTGTGTGTGTCTCACTGTCTCTGTGTGTGTCTCTGTGTGTGTCTGCGTGTGTCTGTGTGTGTCTCTGTTTCTCTCTCTCTGTGTCTGTGTTTCTCTCTGTCTCTCTGTCTGTGTCTCTCTCTGTCTCTCTCTCTGTGTGTCTGTGTGTGTGTGTCTGTGTGTGTGTCTGTGTGTCTGTGTGTCTCTCTGTGTCTGTCTGTGTGTGTCTGTGTGTCTCTGTGTCTCTCTGTTTCTCTCTCTCTGTCTGTGTCTGTGTTTGTCTCTGTCTGTGTCTCTCTCTCCGTGTCTCTCTCTCTCTCTGTGTCTCTCTGTGTGTGTGTGTCCTTCCTGCCTCTATTCTCCCGTGGTTCCCAGGTGCTGCCTGTGAGTGGGCCTTATTTTGCAGGGATGGGCCCCCACTGGAGACCTCTGTGAGTGCTCTGAAGAACCTGTTCAGGTTCTCCTGCACTGATAGCAGGTGGAGGAGGTCTGAGTGTCTCTGGGCATCAGCATGTGCGAGGATGCAGTGCCCAGAAAGCCCTCTGGAGTGGCCAGAGCCTGAGGACAGGGGGATTACGAGCTGAATAAATGACAGGGAACTGCTGCAGCATTTATGATAGGGTTGTCTGGAAGCAAAGCAAGGGTCTCCCAGGCAAATCCTGCCTCTAGAGGCCCTGGTTTTGGGCCTGGCTTCCCCAGTTGTTTCTGTTTTAAAGTACCAATATGCAGGGTCTACACTGGGCATGGGGGCTAGGAAAGTTGTAACATTATACACATACTGAGTTCCTGCTTTTCAAGGCATGGATATCTATCTACAGGTGTCCCCAGCAGTGATGTGGGTCCTGATGATTGCATGGATATTGCCAAGGGTAGAGCCAGTCCCTGCCATACCTGCTGGGAATGTGTCTGTGTTTTATCTCATCTTCCTTTTGTAGATCTGCTTGGCATCTAAATCTTTCTTTTCTCAATTAGCTGACTCTGGTGAGATCTAATTAGTTAATTAGGGCACAAAGTGGTACCAAGTTGACTTGCCGGAAGCTTAATACCTCTATGGAGTTATCAAAGTAGTCCCTTTGAAAAATGACCAGCTACTTGTCTGGCAATGCCAGTTCTCTGGAAGAAAGTTTGTCTGGCCTTTATTCTGTTTATAGCTCATCTTAGCTCCCAAGCTGCCTTCCCTGTGGTTGCCTGGGCCTGATGACAGGCAGATGTCTGGAGATCATCATGGGAGATAGGCCAGAGACTCAGCTGGTGCCTCAGGGCTGTCAGACTGCTCCTCCACCTTCCATCACTCTATAATTACTAGTCCCTCTGATGTTGCTGCTTCCTGAACATCCTGTCTCTGTGGTCCAGGGAAATCATGGACAGTGGGCAGGTAAAGCTGCAAAGATTCCTTTTTACGGAAGGAAAAGGGGAAGGAGGAATATTTCCAAGCACTGTCTCCAGAGTGCTGGAGGATGCTGAGGTACCCTGTTTATGTCCCTGCAACCCAAGTAGGTGGCTATTAGCCAGCACTAGGCCAGGATAACATGCAAAGAGGAGCTGGTGGTTGCTGGATGTGTGACTTGGCACCAGCCTTTCCCAAAGGAACAGCAGGAGGCTCCTAGTTGTGTGTGTCCCACAGGCTCTTGTGGCAGAGCTTGGGCTATATCTGGCTGTGCTCATGGCTCTGGGCTTGCTCCATTCCCCTCGGAAACACTGATTTGAGAAGGCAGCCCGACAGCAGAGAGGGTCCCGAGCATCTCCGAGTTGGGACTGACAGGCAGAGCAGGGAGTTCAGCCTGTGCTGCTCTCCAGCCAGCACCAACCCTTTCTAGCAGCCCTGCAACCTGGGCTCTGCTCATCAGAGTTGGGATGCTGTGGGGATGGGGGGCCTTGTGCAGCTGTCCAGCTGTGGGGCTATGTCTGGAGCCCTGGGATGCTAATTCCTAAAGCCATGTCCCACTGCCAGGGTGTTGGGTTGAACACCTGCCTGGTGGGCTTTGCGGCAAGCTGCTGCAGGAAACCCCTGGAGGCCTAGATGAAGCTGGCTGTGGTCTCCGATTGGACCATTGTCTGCCTCACTCTGGCAGGGCAGGATGGCTTCTTTTCAGGGCCTGAGTTGGCCATGCCTGCTGGGGTTGCTCAGCACATTTGTGGTGATCCCCAGACCAGCCAAAGCCCAAGGGCCGCAAGGAGGAAGGGAAGCGGAGACCAGGGCTGTATCTCCGCCTGGTTGGAGGTGGCAGTGGGCTAAAAAGACTTGACAAATTTTATGCTCCAACTTCTTGAAAGAGTAAGCCAAGAGGGAAAAATGTTATGGGGTGGTGGAGCTAGGGAGAGAACAAGGAAAGCAGTGGTGTCTCTGTGATGAAGGGCTGGAAGAATCAATGATCCAGCAGATGTGGCCTTGACCTCGATCTGTGGCAAGGGCAGCGGCACTGAATGCGCAGCCCGAAGTAGGGTGAAGCATGGGAGGGAGGTGGGGAGGAAGAATCACTGCTGCTGGAGCAGAACAAAAAAAGAGTGCTCGGTGTCCTCTGTTTGGAGAGGGGCTGAGCCCTGCCACTGGCCCCAGGAGAGCTGCTGCATGCTGGCACAATTGCAGGTCTCTTTAGCAAACCACTTTCCTTAATGCATCTGATTGGAGTGACTTTGAAAGGCTGGGACAAAGTACATGTAGAGTCTGTGTTTATGGAAGGGAAAAGTGATCTCAACAAATACAAGCCCATGTATCTGGCCTCAAAGTCTGGGTAAGGTTGGGGAAAAATAAGTAAGGATTGTGCAGAGTGAAATTGGAATAAAATTTGATGATGGATTGCCTGGGGACAGGGTTGTGGGTTTTGAGCTATTGGGCTGATGCCTTTGCTTGCTTGAGGTTCCTGTCATTGGGCCACCCCAGTGAGGAACTGCTCTCTGAGCTGGGGTTGCTGCTGCAAGAACTCCTGGATGTCCCTGTCTGGCAGCACCAGGGGGAAGTGAACCACAACTATCCTATGTGTCCCATGATGCCTACCAGCTACATTGGATTTTCCTTTCCAGCCTAGGGTGGAGAGAGAAGGACAGAGATCCCCTGTCCTTGCATGCTGGGGTTGGAAGGAGGTGTGGGCTGCTAGGAGTGCTGCTGGAGGTTGGCTTCAGGGGGAGAAGACCACAGTTTTCTCCTTAAAGGGAACTTTCCAGCCACAGTACCTGCAGGCTGGAGAGGCCAGTGCTTGCCCAGCGCTGTCCCACAACATTCCAGGACAGCAAGGCTGGATGAGGGTTGGGGATGGCCACCCACCCTCTGGTGCAGGGACAAGGCAGGGCTACCCACATGAGCAGGATGCGGCACTGAGCCCCTGTCCCGATCCAGTGTCGGGGAAGGTTTCAATACGATCCCAAGAGCAAGATTAAGACACAAACGGGGTCAAATGCCATACAACCTTGTTAGCTTTATTCTCGTAAGCACAAATAGGACAGAGAGGGAAGAGAGGAAGAAGAAGAAAAGGAGAGAAAGATAAGCAAGCAAGCAGGAGAGATGCAACAAGATTATAGTTACCACCACGACCGGTCTGGCTAACTGCTGCTGGCTCCGCTTCGGTGCAGGTATAGGTGTCTCGGTGCAGACGATGTCCTAGGGCAGCAGGCCGTGCACACCGGTGCAGGCGGTGTTCCGCACGCCGGTGGGGGTGATGTTCAGAGGCAGAAGGCCGTGCCTGCTGGGTGCTGGTGGAGTTCCGCACACCGGTGGTGTTCCGCACCGTCCTTTTATCCCCCTTCTTCAAGAGTCCTCCCATTTTCTGGAAGTTTCCTGGTACGTGTCCCACGTGGTATTCCTCTTCACCCCCAATTCGCATGCAAACTGGTCGGGTGGGCACTGCTGAGAATGTCATTGTTCAGGCCTCTTTCATGAGGTGCAAATGGCGAGAGATGTCCCTGCCTGGGTCCTGGGCTGGTCCTCCCAGGGATAAGAGGTCAGGATTATGAGGCGCAAATGGCGAGGGATGTCCCTGCCTGGGTCCTGGGCTGGTCCTCCCGGAGATAAGATGCCAGCGTTATGAGGTGCAAATGGCAACGATGTCGAGACAAACTCAGTCCACCACAGTCTCTTACAGCCCCTGGGTGCTGCATGTGCTGTGCCGGCCGCCGTTCCCTCCGTGCTGCTGGGAGGCTGCCAGGTGAGGGGGTGGGAGGTGGAGATATGGGATGTTTTCTCAGGCACCACATGAGGCTTAAAAAAGAAATTCTAGGAAAAGAAACGAGCTGAATGTACTCCCTCCTGCTCCTCAGTGTGGTGACTTGTCCCACACTGAGCTGGAGTTATGTAAGGATGTTCAGGGTAGAGCAAAGTCACATTGAGGCAGGGTAGAGCAAAGTCACATTGAGGCAGGCAAGCTGCAGGCTGCCTGGGCTGTTCCCTGGGCCTGGCAATGTGTCACAGGTATGTGCCAAACCCCAGGGATGGCAAAGGACTTTGCAGACCTGTGTAGCACTGAGCATGCCCTTGTGGGCACTCATGTGCATGCATATGTGCCCCATGTCCTGGGTGGCACACAGGTGTACACTGCAAGGTGGTGGCTCACAGTGTTTGCCATAGAGGGAGAAGAGGAAGAGGAAGGTGATAATCCCAGGCTGGAATTTCCAAACATGATGTATGTGTTTTGGCCATGTGAACATGCTGTGCATGCAAGCACATGGCACATACCATATGTGTGTCACCTGCAGAGCCCAGGTACCTGTCTGCAGCAGCAGCAAGGGACAGCCTTGGCCTATGGGGACTTCAGGGCTGGGGACCCTGTGTAGCCCCTGGCAGGTCCTGCTGTAGATTTTGGGGGTGGCAGTGGAAAACTCTCCCCATAGCAAGAGAAAGCTGGGCAGGAGGGTCCAACAGTGTGAGGTAGCAGGAAGGAGAGCTGTGGGATTTGCAAGCCACCAGTCCAGGGAAAGGAAACACTTTCCTGGTTTGGGGGGGCTGTAAACTTGGGGCAACCCTGAGAGAAGGGCTTTGACTGTGAGGCATGGTGCCCTGTGTTGGAGAAATGTTCTGCTACTGTGCTGTCCTGCTGTGCCCTCCTGGTAGCTTTGGGGTTCAGTTTTGCTGGGGGATCCTCATGTGGATGGTCCGTAGGTGCCTGGAGGGACCCACCTGTGTTTGCCAAGGCCCCAGTGAGGGGTCTGTGGCTGCAGCATCCCCTATATCAAGGGGTATGTGTGGGGGTGACCTTCCTTGCCATGCTGTAAAAATTTTCTGTAAAAACTGCCTCCATCCCTGAGCCCCTTGTGCTGGTGGCACCTGGAGCAGGTTATTGGCTGCAGGACACAGATGTGCATGACCAGATGCTCCTGTGCACTGTGTGCAAGACTCTGCAGACAGTGATGAAGAGGGAAGAGCAGGAGGCTCCAGGGGGTGCACACGTGCCCGGCACATGCCTCCCCGCATGGATGCCTGCATGTACAAGTAGAGGCAAAGCTTCCAGAGTGCCGAAATGAATGAGGCAATTCATTATTCCAGCTCTGGCGAGGCTTTTCCTTTAGCGGCAACCGTGTGCCAGCATGTGGGCTTGGGCCTGCGCGTGTGCATGGGCATCTAGGGGACTTCAGAAGATGTTTACCATGTCAGGGGATTCACTCTGGGGGCCCACGTGCACCTGCTGTGCTTTCTGCCTCAGCCGCTCGGTGCAGCGTTGGGTAACTTCCGATGTCCCCGCTGCATCCCCTCCCCTGAGAGAGGGAGTGCTCCTGGTGCCAGGGTGATATCTCCCCTGCTCTGGCAGAATGGAGGGATCAGAATGCTGAATTAGTGCTTCTCTGGGGGGAAAGCGGAGGGGGGGAGGGGGTGTCTGCAGATGTGGCCCCTTGGGGAGCCTGGAGCAGGCTGGGCAGGATGGAGAGGCAGTGCTAGGGGAAGAGCTCTGCTCCCAGAGCCCCCTCTGAGTCTGGGACCATCTGCTCAAGTGATAGGACAGGGCTGGGAGCTCCTTGGGAAGCTCCCCTTGTAGTGAGTGGGCAGCTTTGCCCTTGAGGCTTGAACTTGCTCAGCAGCTAAACCTGGGTGCATCCTTGGGAGCAACGTGAGCTGCCGCCAGCCCTAGCATCCTGCCTCGGTACGTAGCTACTTGGGCTGAGACCCCCCCACCAGCTCATCTCCTGCAATAGCAGGAGATGAGTGCCCAGGCCCACAGGCTGCACCGTGCCCAGGGACCCCAGGAGCAGCCTACCCAAGAGGTAGCACTGGTACCTGGGGGAGATGGAGCACCTTGGTGCTGGCACGAGCCCCAGCCCAGAGGTTGGCAGTGCTCAGGGTGATCCGCCTGACATTTTTCGCTCTCCTGTAGCCCCTGCTGTTGCCATGGCGCCCCTGCTGTTGCCATGCTATACCAGGGATGTCAGGAGAGGACGTTTGTTTGGAGAATGAACTGCCAGGAGAGAAGGCTGGGGTGATGCCCTGCTGCTGAATTCCCCTCTTGCTGGGGCTGATGTCACAGTGACACTGCTGGGGCTGAGTTATCTGCCCCTCCTTAAGCTCCTTTTCTGCAAGGTCTTGGACCACATTCCTGTCCTGGTAGCCTGTAGGTGTTGGGTTGATGGGCCTGCACCTTACCTCATTCCATCTCTTCTGACCATAATTAAAGCATTTCAGCTCTGCCACTTATCTGTGAGCTAGAGACATCCTTGGTAACCGCTTTGTGGACTTATGGATGCAAGTTATTTAAAAATGAGTTAAAAATGATCCTCCCTTTAGCAATCATCCTCCCAGACTGTATAGGATAGAGAGCACATGTGTTCCTTAGCAAGGTGGTGTTGGGCTCCCCATGTACAGAGCAGCTTGCAGGTTCACACAGCTTGGGACAGTTGCTGGTTTGGGATGTTTCTGCCTGAGCTGTGTTGCAAAACCTTTGCAGAGCAGGGAAAAGTTGCAACCTGCAGACCAAAGAGGCAGAATGTATATCTGAAGTACACAGCCCTGGCTACTGGTGCTCAACTTGCTCTTCCCCATCCTGCTTCTTCAAGCAGGAGGTGACCCAGGGGATTGGGCTTGGTACTTGCCAGCTGTCCCAGCTGTCTGAGTGGCTCAGCCCGGGGGGGGGGATGGGTCCTTTCCTTCCTGGGGAATAGGATTCAGTCCTGGAGGAGGCTGAGCAACTGGATCTCAACATCCCTCTCTCCTGCCTTGGATTTCTATTATGTGCCATCTGCTCAAGCAACAGCGCTGCTGGGTTGGGTAGGGGTATGGGAGAGATGCTGCACAGCAGGGGTATTTTAGCACTTTCCTCTCCCTTTTGCCAGAAGGGCTTTGTAGGCATCGAGGCAAATTCTTGGGAGTCCAATGTCCTCCCACAGCAACTTGGTCTGTCTGCAGGCACCCAACTGGCTGCAGTGTGAGTGGCACAGCCCTACAGAGAGCAGAAATAGCTACTGCAAATGCCTTGCTGTCTGGCTGCCTGCGTGTCACACAGGGCAGTGCTCAGGCTGTGCATGGGCCTGCCCTGGCAGGTAGTAGTGGGGCAGTTTTGCCCATTTGGGTCCCTTCAGAGCAGCCTGGGGACACCCCAGCACAGCAGGACTCTCCTGCCTGAGGCTTTCTCTGCTCCAGGCCATGCTGTGACCCTTTTACATCTCAGCACTAGTATCTCTGCACTGGGATCCATCCTCCAGCATGGACCCCCTTGGGGCATCCTGCATGTAGTGGAATGGTCCCTTTGGCTGGGGTTTTGGACAGAGATGCTGGCTGTTCTGCAGCACTTATGGCTGGAAATCTCTTCCCTACCTTGTTGCAGAATGGTGCAAGGATCGGGGACATGGATTCTGTGTGAACAACCAAGGCCTTGGATTTTAGGCCCTTAGCATAAGTAACGCAGGCTCTTAGCACAAGTTAGGCCCGCGGGGCTTCTGTCCCGTGAGAAGCTGTAGCACACTCCAAGATTAGGGAGAGAAGCAGTCTCATGAGAAACTGCGGCACAGTCCAAGATTAGGAGGGAAAACAATGCTGAGACTGTGCAAACACCAGGTGTGATACAGGGAATAAGTAGGGGGACAGAAATAGTTAACCAATGGTATAGTAGGGTATAAGTAGCTTACAAATAGTTAACCAATAGTGTAAGAACGTGTGGCTTTAGCAACGGTTGTAAAAGTATATAATGCTTATGCGCAGTAAAATAAATGAAGTCTTGCCTTATTACTCAAATTGAGTCAGCTGCAATTCTTCCCCGCACCCTCCCACTTGGCCGACGGGCTGACCCTGAGACTCAAGATAACGGCACGGCTCAGGAGAATAGCAGCGCGGCAGATTTCCAGATTCGGACAACTTGGAGAAGAACACCAGCCGGCAACCTTGAGACTTAGGGAGAACAGCAGCTGGCAGATTCACCGCTGCCGTGAGCGAGTGAGTAAACTCCGAGCGTAGTGCAATTAGTAGTCCTGAGCTTCAGTGTCTCGCACGCGTGAAACGGAGGGACACGTGCACGCTGTAGCCGCGCGCCACGGAAGGGATAAAGGCGACGCGGCACTACCTTGGTAAGGATGTGTGGGGAGCAGTCCTGCAGCTCCCAGACCTCTTTTCCCTGTCTGGTACCTGGTGTCCATGCACTGGCGGGGGGAGCTGCCAAACCAGCCTACCCAGCCTCCACCTTCCCTCTCCCCATCTCCTTCTGATCCCCCTCGCCACCCCTGCACTCCAGCCTAAATAATTCCTCCTCTGCTGGTCTGTTTGCAGGTGCTGTATTTGCAGACTGCTCTCATATCCCCTTAGTCATCGCTCAACCAAGCTAGACAGATATAGCAGCATGTTGGGAAGCAATCGCGCCAGCCCCCATCTTGGTTTGCTGCTGGTCTCCGACTGCCTTCTGCATAGCGAGGTGCCCGATGCCGAATATTAAGGGCCTCGTCCTTTCCTACCCCTACAAGTGCTCTGCAAACAGAGACAGACAGCAGGCACCTAACCCCGCTGCCATTGCACATGCCTGGCACTCACATAGGAGCAGGACAAGCACTGGTCCCTTCCCTGGAGGGGCTGCTTTGCTGTCCCATCCCTGGCGTGGACTCTGCGTCTCCAACTGGCTGCTCCCAAGGCCTGCAAGCTGGGTGTATTGATGTTGATGCAAGCTGTTGATGGCAAGCCCTACATGGGCCTTTTGGATTGGCTCTGACCCAGAGCTGTACTTTCCAGGTATGCTGGTTGCCTTCCCTAGCTAGACAGGATGTATTTTGTCCCCATGGGGCTCCTGGATTAGGCCAGAGCCTGGAATAGTGTCCTGTTACCTGTGTCCCATCACGTGCCTTGTGCGAGTGTCCCTGATGTGGGGGTCTGCAAAGGCCCCCAGGCTCCAGCCTCACCTCTGTTGTGGTGCAGGGAGGATGCTACCAGCTCTCTCCCTGACCTCAATGTAGTACAGGATGTGGTCAGACCACCATTGGGCCAAGCTCTGCCACCTTTCAGAGCCATCTGAAAGCCCAGGGCTGAATGGGGATGGGAAGCTGAGGCATGCGGGAACATGCACGGAAGCAGACCGGCTGTCACACAGCTGCCCGTCCTTGCCACCCAGAGGAGCTGGCGCTGTCTGCTCTAAGGAGGGGAGCTTAGAGCTGCACCACCAAAAGGAGATGGTAGGACCTTTGCCCAGCACCGAATCATTTCCCTCCTACAGTGGCTGTGTGGGGAGCCATCCAGGTGCAGACAGGGAATGGCTGGGCACAGTGCATGGGAGCCCAGGGCCCTGGCCACATCCCCTGTGCTCCTTCTTGGTCCCCTTGCACAGGGTGGGTGATAGGGGATGCAGAAGGCATGGATAGAGGCACCCAGGACTTTTGGTGTCCACATGTGCTCCTGGCTGACCTCACACTGCAGGAGAGGTCCCAGACATTCTGCTTGGGGCTGCATCACTTGCTCATTGCTGCCTCCATCCCAGCTGCAACAGGGACCGAGATGCTCCCCATGCCCAGTGCTTCTCCTGCCACCTGCTCAGTGACAGGCACAGCGGGGGCACCTGTGTCCCCGCGGCCGCCTGTGCGGGGAGAGCAACAGTGGGGCGAGCATGTAGGTAACAGAAGGAGGTGTCTGGAAGCCCCGCGCTGTGTCAGGATCACCGGCCAGCAGCGTGGGGGAGGCGGAAGCTGGCGGCATGGATAGAGTCAGAGGAAAGCACTGCTCGGCCTCGCAGCGTGGGCTTCCTGTGGGTGACGCAGACTTGGCACATCCCTGCTGCATGAAAGCTTGGGACCGGGGCGATGTGCCCAAAGAGGCCCCTCACCTCGCTGCTCCTGTCACTCTGCGGGGGAAGATGCTGGTGTGAGATGTTTTTTCTCGGTGTCCAACTGTGTTTCCATTGCTGGAGCATCCTGCACGGTTCTGTGATGCTGCTTAGAGCAGTGGACCCCACAGCTACTCGGCACCGCAAAGGTGCCCAGATGACTGTGAGGCCAGCAACGGGCAGCTGGAGTGGTCAGACGCTGATCCCTTGCTGTCCCCACTCCCAGCGCTGGCACTGCCCCCTTCTTCCACTCCCCACTCAGAGGACAGGGCAATGAACAGGGGGACTTCCCCACTCCCCTCCCAGGCATTTTGGGTCGGCAAAACTGTTCCTAGTCCTTAGTTGGGACAGAGAGTTGAACTCTTGGCTGTTTTTGGCAGAGCAAAAGTGCCAATTATCTGGCAGGGTTCAGAGACACCAAGCTGGGATGGACTTCAGCCTTTTCAAACTACTGCGATCTCTTTTTTTCACACACTCCCCAATCTGTTTCTGTGACATTTCCACAGAATTCAAGCCAGTGATCTCCTACAGATACGGGATGATGGTCCAGAGAGGACGGAGCAGGCAAAGAGCTACTCCTGTGGGGATACCTGGCAGACCAAAGAGTGGGGTATAGGACACCCCAGCACCAACAAGTAGTCACCCACCAAGGTGACAGATGGAGCAGGGGAAGAGCAGGGGATTGGCATTAATTCTTTGAGATCCCTGAAATCCCCTGATGTTGGAAACTTCTTGCCGGCC
>VWPW01006714.1:182768-315361 GCA_013389825.1 Crypturellus undulatus | reverse complement strand
TTTCTCTTTCTCTTTTTATTTTTCTTTTTCTTAAATTATCGTGCCCATTGTAACTCTGGTCCTTTTGCTAATCTTATCATGATTATTTACACCTACTATATAATGTACTTACGAAAAATATTCATCCTTCATAAATTCCCTATTTCCCTTCCAAAACTGAATGATTTTTTGTATAACCAATCCTGCTTAGTCCAATTTTGTGTAATTACTATAGATTTAATTTGAGGAGTAAACATACTTCAGGTACTATGTTATTTTTACCAATATTTTTGTTTGCAATGCTTGATGCATCTTGATAGGTGAAAGCAAATGTCTGGCAAATCCCCAGACATAAAATAAGCTTAAACTGTGCAAACCACCTAGGAAGACATATGAAATATATTCCACACAGTACAGAGACTGAATATTTTAAGACTTAAATTTTATAAGTTTCATGTGTTAAATAAGCAAGCAATAACTTAACAGTAATTTCATTTACCATCCTCAAATGCTTTGCATTAGATGATAGCAGTATTTAAAGCAACTCTTTTGGATATATCCACTACAGACCTTATGTCTTCTACCTGCATTGCACTGGAGAATTGACTTACCAAACAGTCTCACTGAGCTTTTGCTATATATTATACCTGTTACCACCTAATCTAGCCTAAGCAGAGTAGATGTGTCTGCACTGCTCCACAAGCAAAATACCAGCTGCTACTTCCAAAAATTCAGTCACAGCTTCAAAAAAAGGAAATCAATTGCTGTGGCTTTTGCCTTGACTCATCTCTTTCACTCATCCACTTCTGCACTGCTGACTAATCAGTAGTGTCATGATAAATAAGTGTGTAAATAAAAATATCAATACTTTCAATTTATTTCAATCCCCCTTCATAGTTTGCACCAGGCTCTAACACAGAGAAAAGCAAGCAGTGCTCTTGGCACAGAAACCTTTTGTTCTCTAGGGCACACAGCTTAATAACCCCTCATGATGGCATGAAATGAACTGCATCAAAATGCCTGGGCATTAAGGATTGCTCTCTAATGAAACAAGGAGATGTTATTATTGAAATTCTTTGGTGCTAAAGTTAGATATAAGTAAATTCTGTTTTACTAGCATTTAAATAAAAATTCATCTTGTTTCACTACCAGGTCAAAAACCTTGTCTTTTTCTGTCTATTGACTTCTCACTAAGAGAGAAAGAAAAATTACAAATTGTCAGCTGCTTTATGTATCTACCAAACTACCTACCATTTTTGTCCTTAGTCAGTTTAGTGATGTACTTAAGGAAAGGGGTTTTATCTAGCCTTGCTGCTTCATCTGGCCTTCCAGATGGGATCACAAGTCAGTTCTTAATGAATCAATTAATACATTTCATAAATAAAATAATATCTATCTCATTCCATGATCAAAATCTATTCACTATTTCATGCAGCTCTTCTTTAATTTACTGTCATCCAGCTTCTGCCAGTCTAATTTGTGCTGACAGTATTCAAAGGCTTACCCTTTTTTTTTACTATTTTTGAACATAGCTCTAGATAAAATCCAGTTTGAACCAGAGTCATATCTTATATGAATTCTGCAGCTTCTAATATCATAATATGCATTTTATTTTTCTTACTATTCTTAAAGGGATAGATATACACACTGTGATCCTTCTATTTCTTTCTCATTCCCTCTCCACCCCCAACATATAGCATGAAAATAGAAAGGAAGCATATAAAACCCTCTGTGCAGATTTGGAAGCTTAATTCCTCCATCCTTTAAATCAGTTAATCAGCTGTATTTGAAAAGCATCAAGGAGCTTCACCATTGATAGCTGAATACCTTCTAAACCTTTGGAATATCAACTGTAATGTACATATTCTACAGCCATAGTGGCCAGTATTACTGGCCTGCACAGGTGAACAAAAAAATACCTCCTCTGAAAGCTTACAGAAATTTCATAGTTTTCAGATGAGTCACATGGAAATTCATCACTAGAACTACTATGATGCTTACTGTTTTATTTAGAGGAATTCAAAATGTTACTAATAAAATAAATATGCATACAGGAAAATCCCCTGAGCTGCTTTCAGCAGGAATATACAAAAAATAAGCAAGAGTTAAACATCATAGGCTGAATGAGTGTGCAGTCCTATGCAATTACACAACCTGTACTTATCAAATTGGAAGCATAGAATGTACAATACTTCAAGTACAAGTGGGTTATGACATGAAAAATAGAACTATTAGGCTCAAAACCCCCCAAATAGTTGATGCATATTTCTTAAAAGCTTACATTAAACAATAACTGAAAGAAATAGACTTTCCTGGTAAAATGCTTTTTCCAAAACCACTGTAAAAGGACATTCTCACAAAAGAAAGAAAACACAAGCTGCTATTAGGATATGTGAGGATAACTCTGGAATGAATGACCTGTAACACTCATATTGATCTCAGTTGAAAGCCCATCCATTATTTTTCAAAATAACCTTTATTGATATGGAGGCTTCAGGCCAAACAAAAACACAGCATCTAACTGCCACAGGCACTAAAAGGGAAACAGAAACATAATTTCTGGAGATGCTTTTAATTTTTTTGCCCAGTTCTTACTGAGAATTAATGCAGTAAGTGTGAAGTTACTAAGATATTTCTAAATATCTCTTAATTAAACAGATCCCTTTCATGCATCTATCATAATTATGGGGAACCAAGAGAGTATGTTCAGAAAAAGGAAAATGCCTGCCCTAAAGCATGATGCACCCTAAAGCATGATTTATTCCTATTATCTTTAGTTTTCTGTAAGAAAAAGATATCTGTCTGTGTGCATTTTGTTTAATTATTTTAACTGAAATTTTCAAAAGAGCCTAAGGGAATTGAATTCAATCAGAGAGGGGTGTCGAAAGTCTTTAGATTCCTAGAAAATATAGTTTTTAAATATCTAATCATTTTGATAAATATAACTCTTGACCTACTGGTAAAATTCTTACCTGTGACAAGAATATCTCATAGACTCCTTTTCTTATCCTCTCTCTCAAAATAGTAGGTCATATATTTATATATAGTTTATCTACATTTTCATATATATATACAATATCTTTCTGGTAGGAGAGAAAAATCAAAAAGAAGAGATTTCCATTGTAAAGGAAAGAAGTTCTTTCCAAATATTGTCTAATAACACTGTATTAATGAAAACATTTCCTCTATATCATCCTGAAAAGAAAAGAAGAAAAAAGAGAATATAAAGGAAAAGTTATGTATGTTTTGCTCCTTTTAAGTTTATGGTTAAAAGATTACCATGGTAACCACTTTGCTTTTGCATAAGGTTTTATAGTTCTGAATGTACCAGTAAGTAGATGACAACAGCCAAAGCAACTGTCAGGTATTCAGGTGACAGTGTCTCATTTGAAAATAGTTACTGTATATAGTACAGATACATCATTCATTTCCTCGACAAGATCTGCTGACAGGAGCATCCTGTCCTTGGACTGACAAACCAGAACAGAATGCAGCTTCTTAGCCTTAAAGCTAAAATGACAGCTTGCCTTTTTAATAAGAGCATTAAAGAACACACATTATTTTAGGGCTTTTGTGTGGGTGTATATATCAATAAATAGGCACCAAAAAAGTATGTTTCTTTAAAGCTTGGGAGTACACTGGCACTTTAAAAACCGGCATGCCAAATTAGCTTCTGTTGTGACCTTGTTTATTCCTATTAGTTGCATATTAGACAAGAATCCCATGCCACCTTGACAAGGGCTTTTGTTTCTACTATACTCTTATTGAATCCTGTATGACTGAAGGATGAGAATGGTGCATGTCTGAATAAGCAGGGAGAATCGCCCTAATGAATTATCATCTGAATTTCACTAAGCCATGGATGAAATGACTACCCATTCCATATTAACTGATGTGACCGCTTCATTTCAACTATTTTCCATAGCTGCCATCCCTCAGAAAGGCTAGTGTTCTCACAGGAGAGTTACTTATCTGACAAACTGCGTTACAAGTACAAAATCTAATGGTAACAAAGTAGAGCCATAAGAACGTGCATATCAGTAAAATACAGCTCCAGAATCCTATGAAGCTCCAGACTTTTATTTAAATTCTGATTTAATTGCTTCTGTTGTATTTTTCCTTAGGTTAATTCAGCTCAGTGCAACATCTTATTAACCATCACACCCTATTAGAGTTAGTCAGATATTCTAATTGGACTCAATCTGATTCTCCCAGATCTTCTGATCATCTTAACGCCATTTTAATACTGATACTTATTTTTTCATATATAATGTGCATGGAACTATAAAAAAGTGGGGTTTTGTTTGTTTGTTTTTATCGTGTTTGTTTACAAGTGATTTATTCAGCAGACACATTTTATTTCCTGTGATCTAAGTCTATCTTTCACTGTGTGTTTGCAGTCTGTTTTTCAATATGCTGTCCCTGTTTGCACATTTCCCTCTTTGTTGACAATTAACTCTGTTGTCAACAAAGTGAAATAGTTTTTTTGACATAAATTATTTACCAACCTCAGTTAAACCCAAAATAACCACTCATGGCTTGTCAACATTGTATGTGGTTTACAAGACAATTATTTGAAAAACGTTGTAGAGCAACAAATCATTTTTAGAAATGGAACACAAATGAATTTTAAATAGAAGAAGAATGAGGCAAAGATTCAAGGTGTGATTTGTGTGTTTATGAAACAGCTGGAAATGATAAGAATGATTTGCCAATGCAGTTTAAATTAAATACTCATGTATCCTTTTAATGATCTCTAAATTTTAGGTCTCACAGGAGTCTCTGTGAGACCTTGCTAGGGTAAACTGTCTCAAGGCACTTTTGGTACTTCAGCTAAAAGAAATGCAGAAATCAGAAGTAAAATCCACAGCTGACATAAGGTGGCACAGATCCATTGACTTCAGTAGGACTTCACCCTTCACACTGACTGAACTTCTAGAGCCTTGTACTTCTGAAAATTTTGTCATTTTCTGGAAATGAAGAATGCAATATTCTGTTTTCTTGTATGGTCACCATATCTTTATTGGGAAAGTTTGATAGATCCCAGGAGTCAAGAGAATTAGACGTTGTCCTGCCAACAGCTATATGTTTTGAGGAAATATTTTCAGAGGATTCTAGAAATATTCTGTGCTAGAAACTTTGTTCTCTGTATAGAAATGCTATGTTAAGTTTTTATTCTGAATTCTACTTTCTGTAAAGGAAAATGTATCATAAGGACATAATTTTACCTTAATATTACTTCACAGAAGTCCAAGGTTGAAATGGACCTTTGAAAATGATCTAGTTCAATTCCCATGCTCAAGCAGGATCACCTGGAGTGGGCTGTCTGGGACGGTGGATGCTATTGTAAACATACCATACCCAGGTACCATTTAAGTTGCTGCTGAAATTATAGACAGGAACAATGATAGGGGTAAAGCGGGGTGGGGCAGGAGGGTAAAGAATCATTGGCATCAGGGGGCTCTTTAATCTATTTTCCTTTGCTCATGTTGTATTATTTTATTTTTACTACTTTTAATTAGGGCAACAAGTGAAGTAAACACATATCACTAATATGTTACTTTTTCTTTGTTTTTTTCTTTTCTTTTTCTGTGAGAAAAGATGTGTTCCTTATAGGCTGGCAGTTAATTTTTATGGTTCCATTTTGGATTGATGCTTTAAATCTAAATAACTGTCAGACCTGTAAAAAAATATGTGGTAATAGTGTTAGATGTTTCAGAAGTAGGAAGATTTGTTCAGTGCATTCTTTTGGAAATTATCTGTGTATGAGCACATCTTACTTTACATAGTCTATTACTTTATCTTTCAAAAATTACATATTGTAAAGAATATTTAAAACCTTTAAATTTTTACTCTCCCCAGCTAGTGCAAATTTGTACCTGGTAGCTCCCGGTAGCTTTAACAGAAGAGTTAAAACTGCAAAATTATCTTCTTAAGCATGATATATATATATATATACATATACATATATAATTATGATATTATACGATATCCACTTAAGCAATGTGCCCTCATGGCCAAGAAGGCCAATGGGATCCTGGCCTCCATCAGGAGGAGCATTGCCAGCAGGTTGAGGGAGGGGATCCTGTCCCTCTGCTCAGCTCTGGTGAGGCTGCACCTGAAGTATTGGGTGGAGTTCTGGGCTCCCCAGTACAAGAGGGATGTGGAGCTTCTAGAGAGGGTCCAGCAGAGAGAGCCACAAAGATGACTAAGGGACTTGAGCTTCTATTGTATGAGGAAAGACTAAGCGAGCTGGGCCTGTTTAGCTTAGAGAAGATTGAGAGGGGATCTTATGAGCATGTACAAATACCTGAAGGGAGAATGTAAAGAGGATGGGGCCAAAGTTTTCTTGATTGTGGCCAGCAACAGGACAAGGGGCAATGGGTGCAAATTGAAATACAAGAAGTTCCATCTCCATATGAGGAAGAGCTTCTTTCCTGTGAGGGTTACCCAGGAACAAGCTGCCCAGAGAGGCTGTAGAGCCTCCTTTGGAGATAGTCAAAACCTGCCTGCATATGATGCTGTGCAGTATGCTTTAGGTGACCCTGTTTGAGCTGGTGGATTGGACTAGATGATATCTAGAGGTCAGCCTCAACCATTCTGTGATTTTATGATTCTGTGTTACAACCTTAAGCAAATAAGGAGAAATACAGTGCTGATTGATTGATTGGCAATCTTGGAATTTGCAGTTAGACTCATATTTGGATCTATCCAGCTGAAGAAGTGTTTAGTGATATCAAAAACAAGTAAAAATTGTAATGTTTTTACAAATGCCTTGAGCTGAACTTGCCTTTTGAATAAGAGAGAAGAAGCCAGTGACTCTGTCAGAACTAGCTGAACTATTCCAGGAGGTGAGGGTAGAGTTATGATTTGGAGACAAAATGCAACTATGAGGAAAAACAGCAAGGTTTTGATATCTGGTGTTATATGATGGTATTCTTACAAGAATTTGCTTCAGGCTGACAAGTACAGAAATCACTGAAGATCTAGGTTCTGTCTTGTCCTGCTGTTCAGATTGCTGTCGAGTCGTGGAAAGGCAATAGGAATATTGTATCTGCTGAAGATTTGTGTTTGAAACAAAACGAGACTTATAACTTGAGAAAAAAATGATAGCAATATAATTTGCATGACAATAGGTAAGAACAAAAATGTTGTGCAATATAATATGGAATCAACTAGATATTTTTTGTAAGGGATGAGCCCTTTAGGACACATGCCTATTTCTAACTTCCTTCAACTTTCTACTCTCAGCTTCTTAAAAATTTGTCTATTTACCAAGCCAAGTATTCTGTAGCAGTTCAGTCATGCTCTATATGAGCAACACACTTCAAAATTATGTTGCAGCTGGCTGTGAGAATGCCAAAAATCAAATACTCACTTCATTACAGATAAGTACCATTAAAATGCTACAATCCACATATGAGAAAATTAATATATTAGAGGATGTTTTATTAAGCTCTTTGATATTCTCACAAAGTCCTTTTTACATCATAAGTTCTGCAAAACTACTGCAAAACTAATAAACTATTACTAGGAGAATTTGCTATTTTTCTGCCTCTGGCTCCTCCCTTCTCCTGCTGCTAGAAACAGACATCAGAAACAAAATAGCAGTTTAAATGTCGAAATTTGAGTCTCTATTCTGGAAGGTCATATTTGCTCATATTTTAGCCTTAACTAGAAGTGAATATTGGCATTTGCTTAAAAGTAGATTTATCCATTTTAAGTTTATTGATTTCAGCGTGGTTTCATTATGACCTAAAACAATCTTAGAGGACTACAATATCAGATTATAGCAGGATATGAGAAACATGAATGTATACAGAACGGTAAATTCAGAGCATTTCTTAATTTAATGCAAGAAGAGTACTAAGAAAACCTCTTTTCTATCAGTCATCAGATATATTTACTTTTTTGAAGCCTGAATTCTCTGATTTGGTTATTATTATTTAATTTTAATTGAATAAAGTTAATTCCCACTACTAAGTGATTTCTGCAATGCAATGTTTTAAACAAATATACGTTAGTTATTTGTTGTTTCACAGCATTGATGAAAGCAATAAAATTGCATGGAGGAGGGCATAATTTTCTATAGTACTTTGAGGATATCATAATAAGAAATTGAAAGTATAGAAAATATATTGCCCATCAATTTAGTCTTGATATCAACTGTTTCTAAAGAAATCTCCTGTAAAGCAACCCCTAGTTATTCACCATTTAAGTATAGCAGTTTCAATATTTGAATTACAATAACTGTGTTAACTTCTTAGTAAATTAGAATTCAAATAGAAAAAAAGGTGTTTATTTCTGCTATAGAAGAAAAGTATTGTCAACTTAACTAATAATGTGCCAAGAAAACAGAATTAGTGAACTATTTAACTGAACAGTGTGTTAAACCAATGTCATTCATCAAGTCTAATTTAAAAACAAAACACAGATACAAAGAAACTGTTTGCTGGGATCCAAAAAACATGTCTGTGAGAAATAGCAAAAGTGGCTATGGAAAGACACCTTTCTCTCTCTTCAGAGCAGCTAATATTTATGCTAATTTATAGGAAGTTAGATCAAGTCTGTCAATTTTCACTGTAAGGAATCTCATAGTGAGACTAGGATTAATCTTATTTGACTAAGGGGTGAAGAAGGACATTGCATGTGCACATAGATTGTGTTTCTATGCCTGTGCTGTGCAATTCCAGAATCAATATTTACTGAAACTGACAGTCCAGTGCATGTGTTGACAATTTGACTTAAACTGTTTGTGTCATAAAAGCTGAAATCCTTGAGCAGTAGATGTGTTTTGAATACCCAAGATAAAAACAATTCTGGGGCACCTTCTCTCTTATTATAACATTCACCAAAGGAAGAAGACAGGGGGACAAGGAAAGTCTCATTTTGCAACAGTTGACCATTTTGATGGAATGAATGAAAGAACAAAGACAGTAAAAAAGAATATAGTCTCTAAACTAAGACACTGCAATGTCTCTTCTCTTCCATACTTAATCTCCTTTGACTACAAGATCTTTTCTTTTTTTTTTTTCCTACTACCTTTGCTGCTGTATAGTGGGGAAAAAAAAAGCAGCCCAGGGAAGAGAGAGAGGAATGATAGTTTCCAGTTATTTTTCCCTTGTAAAATATGTGTTGTAAAACATGTACAGGCCTCACTGAGCTATATCCCCTCCCTTACTCTTGAGCCTAAGATTTCATCATGCAACCTGCAGCAAAGGAAGAGCTTTTTTTTCTGGGTATGTATTAGAGAGCAGGCTAGTGTGGGAGACACTGTGGTAGGCATTTACGACAGGCCACCTGGTCAGGATGAGGAAGTAGCCAGCTGGAAGTAGCCTCAAGGTCACAGGCCCTGGTTCTCATAGGGGACTTCAACCACCCTGACATCAACTGGAAGGACAACACAGACAGGCACAAACAGTCCTGTAGGTTTCTATAGTGCATTGACGATAACTTTTTAACACGGATTGTGGAAGAGCCAATGAGGAGAGGTGAGTTACTGGATCTTGTACTAACAAATAGAGAGGGACTTGTTGGAGATGTGAAGGTGGGGCTTAGCCTTGGCTGCAGTGATCATGAGCTGATTGAGTTTAGGATCCAACAAGGAGGAAGCAGGGCTGTAAGTAGCCTTGCAACTATGAACTTCAAGAGGGCCAACTCTGGCCTCTTCAGGCCTCTTCTTTGGCCTCCTCAGAAGAATCCCATGGGCTGGGGCTCTAGAAGGAGGGGGGACACAAGAGAGTTGGTCAGTATTCAAGCAGCACTTCCTCCATGCTCAGGAGCAGTGCATCCCTTTGAGTAAGAAGTCAGGCAGAGGGGGCAGGAGGCCTGCGTGGATGAGCAAGGAGCTTGTGGCAATGCTCAGACAGAAGAAGGCAGTATACAGAATGTGGAAAAAAAGGACAGGATCCTTAGGAGGAATGTAGGAATGTTGTCAGGGAATACAGACATGAGATAAGGAAAGCTAAGGCACAAATGGAATTAAATCTGGCAAGGGATGTTAAAAATAACAAGGAGAGCTTTTTCAAATATATCAATGACAAAAGGAAGATTAGGCAAAATGTGGGTCTGCTGGTGAACGGGGTGGGTGCCAGGGTTACAAAAGACATAGAAAAAGCAGAGCTACTGAATGCCTTCTTCACTTCACTGTTTACCAAGGGCAGCTCTCTGGAATCCCAGACCCTAGAGACAAGGGAAGGGGCCTGGAGAGAGGAAGACTTGCCCTGGTAGAGGATGATTGGGTCAGAGAACACCTAGGAAAAGTTGACACCCGCAAATCCATGGGCCCCGATGGGATGCACCCAAGAAAGCTGCGTGAGCTGGCAGATGTTATTGCTAAGCTGCTCCCTAACATCTTCAAAAGGTGCTGGAGAATGGGGGAGGTGCTGGAGGATTAGGAGAAAGTCAATGTTACACTGGTGTTCAAAAATGGCAAGGAGGAGGACCCAGGCAACTACAGGCTGGTCAGCCTCACCTCCATCCCTGGAAAAGTCATGGAACAGCTCATCCTGGCCGTTGTCTCCAAACGTGTGGAGGGCAAGAAGAGGAAATCATGCTTGATTAGCTGATAGCCTTCTGTGATGGAATGACTGGCTGGATAGATGAGAGGAGAGTAGTGTATATCTCTGGATTTCAGCAAGGCTTTTGACATTGTCCCTCACAGCATCCTCCTGGGCAAGCTCCAGAAGTGTGGGTTAGATGAGTGGATGGTGAGATGGATTAAGACAGAGCCCAGAGGGTCTGATCAGTGGTACAGAGTCCAGTTGGAGGCCTGTATTTAGCCGTGTCCCCCAGGGGTCAGTCCTTGGTCCAGTCCTGTTCAATTTCTTCATCAATGACCTGAATGAAGGCACAGAGTGCTCCCTCAGCAAGTTTGTTAATCATACAAAACTGGGAGGAGTAGCTGATACCCCAGAGGGCTGTGCTGCCATTCAGAGGGACCTGGACAGACTAGACAACTGGGCAGTGAGAAACCTCGTGAAATTCAACAAGGCCAAGTGCACGGCCCTTCACCTGGGGAGGAATAACTGCAGACACCAGTACAGCCTGGGGACTGACCTACTGGAGAGCAGCTCTGCAGAGAAGGACCTGGGCGTCATGGTGGACGACAAGTTGACCATTAGGCAGCAGTGTGCCCTCGTGGCCAAGAAGGCCAATGGGATCCTGGGGTGCATTAAGAGGAGCGTCTCCAGCAGGTCGAGAGAGGTGATCCTGCCCCTCTACTCAGCCCTGGTGAGGCCATATCTGGAGTATTGTGTCCAGTTCTGGGCCCCACAGTACAAGAGGGATGTGGAGCTGCTGGAGAGAGTCCAGCGCAGGGCCACAAGGATGATCAGGGGCTTAGAACATCTGCCCTATGAGGAGAGGCTGAGGGAACTGGGCCTGTTCAGCCTGGAGAAGGGAAGGCTGAGAGGGGACCTGATCAGTGTCTATGAGTACCTCAAGGGAGGGAGTGAAGAGGATGGGGCTGGCCTCTTTTCAGTGGTGGCCACCAACAGAACTAGAGGAAACGGCCACAAACGGAAGCACCAAGAGTTCCACAGGAACTTAAGGAAAAATTTTCTGACAGTGAGGGTGACGGAGCACTGGAACAGGCTGCCCAGAGAGGTTGTGGAGTCTCCTTCTCTGGAGATCTTCAAGACCCGCTTGGATGCAGTCCTGTGCCAAGTGCTCTAGGTGGCCCTGCGTGTGCAGGGGGGTTGGACTACATGACCTCTAGAGGTCCCTTCCAACCTTAGGCATTCTATGATTCTATTCTTGAGAGGCATCAGATTCCCTTTTATGTTCGTCAAGACTTTCCCTTTTACTTTTACTTTTCTCCTGAATCCCATTGGGACTGGAGTAAAATTTTCAGTTACAACAAAGAGAAACAAGCAGCAGTTCCCAGAATTTGTCAAAATGCTAAGCTTTGTGTATTATGAACTGTTTCTCTCAGTAAAAATTTTGGAAAAAAATGCAGTTATTGGTGGGGCTGAGGTAGATCTGTGTTGTAATTTTGGGCTTTGAACTTGCAGACATCTTTTTTTTTTTTTTGCATTTTTTAACATATTTTCGTCATACTTTGCAAGCTAGAAGCAAACTGCAGGGGAAATTTGATGTGAATGTCTTCATGTTAGTCGACATATTTAATTAATTATTTGGTGAGCTTACACATATAAGCTTGAAAAAAAATGTACAGGAAGGCCAAGCTGTTCTTAACTAACATTATAAAAATGCTACAAATTTGTCTGCTTTTTTTCTAGCTGTGTATTTCTCTACCTTTTGTTGTATTTTATTCTACTTTTATTTCCGAATGAGATCAGATCTCAGTTGTAAAGAGATTCATCAAACATGAGTTAGTCTGAATTTCTTTTTAGCCATATAAGGTAACATAAAGCCAATTTATTGTAGAGAAAAAAAAAAAAACATAATTTTTCAGCAAAACCACTTTGTGGCAGAAAAGAGAAAGTTTGTCTTAGCATTTTGCTAAGTTTTCCTTGACATTTTTGTTTTCCAAATACTTTTCTATTTTTTAGCTACTTTTTGAAAATGCAGAATAAAGCAGATAGATACAGTATAGGAATAGAGTATACAATGTAAGTCGATGTACTTTTTTTTTTAACCTTATCTATTTGTGCCAGAAACTATATTGTCACTATAGTCACAAGATTTTTATTCAGTATTCCTTAAAATTAACTATTACCAGCTCTCTGGCTTTTTATAGATAGCTGTGTAGATAGCCTTTACAGTTTCCATAAACTGGCTGAGTACAATTTCAAAGCAGAACATGGATACATTGCTATTGTAAATACCATACTTGCTGTCAATAGTTGCCTACAGTATACTTACTATACATTTACAATTCTATAAGCAGTATTAATGGAAATTTGTGAGTAAACTGCATTTAGCTCTATGAAACTATTTATTTATTTATTTCATAGAATAAGAGTTGACCACTATGCAACGAGACTTTCTAAAACTCTACAGGGATTATGTTAATTTCATAGAGAATCCATAGGAGAATAGTAAGGCTTGAAACCAAAATAACAGAAGAAAACCACATAAAATGACTATTATATGAATTTTCAGGTAATTTCTTACCCTCTCTCTCTTTTTTTTTTTTTTTTTTTTTTTTTTTTTGTTAATTTTTATGATAAGGAACAACTTGCAAAATTCCAGTTCTTCTACTCTATTTATCAATGTAGGATTATTGTTTCGGTTTTATTGATTCAGATTATTGTTTAATTATGATTTTCTTCTGATTTATTCTTTGGTATAGTGTGTTGAATCTACCTCTAAGATTCTCTTGCTTCCTTTAACTATCAACCCCATTTCGTCCAGGTATAGTTACATTTTGCTTATCTGTTTGTTCTTGTTTTGATTTGACAGGTCCAAAGAAGTATAGAAGAATGCAGTACATTCTTACTTTATTGTAAGTTTATAGGTCAAAGTAATTGTGAATAAAGCCGTCAGAACATCCTGTATCTTTTTTTGTACAACTAACATATGCTGTGGTCCCATATCTTGAGCACCTCATGTATATATCTCATGTCATGCAACTTATGTATTTTCCTCAGAATATCTTGTATTAATTATACTACATTAAAAATTATTTAATCCAGAAACTACAATAGTCTCACTGCTAACTAGCATTGTTAACCAGTTTCTTAGTCAAGAGACTAAGGCTCTGTAGAGGCTTCTGTAGAGTTTTGTTTTGTTTTGTTTTTGTTTTTTAATTCTGGCACTAGATGGCAGTAAAACTGCAAATCTGGACATTTTCAACCAAAGTCGATAAACTCAAGGGGAATTCAAGAGACAGGAGAAAGGCTATCACTATAAGACAGCTTGCCTTCAAAGGTTAACCAGAAGCAGGATATGGAATATCATGCAGAATCACTAAATAATGTTAAAAAAAAATCCAATAGCTAAACAAAAATAGCATTAAAGAGAGCAGAGTAATGGGAAACTTTAAGTAATTTAAAATACCAAGGGAGGCTGACTTCCTATTGCTTTCTTAAATCTGCCAAAACAGCAGGTCAGTGATCTGCAAAAGTAAGATGTAAAAGCAAGTGTCCTACCAGTGTGCCAACAATATGATTCATCTCTACAAAAAATGCTCTATGAAAGGAGTGGGAGAGAAGCTAGCTGTACAATTCTTTAATTCATTACCAAATGGGACTGTATTAAATATTCCAAATTAATGCTGTGAGGAATTGTATTCCATTACTTTTAAAGTGATTAGGTCCATACACTATTAACAAAAGGACAGACTGCAAAATTAGATCCCTTCTAGTCAAATGTATGACATTTGTTTCTTGAGGTTCAGCCTGCCAGTATATATCTACAAAGTCTACTTGTTTGCTGCATCACTGTAATAGTTCAGAATTTACAATTTTCATTCTGCTTTACAAGCCTTTGAATTTGTAATAGAAAAGAACAAAAATAAAGGTAGAATCATAGGAATTTATATTTAAGATCTCCCTATGGGGACAGATCCAAAACACATATGGGCAATGTTTCAAAGAGATCATTGGCAATAGTACTCAATTCAAACAGGCTTAAACGAGGGGTTTAATGGCTCTCATCTTGTTGCACATTGAATCAACTCAGTGAATTGGATTTAGAACTACAGACAAAAACTGATTCAGGCTTTTACAGCAGCTTTGTAATCATTATTTTTAGTGACCTAAGTGACTGATATGAAGAACCTGATATCCAACTGACTGTAAAAATAAACATGTAGATAATAATCATACTGCTCTAAATCAAACCTAGTGGGAAAGAAGTGAAGCTTATAGGAAAAGAGAATTAAAGTCACTATGTCACTAAATTAAAGACATTAAAGAGAATTATTAAAGAGAATTAAAGTCACTAGTTTGGAGGAGCTTATTCTTATTCTTTATGATATCTTATTGTCTTAGAGAAGACAAAAAATGTCTCATTATTTCAGTCATTTTTTCATTAAAATAATGACTTTTTTATTGTCTCCAGCAAGAATAAAAAAGTTCTGTGTTCCACCAAATATTAGAAAATGGCAGCTGTCATATCTGCATGTTCTTAAACACCTTCTCTGTCTTCGTCTTTTGCATCATTACTTTGTGATCCTGAATATATTGTCACACAAAGGTCCCTGTTCTAGCATATGGTCCATATGGTTTCCTTAATGGAATACCTTAAGCAGACAAAAATAGGCATCTTTCTCTGCTTGCCTATCACCAAACTGATGTATAACCTTTGGATCCTAGTGGATACACTCTCATTCCAGATGAAAAAACAACAATATTGGTGAAAATACTTTCTTTCATCTTCTTCCAGGCAGGAGAATGGAACCATTCACTTCTGAGAACAGAACTTAAGTGACTCATCCATCACCACCAGATTACTTCTTTGAATTCTGTGTGGTGAAAGCTAAGCCGATATATGTGTGATAGATCCTCCAGGATAAGACTTAAAAAAAAAAAAAAAAAGTTTATTCTGAGTGTATAAATTCTTCACTCTATTATAATTTTGTTTTGTTTCTTTTTAGTTCTCATATATCTAACACTGTAATATCTAATTCTTCTCACCGAGCAAGGTCTTCATCATTGTGGCCACAAAATGGTCATCCAAGAGTTTTCTGAATAAATGCACACTTGGACATAAACTGATACGTGAAAATATTTTGGGGATTTAGGATATGCAGTATAGCAATCTTAAGAAATCTATTTTATTGTTATTCTATCTTGGTGGCATCTCATGTAGGAAATACATGAATAGCTTTCTCAGGCAGTAAAGATAAAAATGAGCCTCCAAACTTGATTCTTGGTTCCTTTGTGGATAATTCTGTCTTGGAAAAAAAAAAATCTTTGCACTCCTTCACTTTTCTTAACTAAACTGTTAGTTCTTCAGTTTCCATGAGTGGCCACCCTTATCATGTATTCCATGTCTACCTAGGCAAATCCACATCACTTTTGTGAAAAACGTGTACTCAAGCAAGTATTCGTGAAAAATACAAGGTCTTAAGTTGCAACTAAGTATCCTAAACTTTAGTGTTTTATTCTCCACTGAGTGCATAGACATTTTGTATCAACCAAAGCTCAACGTTGGGGAATAATAACATTAATTTTAACATATTATTTATTGATTGTTTCTTCTTGTATGTACTAAATCAGATTATTTCCACACATTAAAAGTGACATTTCTAAAGAAATTTGGCATCTAGAAACAGTTCTGTTGTTTGTTATTTTCCTTTGCACATCCAGAATCCTTAAAAAATAACCTAGATAAAGCTTTTGACTGATCATTTATGAAATGGGACTTTGTCCATGCAGTACAGTTCATTTGCAGGAAAGCAGCTGTAGCTTTCTTAGTTGCTGCTCTAGTAGTGAGATAATGAGTATAAATGCTGAGCTTCCTATGATAAAGTAGCATAGGTACCTTTTAATTACTAAAATCAAACTTTCAGCAATGTCTCTCAAACTAGCCTTCTCATCTTCTTCCCCTCCTCCTCCTCCCTTTTCTGGCTGTTGGCGATATTTCTTCCGAACAAGAATATCCTTGCTTCAGAGTTTTACATTATGGGTGTGCTGCTTTCTTTGACTGGATTTGCTGCAGCCTAAACAGAATGTCTGTAATTGGAGAAGCACCCTTGGCCCCTCTCTGTGTGGAAGAAGCTGGAGGATTTTCATGGCACACTCCTTACAGTGAGATACAGTTGCTGTCACAGGAGATCACTCTCCATTAAATGTAGTTTACAAAAGCAAAGCAAACACAGACAACCCAAATGACTGCAGTCCTTGTGTGCTCAATAAATTACTGGATTTACTGACTGGATTAACATAAGCCTTCAGGTACAGGGAAAAAAAAAAACATTGAATCTCCCTGAAAATCTCCCATTACCTGAATTTTACATTTGAACCCAGAATGCTCGAGAGAGTGAGAACCTTTTACTTGTTTCATCTTTTCCCACAGATAATTAATAGTGCTTTTTTTTTTTTCTTTTTTTTTCTTTTTTTTGTCTATTAAATCACTTGTAAACATAGGATTTCAGAATAGCAGGTCTTTCTCAATCTCTGGAGAATTTTAATATCACATGCAGTTTTTTATTTTATTCCTCTTTGAATTTTCACCTAAGTCTCTGCAAAGCCTATGTTAACTGTTCTAAAAGCACTGCTGAAGTACTTATCCCCCACCTGTGGATAACTATACACACAATCATTCATTATTTAGGGTAAAGCTGTATTGTGGAAGAATGCTGTTTAGTTGATATATCTTTACAAGCAGGATTTCCTTACTTCAAAAATAGTGCAGATAAAAGCAAAGCATAATGGACAGATGGTATAATATGTATTTGAACTTGTATATTCTTCCAGAAAACTGTAATGTTCAAATAAATGAGGAAATATTTAGCTGTCCAACTTTTAACACTGTGAAAATGAAAACATTTTCAATAAAGTACCTTCCACAACACAACTTTTCACATGTATTACAGATCTACTTTCACAGAGCTATGATCTGCAGCTATATGCTAAAACTTTATTCTAAGCTTTTTTGGGGCAAAATATTTTTCAGGCTACAGTAGACCAAATTATACCAAATACTGCTGTGAATAAAGTTATGTCTAGATCACTTAGAAAGCAATCCATCAAGAATCTAATAAAAAATATGGAAGTAATAAAGTCAGTGTGTTCAGATATATGAAACTTTGGCATACTTTTCATGTGAATATTAAACACAGTTTCCTTTTTACATTTTGAAATGCTAAGCTGTAGTCTTTTTCACATAGGTACCAATACTGAAATGCATCTAGTTTGATGTCTGACGGCACTGCCAAGGCCCAAATGGTTTTTGAGAACATGTAAATATAAAGACATTACTATAAAAAGTGAAAGCTGGGTCTATTCAGTTCATTTTCAACAATCCGGATTGAATATGTCATAAAGGGATACTGAAATCTCTACTGAAAAATCTGCCTCTAGGGAAAATTCTTCTGAATCCTTGTTAGATAGTGTCTAGGTTACATATGAAATCAGGAAGATTTATAGCCCTCACTTTTTAATTCAAACTAATGTAACTTGACTCGTAATTAACTCTTGGATTTTTTTTTAAAGACCGAGTAAAGCTTTTTCTTTCTATCTTTTTTTTTTTTCTTGAATAAAAAATGAAAATGTTGGCATATATCCTCATTTCCTCCACTCTTAGATATCCTCATATTACAGTGTTCTGGTTACTAGCTAATTATTTAGTAATATAATGTTCTGTTCCAAATCAAAATTTCAGAAATTTCAAAATTGTCTCTAATGAATAACGAAGTACATTTTTTTCTATAAACTACCTTATTTAATTTAAGATACTAAAAATGATAGGTGCCAACCTATCATGATATATTCTAGTAAGAAGAGCCAGGATAATATCCCGCAAAGCCTCTAGGTTTCTAAGATCAAAATTAGAACTGCAAATATTCCCTGATTCACTACTTCAGATACTACTGGGGACAAGTGTGATTTTGGGTAGCTAAAAACATAATCAAACAACTCCACTGTATGCTAAATATTTAGCATATCTTTAAGACTTACAGAAGTTTGGCATACAAATCTGGTGCTCCTTACACCAGCTAATAAAAAACGGGCAAATTGTTCTTAAATTACAGAAAGTTAAACATCTGCTGATGATTTGAGTGCTGTCAAATACTTGTTTAGATATATAATTTTTCTCTAATAATTCCAATGTTATTACAGCCCCCTTAAATCTCTATATAAGAAATCCACTAGAACACTTACACCTAAACTGTCCCTGAATAGATTAGGTTATATTGCAATACTCCACTCGTTATCCTTGTGTGAATGTGTGTTTGAAGTGGTTATACAAGGGTGACAAATCTTTCTGTTAACATAGAAGCATACTTTTTTTTTGCAATTTATTTTAACAACAACAACAAAAAAAGATTCCTTTCACATATTCCAAAGAATAAAAAAGCAGATAACTTCCCCAGTTAAGTTCAGTGCTAAGTTCTACTTTTTATCATCTTTCCTGGACCAAATCATCACTGTCTTTGTCTCTATGACAAGTACACCACTTCTGAACTCTCTGAGGTTCCCTGCTCTCTGATATTTCAAAGACAGCAAATGTCAATCAAACACTGCTGCTGAACAGCCACCTTGCCTAGGACAGAAGACACCCTTTTCAATAGTTACTAAGGGTTTGTGTAAATAATTTTATTTTGACTGTTTTTTGAGAATTTATGATATCTGTATTCCATTGACAAAAATATTAGCAACTGTTTCTGTGTATATTCCCTGTTGTCTCTTCCCTAATGTTTAAACAGTAAGTTGTTTGTCCAATCCATAGCAAAATGGAATTTTAGTCTCTGAAGTAAGAAATTAAATTTATTTTTATTTCATTTTTCCTAATTTTACATGTGTATAGGAGCTTCAGTTGGCTCACATATGTGCTTGTACATGCACTCACAAACAACAGAGATCATCATATATGCTTTTTCTCTCCCATTTAACAGAAGAAGCTGTAATGGGTGACAGGAAAACTTGAAACTTGAAATACTTCCTCACCTGTTATGTCACTTGCTAACTGACCTTGCTCTTTGAAATACTTTCTTAATGTCTGATTTAATCTTCACATTTTGTTCTTAACACAATGGCTGGCTGAAGAAATTCACCTATTTGAAAAATATTGCTTCAGATGAGAAATACTCATAGAACAACTAAGTAAACTTGGCCAGTGAGAACTTAAATAGCAACTTAAAAAAGTTCCTGCTGCAGCACAAGTATCTAAAAATCATCTTGAACACCAAATAATAAATAAATAAATAAATAAATAAATAAATAAACAGAAATGGGAGATCTTTTAAATAACATTAAAAATCTAGCACTCTCATAAAACTCAAGTCCTATTGTAAATCATCGAATCATAGGATCATTATGGTTGGAAAAGGCCTTCAAGATCATCAAGTCCAACCATAAGCCTTTCAACACCGTGCCTGTTAAACCATGTCCCAAAGAGACTTATCCTCATGTTTCTTGAACACTACCAGGGACAGTGACTCCATCACTTCCCTAGGCAACCTGTTCCAATGCTTCACTACTCTTTCCAAGCAGAAATTCTTCCTAATATCTAACCTGACTCTCTCTTGGTGCAACTTGAGGCCATTTCCTCTTGTTCTTTCTGTAGTTACTCTGGAGAAGACAGTGACCCCTTTCAGATAGTTATAGAGAGCAATAAGGTGTCCACTGAGCCTCCTTTTCTCCAGACTAAACAGCCTCAGCTCCCTTTGCTCCTCCTCCTAAGGTCTGTGTCCCAGCCCCTTCCTCAGCTTTGTTGCCCTACTTTGGACGTTCTCCAGCACCTCAATGTCCTTCTTGTAGTGAGGGGCCCAAAACTGAACACAGTAGGTAGGACCTTACCAGTGCCGAGTACAACAGGACAATCATTTTCCTGGTCCTGCTGGCTGCACTGTTCCTCATACAAGCCAGGAGGCCATTGGCTTTCTTGGCCACCTGGGCACAGAGCTCGCTCATGTTCAGTAGGCTGTCAACCATCACCCCCAGATCCTTTTCTGCCACACAGCTCTCCAGCCGCTCTGCCCCAAGCCTGTAGTGTTGCATGAGGTTGTTGTGACCGAAGTGCAGGACCTAGCACTTGGACTTGTTGAACTTCGTACAATTACCGTCAACCCATCAATCCAGCCTCTCCAGATCTTTCTGTAGAGTCTCCCCACCCTCAGGCAGTCAACTCTTCCTCCCAGCTTGGTGTCATCTGCAAATTTGCTGAGGGTGCACTCAATTCCCTCATCCAGATTGTTGATAAAGATATTGAAGAGGACTAGCCCCAACACTGATCTCTGGGAAACATCTCTTATAGCGCGACGCCCGCGTCACGCTATATACTCCTTCGCGCGGCCCACCCTCGCGATGCCTCCGTCGGCGAATCCTCGCGGGTTAGGCCCGCCCTCACGAGGGTCCCCAGGCTGGGTGATCTTTTCCCCTAAATCAACCCCCGGATCTCCATCCACCCAGGGCGCGAGGCACCCCCTTACCGCTCCCGAAGAAGTCGCAGTCGCAGGGGAGCAGCGACTGCCGCTGGTAAGTTTCCGGAGCTGCCAAAGGCACAGGGAACAGCAATAGCGGGCGCTCGGTGGGGGTGCAGCTCCACCGTCGGCCTTGACGACATTCGATACGAGCCCAGGATTGACGACGCCAGACAGATCAGAGAGGCCTCAAAGATCCGGAATCAAAGATCGAACGAACTTTATTCAAGGGTAACATCAACTTATATAAACTTGGAGGAGGGAGGAGAGAGGGAGGGAACAGGGAGGAGCAACGATGTAATTGGCCAGGACCCTGTTGGTGGGCGGACGGCCTGCCAGGCAGATCGCTCCTGGCCCCCACCTTTGGGGTCTCCGGCCCCCTCCTCTGAGGTTCTAGGACCTTCTAGGCCGACAGGCCTGACCGAGCATGCACCAGCCTTGGGGGTCACACAGGGGACATCAGGACCCCCCTGTACAAGTCCCAAGTGCGCATGCCCTGTTCCAGGTCATACGAAGGACACTATAGATTTCTATAGGAGTCCTCATTCCCTTTTTACATCTCCCAACAATCTCTCATGACCAGTCGCTGGCTGAATTTAACTCCATTCATCACCTCTCTCTGGGCCTGGCCATCCATCTAGCTTTTGACTCAGCAAAGAGTGCATCTGTCTAAGCCATGAGCTGCCAGCTTCTCCAGGTGAAGTCAATGGGAGATTGTGTCAAAGGCCTTACTGAAGTCTAAGCAGACCATGTCCACAGCCCTTCCCTCATTCACTAGGTGGGTACTCCGGTCATAGAAGGAGACCAGGTTGGTCAGGCGGGACCTGCCTGTTATGAGCCCATGTTGGCTGCGTCTGATCTCCTGGTTGTCACACACATGTTGTGTGATCGCCCTCTAGATGATCTGCTCCATAACTTTCCCTGATACTGAGATCAGGCTGACAGGCCTGTAGTTCCCGAGATCCTCCATCCAGCCCTTACTGCAGATGGCCAACTGTCCAGTTTCCAGTTGTCTGGGACCTCACCTGTTGACCAGGACTGCTGACAGATGATGGAGAGTGTCTTGGCGAGCTCCCTCAGAATCCTTGAGTGGATCCCATCTGGCCCTATGTGCCACATACTCTAGGTGACCCTGCTTGAGCAGAGAGGTTGACTAGATGACCTCTAGAGGTCCTTTCAAACCTCAACCTTTCTGTGATTCTGTGATTCTGTGAAGAGTTTTAATGATCCTTACATATACTGCACCTTCATATGCAAACGTAAGTATAAATATTTACGCATTCAAATAATTTTAGTCTTGGAGTGAAGGAATGTGGCAATTTATTTGCTAAAAAATGGACTGAGAGAGAAATGGAAATTCTCATAATGAAAATGCAGTTCAAGAAGCAGGATTAGACTGGCTCCTTGGCAGAAACGTATGTAAAAGTGCCCCCCATACATATCTGTAACAAAAGCAACAAAAAGAGCAATTGCTGCACTCAGCACTGTTATGTGGACAAAACGCCTGATCTAGAAAGCTATCATCCTCCATTTACAGGTTAAAGGGCTTCTGTGATCAGCAGGAGAGGGCTGAAAAGCAGTTTCAAGAGTTTCTGTAATGGGCCTGGACTCAGGGACTATTAGAGAAAAGTGGCTGTCACTTCAGTATTTTCTTCCAGTTGTTGTTTGAACGAAAATCTTCTGAACAAGTTTTCTCTCTCTGTGAAACCTGTTGCTTTTCATGATCCCCTGCTTTATTTTATTGCTTTGTCCCTTACATTATTCCTTGACAAAATCTTTCCTGTGTTTCTTCAGCTGATGACCTTCCATCAAAAATTCACCAAAAATAAAGGCTAAACAGTATGTATTGGCATGTATTAACAGGATAAAATAACATGTATTAACATTACTTCTTTTCCTGACTATATGTTTACTATATTTTCTATATTTCTTATCCCTCTTAGCTATTAGAAGGATGTTACACTTCTTGGCTATATGGGCATCTTATTAGTCTGTGTTTGTAATAATGCATGCCACAGGAAGGGAAGAATTTCATCTTTAGCCTCAGGCAATTTATAAATGGTACTGTTAAAGAACAGCAGTATGGCAGTATGGCACAGACCTCAAAAGTACAGAAACATGCACAAAAAGAAATCTGATCTAACTACAATTTTGTGATACAAATCAATATTTTTACCCAGGGAAGGCAGAACAATCTTCATGGAGTTTCTGATGTCATTCATTTTAGTAAAGTTCTCTAGAACTTTATCAGAAAATAATACAATTGTCCTAACTCTTTGCCCAGCCCTTGAAATGACCTGAGTAATATAGTTTTTACTTATTTCAGCAAAAGGTTTCTGGAGATTGTGAAGCAGTTGCAGATAATGTATTTCTGTTCCTCAAAGTGTGGGTGATGTGTATGCACAAGTAACCAGGCTTCAGAAGATTACTGAGGTTATGGACAGATAACCTCAAACACAGCAACCATTCTAATATACTGCTTTATTTCTCAACCTGAGTGCTGCTGAAGCAGGCAGTGAAGTTACACCACATTAGTTCATATGAAATCAAATTTGATGGGTCTCTCAACAGACAATGAGACCAAAACGTTTATTGTAATTTCACACTGTTGCACTGTTATTTATTGCAAAATAAATAAATAAAAATAATAGATTTTTTTTTTTGACATTTCCATGAACTACTTATGTGATTTGGTATTCGTAAAACTAAGGAGCTGATATTGCTAAGTTAAAAAGATCTTTGTAAGAACTGTTACTATTTTATTTTACCCTTCATTATATGCTTTCCCTCCCCGCTTTTTTCCTCCGTGATCTTTTTTAGGTGAGATTTTGAATTATGGACATAGGAGAATCCTTTGATTTCAGGGCTGCCGCTCATCCAGAGATCTTCTACATATTATTTTCCTTCTGAACTTTCTATTGTTCATTTTGCACTGTAGCAGTATGATGCTGTTTCTGTACTGTCTTTTTCCTTCAAATGTTTAAGGTCATTTGGCAAGTCCCCGGTCACTTAAGCAGAAAAATAATATAGGAGAAATATATAGTTCTGTCATAAACAGTGCATAAATCATGGAGTAACTGAAAATAAATACACTATGGATCATATGACCAAAGTAATTTGAAAATCTTTACCTCCAATAATATTTTATGAATGAACAACAACAACAACAAAAAAAAAGACATTTAGAATTAAGTCTGCATTTAACAGGTGTGCTGAACCACCTTCAAAAAAGAGCTATGGTAATCAGGAGACACTGCTAGCCTTCCCCAGGTGTGAGGGAATGTTTCCTACAGTATAGTATCTAATGCTTCTTCCAGACAAATTTTGTTATTTTTCAGAGTATGTCAGACTAGGGCACTGAGCTTCAGGTAACTGTATCTGCAAAGTGACAGTTTTCAACTTCTAGCTCAAAGGTAGGAACAGACCTGGGCTGGCATATTGCTATTTAAACACTGTTGTATTTGGAAGTAGAGCCCTCTGATCAATGAACAAGCTCAGTTTCTCTCTATTACCACTACCTGTGTGGTTTAGCTGTGCACGGGGGAATGACGCTTAACTCCAGGCCTACCTAAAGTTATCTACTTCCTGCTGCTATGACAGGGACAAGGTGCTACTTTCCATCCTTTCCTGAATGCCTCAGTGCCCTGTCTTTCTGCTTTAGGATTGATGAGTTTGTTGGTGAGTGGAAAGATCAAACCACTTTATAGTGCTGTGTCAGTCAATTCTCAAACTTTAGCCACATTCAGAGGTGGCCATTTGCCCTTGGCGCCTGCTCCCTGTAAAAGGAAAGCCAGTCAGAGGAATGAAGAGCCCTACAAAAGCCAGTATTGTTCTCTTTAACACTTTTTTGGAGGAGAAAAAATGTATAGAGACAGATCATCTTAAAAATCTTTTTGAGCTCACTAGCAATAGAACAACTGAAGTGTATAATTATGACATAACTCTTGAATCTTTAGATTAGCAGGAAAGATTTGTTTCATTAGTGCTTAAACAGCTTAAATTTAATATAAGAAATGGTAATTACACAGAATCACAGGATGGTTGAAGTTGGAAGGGACCTCTAGAGATCATCTAGTCCAAGCCCCCTGCTCCAGCAGGGACACCTAGAGCACGTGGCACAGAGTGGCATCCAGGCAGGTTTGGAAGATCTCCAGAGAAGGAGACTGCACAGCCTCTCTGGGCAGCCTGATCCAGGGCTCTGTCACCCTCACAGTGATGTTATTCCTCACATGGAGATGGAACTGTCTGTGTTTCAATTTGTACCCATTATCGCTTGTCCTGTCAGTGGCCACCACCAAATAGTTTGGCCTCATCTTCTTTACATTCTCCCCTCAGATATTTCCCCAACATATAGTTAATTAGTAGAAAGACAATCTTTACTCTCATGAGAAGGTATTGAGCTTCACACAGAAAATACCTCTCCTAAGCAAAGCTTATAGTAGTTTATTGCACTATTTTTTTTTGTTTGTTTTCAGTACAGTATTCAGTACAGTTTTACTGAATAAAAATTACAACGCTCACTTTTTTTGGCATGCATTTGACATCTTGAATTTTTTTTCCTGTGATATATACCACTGACAGAAATAATTTCAACCCCTTCTAAACCAAACTTAAACAGAGCACTGTCTGGCAGCATATAACACTATGTGTTGAAAAAGGGTTCATGAATTTTGTATCCAGGCCCTAGTTCTCAAGTTTCTCCTTTGAATATATTGTACAGTTCTCCAAAGAGGATCAAAGTGGAGGCAGAGGACATGAAAGGCCGTTTGTTGAAAAGTTACTCTGATATGAGTAGATAGGGGCTTATATCCTTTGTTCTTGGCTGTATGAGATTGTTCTTTTGTATAATGTGTTCATAATATGTATATATATTTTTTTTTCCATAAGGGCATGTGAAGTATCCAGGGATAGAAATGCATAAAATCAATAGATTTTAATGATTCTTTTGTGGAGATGCACTACTGATATAGCTAGAAAAATCAGTATAAGTGGTTTGCATTTGTTGCTCTAGAGCTTTTAGTTGCATTTGTTGTGTGCTGAACCATGGAAAAAAAATCATCTGAAAACTGAGGTGAATAAAGATTGTAGGCTTGCTGGGAAATTTATTTCATGATATGATCTTCTTCCAGCTACTTAAGAACTGGAGCCTCGATTGGAAGGTGAATTTCAAGGAGGTGATCAGATCCTCCTTAGGATTTCTCTTATCTCTTAGGGTCAATGTGTTATAATCCAAGACCCCTTTATTCTCTTAGTTTCACAGTATCTAGGGCTGAATAAGATGAAAAGATTCCAAAGTTCAGATGGGACTTCAGGTTTAACACACACAATTTAGAAACTTTAGTGTTGCTACAAGTTAGCAAGTAACATGTACATTTTTGTTTTCTACAGCTGACAATTTCAGAAAAGATAAAGTGTTTTTATAACTGCCTCTTAAAAAAATCAACAACAACAACAAAAAAAAAACGGAGAGAAAAAACAACACAGTGAAAAAATAACAAATTGTAGAGCACTGCCATTTCTATTGGGAAGTTAATATATTTATTTTTAAAAATGCCTTTTAGGCAAGAAATTAAGACAGTTCAGGTGCAGAATGCAGTAGTTCAGTCATGAAAAGCAGTATTACCTATTACTATTTAGTAGTACTGTAACTTATTAAAACAAAAGACTGTTGTAGCTTACAATAACAATCTAATAAGAGTTATCAATCAGCCATTGCTGTAAAAAACAGAGGTGAATATTATTTATTCTTGGAAATAAAACTAAGAGTAAATTAACATGTTTCAATTAGAAAATGAATCATGATCTAGTCCAAAGTATTAATGTCAACCAATCAGTATCGCTGTGGATTTTTTTTGAACATGTTGTAACTGCATGTTCTGAGAGAACATGAGCTTCTAAGAAAAAGAGAAAGCTCTTTATTTTATAGATATCATTTCTTCTCATATATTTTTTCTAGAAACTTTTCAAATTTATTTAAATTGTTACTAATTCCTCACTAATTCCTCAGCACCAAAGTTTATTAAGTAAGTAAGTAAGTGGGATATTTGCATATAAAATATTCATCTATATAGGCATGTATATATGTGTTTATTTACTTAATTGCTAAAACATACTAAAACATAATATCCCTTTCTAGAACACTACTTTGAATCTAGAGATCTTTGTTTTTCACCTCATCTTTCTAACAAATTTGTTTATAGGACCTGTCAAATCTTTGAAGTACACTGCAGAATATTCATACAATCTAGGATTACACTGTTAAAATATAAAAAATTAAAATAAAAATCCCAAGAATATGTTACAAATAGGTCAGCCAATCTGACTTAATCCAACAATATGTGGACAGTGAAATAAATATTCATCTTGAATTAGCCACTAATTATAAATATTACCTGCGCCTCACAGATACCCAGATCACTAATCTGTAAGCTAATTAAGTAGCAGCATCTACATACAAATTAGGATGCATGCTGTAGGGAACAAAGAAATAAACTGTCAGCCAACTCCTGCAGCACTCAGTGAATAAAAGGACAATTATAAGAGCTGTTTTCTTTGATGTTTGTTTTCAGCTCACCATACATTGAACATGTATTGACACATATGTTAATAAACCTAAATATCCACAAATTCATGGAAATAAAATTCAAACACTTGCTTAAGAAAATGTGGTATGGTTTATACTCTTTGGATTAATACCCAATATTAAACATGTCAGATGTTAGGAAACTCAGAGCTGTGACATAATACATAAAAGATCAATTCAAGAGAATAATTCAGTGCTCTCCCAAACACTGGCATTTATTTGTGCCCTTGACAAGAGTGAAGGATCCTCAGTTATTGAGTTTTGTTGCCACAGAGTAGAAGCTCTGAAGTAGAGATTCAAAGATGGATTTAGCTGGTTATTATAATTCATTCACTTAAAAAATAAATAAAACTCAGAATTACAGAACCATGAGGATTCATTGACTTTTTACAATTCACATTAATGCAAGATCTGTCAATAGCAAATAAATTCAACACCATAGCTACCTAGAGACACATCTGATTCTATTTTAACTAGCTCCATGGAAGCACCCAAGTAAGTAGAGGGAATAATCATTTGTGCCTTCAACTCAATCATACTTTAATGTTAGACACGTCCGTTAAAGAATTGATGCAAGTGCGAGACTCCTCACGGAGCATGGGCCATCCTTGAGAAGCAATTAATTTTCTACTGTGACTGTCATGGGGATCATACAAGACCTGCTTGATTTAACAAGTTCATGAATATGATACTTTGCCTTGTGATTTCATGAACTTCAAAATTAGCATGTAGTTTTCTACTGGACTGAGTAAATGCATTTTACAGAACCTGAACTTTAGCACAGTTCACTTGAGTTGTAAACCATTCCTTGTGACACCTGCAACAGAGACTAGTGCTTTCAGGCTTCAACTATATAACCATCCTACTTGTCCCTTTAAACTATTATAAATGCAGTATTTCCCAGTTCTACAAAGCTGTATTTATGAACTAAAAACATTTATGTTCCCACATTATCTTAGTAGCTATCATGTCTATTCCCTATTAGTAGCTAACACTCATCCTCCTTTCTTATTCAGGAGTGTGTGTATATATATACATATATATATATACACATATGTACATACGTGCATATATACATACAAAATATATTTACATAATGAGCAATTCTGAAGCTCAATGTATATATATATGTATATATATATATATGTTTCTGCCCACATATATATGAATGGGATACTACTCTTGCTTGCCCATTTGTCAGAAGACAGTATATTTACACTGGATCACAGAGTAACAGAACTACAGAATGGTTGAGGTAGGAAGGGACCTGAGGATGTTCTTTTATGTTTAAAACCAACAAAGTATCACATGCAACTGGATGCCTTCACTGTGTTCTATTCTCTGTAGTAGTGATATTGCCAAGATTTCTCTACTGAGAAGCATCTGAAAATGATGAAATTTGTTAGGGATAGAATACCTGCACATAAATTAAATGTAATAAATATTCAAGTGAGAGCAGTGCTGAAGAAAGCCAGCACTGATTTGGAAAGGCAAAACTGCTTACTTTGTCTAGTACTGCCTGAGTTTTAAAGGCATGCTTGAATTATCTTTGGACCTGATTTGATTCTTGAAGCCTTCCATTTGAAGCTATGCTATAGAAAGACCAACATATGTGTGTTTTTTCCATCATTTTTCTATATAGTACTTGATTTCTTAAACTATGTCTTTTAGTGCATAAATGTACATTACATTTTTCTGAGAATCTGCAAAGTGCAGGAAGGGCTGTTGGATGTCCATTGGTTGCCGTTCCCAGGGATGTGTGCCATCACCATGTGGGATTCTCCCAAGAGCCAGGAAGGTCTTTGCTCTGGTGGATGTGCCATCTTGTCCGGAAGCAACACATACTGTTCAGAGGAAAAAGCTAGAGAGATGACTGAGAACAAGTATCTGCTGTAGGTGCTAGGAGTGATGCATCAAGGACATGAGGAGAAAAACTCAGATGCTGAGGTCTGCAGGAAGATTCCTCAAGGACAGTCATTGAGCATTTATTCACTGGACTTGACAACATTCAAAACTTTTCTGTTGATCACAAAAACTTTCTCAAGTAGGTTTTATGCCACTCAGTGGCCACAAATTTGTGTTTTCCACTAGGCTAGGATGCTCTCTCTCTAAACTTGTTTCTGACTATCATCTCATGCTTTCCATCACCATTCGCTGATGAAGTTGACTTTAGAGTTCAATGTGAAGTATTAGAGCTAAGCATTAAAATAATTTAAAATGAATTTTCTGGGTTTTTTTATCATTAGAAATTTCAACATTTTTATATTAGGACATTTATTCTGAAATAACTTTTCTGCTGTCTTCTGAGCACAAGTAATGATAGAAGAGTTTTTAAAAACATTTATTTAGTTTGAGATTATCCACAGTCTTGACCATAATTTCTATACTTTAAAAAAAATATATTAAAAATAGCTATATATGAGTTTAAGAGACATTCCTTTACATCTTCTTTTTGAATAAGCCAAAGATTATATGTTTTTATCTAAATATAATTAATTTTTGAAAAATTTTAATATATACTTTAATATATGTATGTTTTCTTTACCAATCCTGCTTTTATGTAGTAAATTTATTTAATGAATTTAGTAAAATTATGTACATGACTTATCCTTAGCATTTAAAATAATACCCTAATATAATTTAATTTTTTAGTTTCCCATTTTAACTCTATACCAGTGTTCAGAAAAAAAAATCCTGATATTCAAATGCAGAACAATTTAAAATAAAATAAACTACAGATTTCCAAGTGTTTATTTTCTTTTCTCTTGAAAAACTGCAAAGCTTCATTTTATCTGCATAAGAATAATTGTTTAGGAAAGGCAAATCCAAAGGAATAGTCTTTTTAACTCTACTATAAGAAAGAAAGGACAAGACCCTGAGGCTCTAAACGTAAAGTCAATTCTTTATTTAGGATGCTGGACACACAGACTCAGTAGCTGTCTTGACTTCTCTAACTCACTGAGTAAAGTGCTTTTGATATTGGTCACTGAACAAGGTCATGAGTTGAAGGGTATCATTAATTTCCCATCTTTTCTCTGACAGATCAGTATGGTGTTTCTACTTTCAGTTATGAACTGATGATGCTCAAGTGCTTCTGAGAAGAATTTTAAGTTAATTGGACTGGTTACAAGTCATTTCATTGTTTGGATGAGGTGCAAGCCTTGTTGTTCATGGAAAGAGTGGCCAAATAGGGCTTGTGAAGATGATTCTTCCTCAGTTCAATATAGAGCTGGAGGCGTTCTAGCCTTTTTGACTATAATAGGTTGCAGTATACTCCATTAAAACTTATATCTACAGAAAATGCATAATAACAGAAGTCCCTATCAGCACACTCTCCTAGATTGCAATTTGTGTTAGCTGTAAAATCTAGTTTGTGGCCTTTTGAAGTAGGTCCATGTTGCTCAATTAATTGACTTTTATGTTTTGAAAGATTTCCCATGATCCCTGACTATGACCTCCACAATTTTTAATGATAACAGGAAAATAAAGGCATGTATTTGGACAGAAAACAGGACTTTTGATACTCAAATTAGTAGAAAGAATTTACCCTACATTAAAGTCTCCCTGCCAGAGACAATGTAGCAAGGAGACCAACATGCAAAACCTATCTCTCAGTCTTCTCAATAGCCTATTCACACAAGCTCACTTACATTCTTGTTACTGATCTTATTCTTCTTAACATTCTTTTCAATGCAAATTGAAAAAAAAAAGTTACTGTTTTTTCATTCTTAAATTGTTCTACTATTTCCGACTGGCAAATGATCTTCACTTTTAATATTGACTTCACAGCCATGTTGCTTGGATTGTGTCAGACACCTTTCAGCAGGACATCAAACTTGGTAAGGCATACAGAATATATCGTTATTTTCAGTATAAATTTCAATATTTACCTGAGGTAAAGTTTCTCTAGGTCCCAGGTGGTATGAGACTTTTTATTTTCTGAAGTCAGGAGAGGCTCACTGGCCAGCTGCGCATGTAGAGATGATATACAAAACATAATTTATAATTTCTATTTTATTTATTCAGGTCTTTTAGAGATAATCTGTTATCTAGATAGCTTGTTGCCTGGATTCCAACACTAAATCACGGAAGCATCACTGTACCATACTAGCCATTAGTAAAATATCATCATTTTCTAGAATAAGTGTGTCCATACTCTTTATTGCACTGCTTTTCTTTGTGGTACAACTGCTTTCAAAATAAAAGTATGATTATCCTGTGATAATTATCCTATGATTAAGGGCCAGAAGAAAGGGAAATAACAATTCAGAGTACTTTAGTTAAGGGTCGGAAGAAAGGGAAACAAAATCCTGAATCCTTTTTCAAATTCCTAGGAAAGAGTATCTTTGCCCTTCAGAAGTAAAGTCAGTTCTAAATACGCTAATAAGCTTCTCAGTGGCTTTGGCAAGAGATTTTTTTTTCTCTCTCACACAAAAAATGAGAGAGACCATTAAAGTAAGAGAAGAGTTAGTGAAGTCTAAGTTAACATCCATGCCAGTTTAGGGATTATTTTGTATCACTGCTGTTTGCTCCTTGAATCTCATGTGTAGCCTACATATTCTTGCTCTGCTCTTGGAATAATGGAACATTATGGATAAACCCAGTGTTGCACTGAGACTGAAATCAACTAATGTTTTAACATTTCAATTGGCAAGAGGCAGCTTTTGGTATAGTCAGGATTAATAGCATATATACCACTAATCCTGAGTGTGCCAAGGTCTTAAAAAGTGCCAGTGGTGGCAATGAAAAAGAGAGATCTTAAATAACCAGCACATATTATTTTATCTTCCAGGTGAGAAATAAATATTTTCTTGCAGTATGAGAGCAGATTAATGTATATTAATGATAATAATAATATATTATTATTATTATCATATATTATATCAATAATATATTATTATTATTGATAATAATAGTCCACAAGAATGAAGGGATCATACTCCAAAGCAGAGGCTCCTCAGAAGGGCAGTTAGCTATGTTATTTCCAAATTAGCTTAAATGATAGGAGATCAGTAAAACCTCTTGTCTTCTCTCCCTCAATTTCTGAAACCACAGCTAGTTCTTAAAGTTGAATGACGAGACAAAGATCTGCGGAAATGGACACTTCTAATTTTAATAGTATTTTCCATGTTCCTATGTAAGCCTTTCCTAGTTACACTATATAGCTACTAAACTTGAAAAAAAAATGTAGAATTTTAATTGGAAAAAGAGATAAAGCACAACCTTTTGCTGACTTCATCATCAGAGCGCTTGAGAAATGCAAATAATTATTTTTAGTCAATTTTAAAAGGCTTGAGAAATGCAAATAATTATTTTTAGTCAATTTTAAAAGGCAAGATAAATCATGTCTCACATTCCTGAGTACTAATAAATAACCCTAAAATAATTCAGTAATAATTTCACTTATATACTATAATGTAATGTATACAATTCTGATGTTTTTAATCTAGAATGCATGTGTGTTCCTTTAGCAGTTATTAGGATTAAAATATAAATCTGTTCTTTCAAAAGGAACCTTAGCTCTTGATAAATTATCTAAGAATTAGATTATCTGGAAGGCAATTTGAAAGTCATCAGTTAGTGTACTAACTGACAATAGATCTTCCTCAGTAGATTATTTACAGCAATATATTTTTTAAATATTTAACCATTTCCAGTAAAAATCTTTTTATTTACTTAATTATTATCACATTATAGAATTACATACATACATTACAGGCTTATTTTTTTCTGAGAAATGAAAAATTTCTCCTTTTTTTGTTTTGTTTTGTTTCTAAATTCAGGCTTCTTATCTTTTATACTACTCTAAAGGCCTTTTGTTTCATAAGAAAAAAAATTGTAAAAAAAGCTTTTACTGTGTCTTAAACATTTGTTTGTGTGACAATGTTGATATTTTACCTTAACAAATGTATGACCCCAAAATGCAAACACAATCTGGAAAACCAGCACTCAGAAATGCCAGCAGGGAAAATCACATAGATTTCAGCAGTGAAAAATGAATCAAAACTGGGGGATTTGGTTATCTGTGAGACTTGTGGCATTTATAACATCTCATGAGTGGCTGCTAAGGTAGTTCATTAACCTCTCCAAAGCAAGCACTGCAGAATTTTTGTTCTGTTTGTTTGCCTTTTAATAAGGACATTTCCTATCAGTCCCTTAATAGCGGTGGGGTAGAATGCCATAAAAAATAACACTGTGGATAAAGACACATAGTACAGCTAAGATTTCTAGAAAATCTGTTTCTTGTAAAGACATTCTCAGGGACATAATGGATTGAAGCAGTTTGGCCAAAGAAGACCGGGGCCTTGTTAGGAAGTTTAAGTACCTTTACTGTTTAAGGTAGACTTACAAAAGAGCCTCTAAAATATCTGAAAAATGCTACAGTACATCTTACTTCAATAGACTGGATGGCATATGTTAGCACATGAGCTCTTTATATTCTGTGAGTAAAAAACTGTAAAATGGGAGAAATTTCACAGAATCACAGAATGGTTAAGGTTGGAATGGACCTCTAGAGATCATCTAGTCCAACTCCCCTGCTCTAGCAGGGACATCTAGAGCACGTGGCACAGGGTGGCATCCAGGTGGATTTGGAAGATCTCCAGTGAAGAAGGCTCCACCATCTCTCTGGGCAGCCTGTTCCAGGCCTCTGTCATCCTCACAGGAAAGAAGTTCTTCCTCACATGGAGGTGGAACTTCCTGTGTTTCAGTTTGCACCCATTACCCCTTATCCTATTGCTGGCCACCACTGACAAGAGTTAGGCCCCATCCTCTTTACATTCTCCCCTCAGGTATTTGTACATGTTGACCTGTTTCAGTCTTCTCTATGCTAAACAGGCCCAGCTCGCTTAGTATTTCCTCATTAGATGCTCCAGCCCCTTAATCATCTTTGTTACTTTGACCTTCTCTAGAAGTTCCACATCCCTCTTGTACTGGGTAGCCCAGCACTGCACCCAATACTCCAGGTGCGACCTCACCAGAGCTGAGTAGAAGGGGAGGATCCCCTCCCTTGACCTGCTTCTCCTGCTAATGCAGACATTTCTTCTGATGTGGACCAGGATCCCATTGGTCTTCATGACCACAAAGCCACATTGTTGGCTCATAATTAACTTGTCAACCAGAACCCCCAAACCCCTCTCCACAGAGCTTCTTTCCAGAAAGTTAACCCCTAATCTGTACTGGTGCCTGGGACTATTCCTCCCCAGGTGAAGGACCCCGGAAAATTTCTATTTCTGTCCCTGACTGACTTCTGGTTGTCTGATATTAATTTCAAGAAATTTTTTAGCAATTATTAAATTCTATTGCTATTTTTCCTTTTTTTCTTTAAATGCCACTGTCTCTTTGCATATGTAATGGCCTTGCAAAAGTACTTGCAATTTGCCTATTTAGCCATAATGTGGAAAACAAAAATACAGCGTAAACTAACTATTTCTTTTCCATATGACTTGCTCTGGTACTGCCTTTTCATTTCCCTGTTACTTAGTTTCTCTTCCTGTAACATAAGAACTAAACTCCTGTGTAAGTGCTCTACAATTTCTGAAAATTATTCTATAAAACTATGGTACTAGGTAGTTTTGTTATTCCTAGACTCTTTAAAAATCTTCTTATGACAGAAATAAGTCTTCTGAAGGACGGTAGTCAAAGATTCAATACAGATTCAATATTTGGTGTGGAAAGCATGGAAAACTCAACAGAACTACACAGCAAAACACTTCAAGCAATGATATTTAGCTGTGTCATACAAGGCTGCTTTTTTATTATTATTTGTGATTTCAGGACATCAGAATGGTTAATATTTCATGAAGAAGGTAAATTGGATAAAAAAGAAACAATAATTACTAGAATAATTTCAAGGTGGCTGCAAAGAACAGACTGTATAAAAAAATATTCTGACTGTATATAGATGCAGCTGTTCTTCAGATATGTTACAAAAAGTTTTGCCAACTCTCACCTTGTGTCCCTGGAGATGCATGGGGAATATGTTTGCCCTTCCCCTTTTAATCTCTGATTTTTCTGTTCAAATAGGACACTTCAGAAGTCTGGTATGTCAACAATCCTATATATTTTGGATTATTCTCCTTTCCTTGTTACAGAGTCCCAGAAAACACACCCATAAATCAAAAGTGGCTTTGAGTCAAATAATTCAAATAGTTTAGAAGTTACCTTAGAAAACAGGGCTCTTGTTGAGACTAAGGCATAAGAAAAGGGAGCCAGGACTCAGATTTTGGTACTATTTATCGTTCAGCCTACATTCTATGTGTATTGTGGAAGATAATGCCTTAGGGTCTCAGTTTCTTCCTAAGGTCCATAAGAATAACAGCAAAATTTATTGGGGCTGTGGGAGATCAAATTCAGGAATGTTGATAGCAGCTATGGGCTAGAGTGATAAAGGAACTAGAGAGGTTAATAAAAAGGAAAGAACAATTGATTTGCTGTAGAGAACACATTTATAAGGGCTCCCGTTCCACATTTTAAACCTGTCCCTCAGGTCTCTGCAGTGATGAGACCACTGCCTCAATAAGGTCTCCAGAATGGAGTTATACAGCTAAGATTTTCCCCCCAAAATCCAACCTCCATTGAATTCCAGTAGAACTTCAGTGCCTGACTTTTTAATGCTCTGAAAATATACCACTCGAAATACATTGCTTTTTAAAGAGTGCATGGATTGTTCTCTTCATGTGCCCAACCATGCAGTGGATTTCCTACTGGAAATTCAGCACAGTTTGTATATGCCACTCCTGATGCATTTGTGTATTGTACTGAGCTTGAAAGGATGGTAGCTCTTTGTTTCTCAACTATCTTTCTGCCTGGACTGCTCAGTTTGCTTTATCCATATATAGCTTTTTCTATATCTGTGACTTTATTTTCCTGACTAACATATGTAGGACAACCGAGTGCTCTTCAAATAGCTGCTCATGACATAACAATGTGGGGTAGATTGTTTTAGAACTCTATTCCCAAAAGCACCTAAACAAAAGGAAGGAAGGAATCACAGAATGGTTGAGATGGAAGGAACCTCTGGAGAACATCTAGACTTAAGACCCTCTGCTCAAGCAGCATCATACAGAGCACATTGCACAGGAGGAATTTTCTGGGCAACCTGTGCCAATGGTCAGTTAACCTCACAGTAAAGAACTTTTCCCTCATGTTCAGATGGAACTGCCTGTGTCTCAGTTTGCCTGCATTGTCTTTCATCCTATAATATTATGCAGAGTATTCTGTTAATTCTGCTTGGTCATTGCAAAAATAGAGAGAGACAGGGCCTATAAGTACTGTGGTGAAAAGTCAAGAGAATGTGGATTTCAGGGTTTTGTTTTGTTTTGTTTTTGTTTGTTTTATTGACAAACTCTGTGCCATTGAGCAAGTCATTTAATTTTTTTGTTCCAGATCACCAAAGGTACTTAGATGTATAATTTTCCTTAATTTCAGTCAGGCTAGTGAGCATCTGTGTGCCTCAGTTCTTTATGTGAAAAATAGAGATGATTCTACTTCTCCTGTAGATCTGTTATGGATCTTGCCAGAGCGTATTCATTAATGTCCTTAGTCACTTCTGTGGTGATGGTTATACCTAAGTGCTGGAGAAAACTGAAGAAGTATTCTAGTTAATCATAGATGAACAGGCATAATAAAACTGTTTATGAAGATAGTAGTTTTATAGGACAAGGTATTTTAGAAATATTCCCAGCAAAAGGATCAGAACATGAAAATCCTAATAATCTGCAAGTACCGCATGAAATCACACGCAAAACTCTTGATGAAGAAAGGGATCATAAGAACATAAACTATGAATGAATGCACTGACCAAGAATGTGGAAAGAATGGGTGAAACCAGCAGCATGGAAACAGAAAGACTACAAGGGACTAAAATATCGTTGTATAAATATGATTGATTTAACTTTGATTGTTTGATGAACATAATGCTGCTACACCTCAATCTAAAGCTTCATTACATCACTAATGCTCCCGCCTGTGATTGTAATAAACTTCTTATTCACTATCCTAGTGTTGTACATGTTTTCTCTCTTAACTCTAGCACAGAATGATTTAATTCACTAATTGTCACATAATATCATTGAGTATAAGAGCTGGAATTACTTGAAAGATAGACATATACACAGATAAGAAAGAAAAAGGAGAGCACAACAATTTTACCAGTCAGGTTTTTCTTTTAAAATTTCAAAATAGATTTTCATGTAAAAGAAGACAAGATAAATGCTATGTGGAGAGAGGGGAGAGAGTTTCACCCTGGCAAGAGCAAAGCTGCCCTCTCTGGAGGCAGTTGCACTTTCCTGTGAAGTAAATTATCTTATTCAATATTAGAGTCAAGTGACAAGTCCCAACAGAATCCATCTAATATAAATATCCTCTTTTCTTTTCCATCACCCACCAAGTAAAAGTTAAGAGAACAATTTACTCTTTTAAAAAAGAGTATTTACTATGGGATTTTTCAAGGAGTATAGGAGAGTTAAATGTGTAAATCTTATTGAAATTCAACAGAAATAAGATTTTTCTCATTTAAAATGTCTTAGAAAATTTCAGATATAAAGTTCTATTTTAAAGTTCTTTCTGATGAATGTTCAAAGAAAGAGTTCCACTGTTAAAGGTCTTCGAAGTTTACCTTTGTGGACTGGTGACTGTAGCCAGCATGTGCTGACCTAACAACAGTGCAAAGAATGAAAGCATCAACAGTGAAATGAAGAAGTAGAATTTATTGGGTGTGTAGCAGGCTCTGCTCTACTTCAAAATGGGGGTTAATACTGAACATTGGTTTCCAAATTCAGCAAAGACAAGCTTAACAGCATGTGGGCTTTTCACCCTAAGCATGGATCAATAGTCAATTTTGAACAGTGCTTGGAAAGTATTCAGAGGGCAATTATATGATTGCAGTAGGGTGGGAGTTTCCTGCAGACAGCTTGGCATGACTGCTTCTCAATTGTAGAATTTGGAGAATTTCAGGCAATGTCAGGTAGTCAGCAAATTTAAGGGGAGTGGTTAAATTGTGAAAGAGTTCTACTGTTCTTGAGAGTTTGCTTTTTATTGAATAGAAGACTAAGCATACGATATGACTCCAAATTAAATATGGTATTTTCTGAGTATTTAGCACAATTTATTTGGCTAAGAATATGGAGTTAAGAAAGAGCTTGAATAAGCTAAAAAAGTACCAAATTAATAACTTACTGCAAGAAATAAAAAGCATGAAATGGATGAAATGTTCAAACCAACAGTATTGAATAGAAATCCCTCTGCCAGTCTGGAGCTATGGAAAATAATAGGATTTTACAAATATTAATAGGAACTTTCCTTTTTAAGTCATGACTCCTATTCACTTCAATAGGAAACTGTAGATCAGTTTTATCAATTTATCATATGAATCAATTTAATGTTATGAAGCAACAACAATGAAGCCTTCTGACTTTTCAGGGACTGTAGTCATAATGAAGAACCCAACATACTCCTGTACAGATATCTTATGAGAACAATTTGTGAATGATACTGAAGTAAGAGTCCATCCTGTCAACTCAAATTTAGACCAGAATGCTGTTTTTCTTTTAGAACTATGCTATTAAAGTCATATAACTTTCTTTCTTCAAATGAACTGATTAGTTTACAGTGCTGATTGATAGGACTGTTAGAAAGTTTTATAAAACTAGTGTGTCATGCTTAATCTGGAAAATATTTGGAGAGGGCTTACCTTTAAACTTCATTTAGACAATTAAACAAAAATAACTCTTAAGGTAATAGAAATATAAAGATCATCTTTTTATGTGCATTAAATTTGCAAATGTCTTATTGTGCTTATGATTATCAGTTGTCTGTAAGTGAAAAAGGAGTACCCATTATAGGAACGGAAAGTTATTAAAAACATAAAACTCAAATGTACAGTATTAACTGTTTTTCATTAATATTTGTTATTATTATTCTGACTTGAGAAGAGTAAAGAATAGCCTTCACTTCCATAAATCATAAAGATTTAGGCTAACAGATTCACAATTCTCATTTGAAGGATGAAGGATTTTAAATAAAAAGCTCACATACTTTCATCCTACTTGAAGTTCTTAACTTATATAATGAAATTTCAGTATTTTACAAAAATAGATTCATATCCAGATTTTGGTTTTTAGGGTTTTCTAGGACAACTTGTTTAACAACAAAGAAGCTTTACAATAACTGTAATCCTTTTTTCTTTTCCTCCTATTTTGCTCCCTTCACTTCTACAGAGTGCTAGAATCTATAGCTTTTAGTTTAGGAAAGGCATGTTTGTATTTATTCATTCATCTAAACTCTTTATTTTGCATATACTTGTGCAGGCAATATAAGTGAACATGCAAATTTATTTGCATATCTGAAATATAGCTAAAGATATAATTTAGCCAAATACTCTTAAATAAAAAATCAGGTCTGTAAAGACTAACTGTATGTGTAATTATAAACAAAAAATTGAGAAATCAGATGTGATTTGAAAATTTTAAGAATATAGTTATATGCTGTTTGTAGATCTGTTATTGATAAAGTATATGGGAAATATATGCATGCAATCTCCAATATGAACCTTTTAATAAAAAAGTACAGAAGTGTATATTATTTAAAGATTTTAAAACATCACACACTTAATTGTAGTTAATTTACTAAAATACTATTTAATTACTTTTTGAAGCTCCGGGAATGTTGTTAAATTGTTTATCATCTCCTTGACTCTTAAATCGTACAGATAATTTTAAATACATTTAAATTCTGAAATTAAAAAAAACAAAAGCAAAATGCCTGACACAGTCAGGCAGTTCACCTTGATTATTTTCATTGTTATTATTGATAACTGACACTTTTTTATTAATTTTTTTTTATTAAAATTTTTTATTAAAATTTCTAATAGCAAAGTTTTGTCAAAGTGCCTGCTAGGTATTAACCATTGTGTTGCAGTTTCTGATATCCAATTGGAAAGATTTCAGAGTAAACCACGGCAGTGTATAATAACTGGAAAACTGGAAGAAAGAGCAGTTTCACTAGTATCAAAAAGAAGATATATTTCCACACAGTTGAAGACTATTCCTCTTTCATTAACTCAGGGATTGAAGATGTCATGTACCTGGAATTTTTGCTATATTTCTGCCTAAATAAGTAATAAGTATTCTATGCTGTCAACTCTGTAAAAGGAGTACATCTTCTTTGGATTCAGCAACTGAGGGTATTAAAACATGAATGGTGCAAGAAGAGAATATAAACGGAAATGCTTTTTGCTCTACCCCAAGAGCTTTTACTCCAAAAAACTCCAATCCTCTCCAGCCCCTTCACTACCACTGCTTACCAGATTAATATTAATAGTTTCCAAGCAGTTCCTTCTAAAAGCTCTTAACTAACTGCTTCAGCTTATTGACTGAACCCTATCCCTAGCTGGCACTAAAACAATTTGACCTCCTTCCTTTCACTTTCCTCTGTCTATCTGCTCTCTGTTCTGTATGAATCTGGTTAAAATTAAACTATTGATAAATTAGATAGTATGATATATTCATATTCTGACTTTAAGTTCTCGCTGTGGTCCTTAAGAAAACAAAAGTAATATCTCAAGAATTTTGGAGTCAGATAAGAAATGAACAGTGATAAACTATCTTGTTTACATATACAGGCTGTATATGTAAACATTACTAGAGGGAAATTGAGAGCAAAACAATATTTTCTGGTATGATACAGAGTATTGGACATAAGACGTACCAAAGAAATACCACAATACATTAAGACACTTTACTCCATAAGTATGTCAAAATTGCTACCAAGTGAATATATGCAGTCCAGATGCAAGACTGCATGTTTCATGCACTTTTTTTCCAGTTCTTCTTTAGAGTTGTGAATCATGGACCAAATGGAATAACAGAAAGTACCTTTTGCCTTATCTCTGCTAAATAAACTAACACTAGGGTGACCACTATACAAAATCAAAGGTGCAGACCATTATCTCACAACATTATCTCCGTCTCATCTTCCAGTAGCAAACCGTGTTAGGTCTATATTACCCTTAGTTATAAGCATAAGTTTACTGCCTCAGTTTAAACTCCTTTGGGCATTAATTCCTTTTGCAAGAATCTCTGATTAATAAAAAAAGATATTTTACTGAAGACCAAGGGGAGAGAAGCAGGGGAACAAGAGGGAGAAAGATAATCTGAGCGATACTGTTAGATATGTCCCTATTTCTTTATAAAAATCTATGTTATAGTACTTCTTTTAAACCTGACATTTGTTACTGCAAGTAAATGTATTTTAGGTTAAGTTTTGGATTTTTATCCTGCTTTCCTTTCTGCTTTATCTTTCCAAGGACATAACCCTTTCATGTTTGTATTTAGTCATATAATATAATTCTGTATTGTAGATTCTGCCCTCCCTAAGAGCTGTAGCTCAACTTTAGAAGCTGTAGTGGAAGGTGCTTACTGCAGCTGGCTTCCAGTGCTGTTTATTTAATTACTCTTCCTTGGAGTACTGCCAGTAAGCAATGAACAATAATGCAGCCTGTCTTTTACTTTCCTCCCTGCACCTGCTGTCTTGCAGCTAACAAACTGAAGTAAGGTAAACTTTCGATTACGAATGGATGGAAGGCATGCCTCTTAAGGGAATAAAAATGTGTTTTGTGGAAAAAAATGTTAAGTGAATAAAGCTTTGCTTGGACAGTCTGTGACTAGGATTTACTCCCTGCCAAAATAGAACATAAATCACTTAGCTCTAATATTGTAGTTCAAAACTTACTTGTTCACCAGTGCTTTGAAGCATCTTTGTTTGACTAAAGCTATTCCAATGCATAGTATTCTGCTTTTGCATGTGTCAGACCTTCCTCAGTCTGAGAAGCATAACAGATGCACAGTGACAAAACTTGTACAGTAACAAGGATCGTTTCCATAGGGTTCCCTAAGGATCGTGGTCTGATAAATATTTTCAGATGCTATTTACATACCAGTCATAAAAGATCCAAGGTAGATCATACAAAGCTCATGCCACATGATAAAGATTACAACTTTTATATAGATATATGTGCGTGTGTGTGTGTATATATATGTTGAAGGAAGATACAGTGGACAACATTAAATAAATACAAATTGTTTTGTAATGCTCTTAGATTTATTCAGTAGCATTTAGTCTGCATTTAGTCAATCAGAGTTCAAACTCCTCCCTATCTAGGAAGGCTTTGAATATGCATCTCCAGTGTAATGAAACTTAGAGGCTTACCCTAATGCCCATTTCCTAAGCTAACCAACAGAAGCATTTCTGCCATAAAAATTATTGTGAAAAAGGCAATTTGAGGGCATTCCTATATGTGTACGATTATGCCAGCGTTTGCATGAGAGAGGCCTAGTCCATGTTTGAATGTTGATATTTTTATATAAAATTCACATGTAGGTGTTAGTCCTTTTTGTGTTCCAGGACCTACTGTAACACATACATCAAAAATTGCAATGCTGATATAAAACTGATAGGAGGAAGCATTTCCTAGTGTTAAAATTCTTAAGCTAGGTTTATGGGAGTCTATTTGTTAATGTTCCCTACTGCTACACATAACGCACTGAAAAACAGTAGGTATTAGCTTAGTAAAGCTAATGTGAAATATTGCCAATGACTAAATGGAAACAGTTATAGATCTGCCCTCATAATGGTACTGCACCAAGTGCTGAATTACTTTGTTCTTTTGTGTGATCTCCTTAAATTCAGTGAGCTATCCAGATATAAATACAGGAAAAAAAAAATGTGTATGGTGTTATGTGTATTATGAAGTGCAGGTATCTAGCAGAATACATTTGCGGAGAATTAGTGTCACAGAAATGGTGGCTATTTTAGTTCTTTAAACATGCATTTTTTTAACCAGGGAGAGGAGAATGAAGGATTTTTTTTTTTCTTTTTCTGTTCATTTGTTTTTGTTGTGTTTTTTTTTTTCAATTCTAAACCAACAGCTTTTATCTTTGTAAAGTTTACAAGTCCTCTTAGACTATACCAAGTCCTGCTATACAGTGAAGAATTAACTACATATGGAACTAATTAGTAGAAAGCTCTTCACTAAGAAAGGTTTTTGTCAGGCAGACACAAACACAAAGGTAAGATGCTCTGCCAGTTGAATAATTTTAATCAGTAGTGACAGTAAATGTGCCACATGTAGGAGTGAAAGGGCGCAGAATAGATGCGTGGACAGCTAAAGCCTTGTCCTGAGCATGGTTTATGGCTCTGGGAGGGAGGGCCTGACTGTGCAGGGACTGTGGGAGGGACTGTGCAGAATATGCAGATGTCATGTTTAAGATAAAATGATTCTAAAATCCCTGGGAGAACGAATCAGACATGCAAGTGTCAGCATCTGGTAGTGGTAATGCTGCCTAGATTCATGTCATGTTCAAAACTTTTTAGAAAAAAGTTGCAGAGACCCCTAATTGTACTTAACTCCTAACTAAACTCTCTTAATTTTTTTTTCCTCAACTTCATGTGATTTGCACATATTTATGTTTTTTAAGGCTTAATAAATTCATCGTCTTTGAGAGCTAAGATGTGATCCTGTGAAAAGCTGAATGTCCTTGACTCCACTTGATAGCAAATACTTCACTAGAGAGGAACCATAGGTGTTACATTCAAAGAATCAGCTGTAAGACAGTACTTTACAGCAAGGAATGTAAAGTATAGGTGAAGAATGAGAAGATAACAAGACTGCATAGAAAGAATAAGTAAAAAACAAATAATCTTTCTATGAATACAAGCGTCAAGATCATGAATACAGATGGAATGGAATAAGAAAATATTTCTTCTTTTTACAGGCTGCATATTTTAATGAAATTTATACCCAAGGGTTCAGTCAAAATATTCACGGGACTCTGAGAATAAACAATGAACTTTCATGAAAGGTCAGTGAAGGAAGGTTGGTCTCATTCCAGGAGGCCACCTATTACTAACACTTCCCAGAAGTTTAAAGACATATTCATTAAGACTTCTCTAACACCAGCTTTCAAGTTATTCAATATATTTTCATTCAAATAGTAATAATAAAAAAAATTCCAACGTGATTTTGCAGTAAATACTCAAAATCCATATAGACAGATACACAAGAACAGCATTTTTGTTTGTGATTAGATTCACAAAAAGTGCATATTGCACTGATATTTTGGCTTACATTGTGATTACATCTCAGAAGGTTTAGCCGAGAGCGTTTGTGAAAGATACAGCCCTCAGATTTTCATTGCAGTATGATTTTTCAATGGAAAACTTTTCAATTTTTTTAACTATATATATATATGCATTGTATTTTTTATCAAATTATGCTTTTCCCATAAAAATCAAAATATATTTTTAATTTGTTATATTTAGTCAACACTTTCTACTGTGAAAAGGTTTCATTTGGGTTTCATTCTGCAGAAGCAAGCGGTGTTAACTTACTATATACCACCTTATCACATATTAAACACTCTACAGTTTTTTTATTTCTTATCTTCAAGAACAGTCTATAATATAGCAAACTTACAGCCCACTTTTTATGTTTATTCAGGTCAACTTTGCTAGCCAGCATACTGGGAATTTCTCATCATTTTTTCACAGTTACGAATTTTATGTTAAATATTATTTTTACACCCTGATATGGACAGTCCAGGCAAGAATAATGGCATTTATTCATCGAGTGAAGAAGACAAAGATCTAGGTCTTGGCATTTGGTCATGGCTGACTGCAGCTGACATTTATTTAGGTGAGATGACAGCTAGACCTTTGAGGCCACAGGTTATAACAATATTGTCTGTAAAGCGGACACATGTCCCTCCTAACATGGAGCCTTCAGTATGAACTTATTTCTACATTTGATATTATTGAATTCAATATCATCATTATTTGATATAATTAGGACCTACAAAATATAATATTAATTTATTTCCTTTACAATATGATCAGTTTCTCCCTCACTCTTTAGTACAACTACGATTACAGGAAATTGCTTTGATGGAGAGCTTTTTGGCAACTACACTAAGACAGATCAATAGAACATCAAGCTCATTGTGGTGGAAACACTCAAAGAAAAAAAAGGTTAATGTTTGTTGTAAGTGCTTCTTACCAGTAATCTTGGAAATCATACAAAAAATACATGATTGAGATATTAGGTGACTATTAACTGTGTTAGATTATGAATACTTGCTAATTCTTATAATTTTAATTGGTAAATGTAGTAATTAGTCATTAAGAAGGACATTATCACCTAGGCAAAAAATCTGCTGCTCCTTAAAGTCACAAGAAGATCAGTATTTGTAGAATCATATCAGCTGTCATGGAAGACACAGGAAAATGACAGTCTTAGACCCTGCCAGGAGCCATTGCTAACATTAGGCATCTTGAATATGTCCCTAATGTTAAATAGAAGCAGACCAGAGATGTGTCCCCATCACAAAGGTCAAGTGACCCCTGTCCACAATGAACCCCTGTCCACAATGCTTAGGGATTTCCTCCTACTTTATAAACCATTTAAACTCCTCAGGCTCTATATTTTGCTTCTGGGGCACTAAGATTCATTTATTTACTTAGGAGAAGTTCTTTTTATTTTTTCCATTTCTAAATGCATAAAATAACCTGAAGGCTGTATTACACTCTTCTAGTATGGTGTTATTCCAGCATGAAGCTTTGGTCTAATTTGCTTTCTTTGGCTTTGGCACAAAAAACATGAATGTATTTGCGCACCTCCAAGCTTCTGGGATAATTCTGGAGGATCAACGTCAGTGGCGGAAGCCGAGCCTAGTGCAGGTTTTGCATTTAACTTTGGAATGAGCTTTCTCCAGAATGGTGACTTAAAAGCACAGAAAGAGAAACCAGAAGCTCAAAAAGGTGTAAGCACAAACCACAGACAGTGTATTACTATTGACCAAAGGAGTGCAGCCTCGAAAACTGGTTATTGCTGCAGAATACTCTGCCCTGGCTAAGGACATATATGATCAATCATATGATCAATCCCACAACAGATTTGTCCTCCCCTCCAGCAGGCACAAAACACTGAGTTCTGATTTGACATTTGACACATTTTATATTCCCTATTCAGTAATGGTGTAAAGTATTGCCTTTTGTCATATCACTGGGTTAACTAAAATAGAATTTGAAAGAGCAGCTCGTGTACCTGTGTGTTCCACTCCAACCTTGCCCTGCGACAAGGTGATTCATGCAGTGGCCCAAAGTCAGAGTAAACTTGCAGGCAACAGGAGTTACAGTGTAAGCATATTAGCAATGTGGAGCTCAGGGATTCAGTGTGCATGGTCCTTTTTTTTTTTTTTTTTTAAGGTGAGCTCTATAGATTTCTTTTCCAGAGTACAAGCACAAAGACTATGTATCTCATAGAAGGCCATCAGAAGACCTTAAAGAAACTTATGTAAAATGTATGGTTCCATTGTTTGCCCTTTTCATAAAAGCCAGAGTCTGAATGATATTGTCTCAGAGGATATTGAAAAAATGAATACGCACAAGTGCTTTCTCAGATTCTCAATCGATAAGAAGTAAGTTTGACTTCGTAGGCTTAAAGTGAACTTTATGTTTTTCACCTTTAAATTACTGATCTCCAGAAGTACCAATTGATATCTAAGTCATTTTCAGTTTAAAAGGCTCAAAAGGACAGAAGTAAAAGGGGAAAACAGTAGGAATCAGGAAGCAAGATACCACTCTCTATTTCCAGTTTGCTCTAAGCTCTCTAAAACATCTTAATAAAAATGTTTCCCTAAATCAGGCTGGCTGTATCTCCCCTTTTCTCTTCCCTTCCTATGTCATACAACTCAGCAGTGTTTAGCTTCTGTATTCTTAGCTTTTGACATAGAAGAGTATGTGGAGGACAAGAATCTCAGACACCTTTATGTTGCCTCTCACTGAGAAGAGAATCTTAGTTATTCTTTAGTCTACTTTTTGGCAACATTGAAACCACAGATTTACATTTTATTTATATGATGTTCTCTGTTTTAAAATAAGAAGATTTAGAAGCAAATGTTTCAAGTTCCATTATAATTAAGCAAATTATAAAAATATGCTATAAGCATTACACAACTCTCAAAAGAATCAGTGACTATAAGAATGTGTTTTTTAAAAAGTGTTTTTTCGTAGTCCTACTGTAGCATGCTGGGGAAAATAACTTTCTCTGTATTCCATAATGGTGATTGATATTGACTGTCTTGATCTACTTTCCCTGTACCGCTACACATGTATTGTGACTTTTTGCAGATTTATTTTTTTGTCTTTCTCCCTTGTAATGGTTCTCATATATCTTTTAAGAAACAGAATATTGTATATTTTAGAATGTTTCCAGTTTATGAAATTCCCTATTATGTTTAAATAATGTAAATCTACCATACAATTCCAGAGGGAGAAGAAAAAGTTAAGAGGGCTCATCATAAAAGAGAACTGGTTTAGATGAGTTTAAGTATGGCATATAGAAAGGAAAAAAATATTAGGCTGAATGTTTGAGAAGTGAAAGTAAAGGGTAAGAGAAAGAATACGTTTCAGAGTCCATGACAACAGATATTGATCAAGAATCTCAGCTTTTGGAACCCAAACATTGATGTAATCTAAACTTTTATTTGACAAACACATTTTTTGTGCTTGTTTGGAGTGAAGGTAGAGACAGAGGTCTCTGTCTCTCAGTTCAAACCATCTCAATTTAATATTTCTTTGAATATGTGGCCACCGCAAGCAACTGCCTTTTCTGCTCAGAGGCAGCCCTATTTCCCCAGCTCGGCCCTGGATCTCCTACACAGCACAGAGGTAGTAACTGGGATCCAGAAGCTTCAGTAGCAGTTGTGTTAACTCAGGCTTGAATTTTCCATTTTATACTGTTACACTGATTCTTACTCTCCCTGTCTCTCTCTAGTTCCTTTGTTCTGAGCTATGAAACCAATTAAGTAGACAGAAGATTGAGGGCTTTGCACTTCATTCATGGTGATAATCTTTCTACTTTCAGGATACTAAATATTGGGATCGTGAAGTAACTGTTCCCTTAGTCATTGTTCATACAGCATGCTTGCTGCTCTAAAATGATTTAGGAACATGCAATTTAATGATTAGTTGCCATGCATGAGTCAAGTATCCTCTCAAGCATTCTCTCCAACCAGCAAAACCAACAAAATACAACAAAACCAACAAAAATACATTTAAATAAAAACGAATGAAGAAAGAAGACCTTTATCAAATCCAACTTCTTCAGGAACACAAATCAGGCACACATTCAATTGTATTGAACCACATAGTGCTAACTGCTTAATGTGGAAAGAAAATGAACAAATAAATAAACAAACAAATAAATAAGTTTTATTTGAGTGAGAATACTATAAACTGAACAGACTTAGCAAAATGTTTGTATTTCCTGTCATGGTAAATAATAAGCTCAGCAACAGTTCATCACATTTTTTTACATTTAATGTGAGCTATTCATAGTTGTCTCCCAGGAATACATCTTTGTGCCTAAGAGGATATAATGTTCACACCCGAGACATGAAATGTTTCCTGTATCTATACTCTCAAACATAAGGGTACATAACTGCGTTTGCTAAGGTGCCTGTGGAGGAGTCTTGATTACACTTCAACAAGGAAAAGCAGTGACTCTAAAGTAGCCTTCCGTCATCAGAAATATGGTTGACAAGTTCAGAATTGCATTATTTCCTCCTAGGGGATTATATTTCCTCATTTAACATGGTCATCCTCAAGTATCATTTTGTATGTCTTGAACAATATTTTTTTCAAATGCCAGTTATTTTAATATGCAAGAATTTGCTCTTATATGTAATTTCCCCCCCAGGTAGGGACATATTTTGCATTTGCGAATTTGTCTTTTTCTCAGAACTGTGAATTTGCCATTCTCAGGGAGGTCTATTAATTTCTGTGTGTGTGATGCAGACTGTGTCAGTCCTCTTCCTTTGTAATTCATGTCCACAGTGTTAACTATAGTGCCACTAATGTGATAGAAAGTGTCTACAAGGAAATATTGCCTAAATACAGGGAGATTCAATTACTTGGCCTCTGGTCTGCAAGTTGTCCTTTACTTTCTTGCAACTGGTTGACATCAGTACATATTGATAGAAAAACTGATAATCTGAAGAACCAATATAATCATTCTATTATTATTATCATTATTATTATTTCTAGGGATGTTAATAACAAAATAACTGAATGGATCAAAGAATATTAATACGATATAGAGCTTTTACATTTACATAATATTGCTGGACTCAATGAACTCAAGGATCTTTTCCAACCATAATGATTCTCTGATTCTATAATCAACAATAATCCTATACTAGTCTTTTCGGTACACATTTAGAATATTTTTATCACTTACCAAATTTTTAGCATTTCCAATAAATGTCTGTATCAGCAGAAATTCTGTAGAAATAAAAGTAATTCAATGGCAGTTTGTACAGCAGAACCAGGTACTATAATTCTTAGCATTTATTTGGGAAACCCACAGCATTTATCTAACAGAAAACAAGATGTTTGTGAAGTCAAACCACAGAAAGCAAAACTGAAAAAAATGCTGTGTATCCTACCTCTTGTTACTGAATGTGTTATTAAGTGTTAAGACTATAATAGAAATTGAACAGTTCTTTCAATGTGACGATATCCTGCTATCTTTAGAAAATGTGTCTCATTAAATACTACTAAAAGGATTTGTCTGAATTCAGCATCTTACTTCATACTAAAAAGATTCATAAGTATTGTACCTATGTATAGATGAGTGTACGAGTATGCTTGTGTTGTGACATCTCAGTACCCAGTACCTATTCAAAACATGCCAGAATGTTTCAGGTATTTCCAGTCTCTTCACTTCACTGCTCAGTCCTACCCTTCATGAAAACACACCCATTCCCTCAATTTCTGTCCAGTGCTACACTGGCAGGCTGTATTCAAGCCCATGGGAAACAAGACCAAATCTATAACAGAGCAAGACCAAGAGTATTTTGCTGAATACTCTAAAGTGTGAATGGTGAGTGTACTGAAAGTACAGTATTTGTACTGTATGTGTACTGTATCAGTATGTGCTGATAAATGATAAGGCAGTTCCATCAGATGGTCATATATGAGAGTCTTCATTATCTCATTAACCACTTATTCAGCAATACCCAGTTCTATAGCACTAATTGTTAGTTTTTGGGAGCATATATGTGGTATCATCTTGTTCCTGTAGTTTCAAGGTTTTTTATTCTTTGATGGACAAGAGGAAGGAGCCTTATTGCTCACTTTTGCGTAATTCTTATTCTAAATTCATTGATCATTTTGCAGGATAACTGTGTAGACACAAGTACACAGATATATACATAGAGTTTCATATGCAGTGTAAAAATTCATGTTTACAGATTTGGTTTATACATTTGAGAATGCACATCATTAATGTCCTCCTATAATGCACAACATAAAAAAAATCAAAGAAATATTCTTCTTGTCCTCTTTCACTTAAACATTAGTTTGTGTTAGTTGGCTTCAATATCTAAAAGCAGAAATATTTTCAATGATGTGGCTTGTGTCTTAGCAGAAGTCTATAGGCATGAAACAACTGCAGGAACCTATAGCTGAGGTAAGTGTTTTTTTGATAGAAATGAGACTAACTTCCTTAGAGTGAAGTCTATTAACTTAAGACTCTAGCTGTTGCCATTGATGCTGAAGTGTATAAGTTATTTGACATCTTTTGAAGTAGTTGATGAACACTGGTGAAGCTGAGAACAGACAGTTTCCTTCAAGTAAGCAGGAAGCACAGTAAAAAGAAATATTATGATGGGGAGCAAAAAATCTGAGGAAAATTCACAACTTAAGTATTTCATAATAGTGGAGAATAATTGAATTTAAAATAGATAAACCTTATCCTGCTCAGTTCTAGTCTTACAAGAACTGAGAGGAAGCTAGTTCTGAAAGATCTGCTGTAAAATATTGCAGTTTGAAAGCCGTAATGGTGGTGGGGGGGGGAAGGAGATATCAAATCAATATTGGATTCACAAACAGTCTGTGGGCCATAGGTCCAATTGCCTTCCTAAGAGCGAATCGAGTTCCAAAATAGTGTGATCAACTATAAGCCCTACTCTGGCAGTATCAGATTCATGAATAGTCTGTCAGCTGTAGGTCCGACTGCGCCCGCAAAACAAGTAGTGAAGTTTACAAACAGTACGATTTATTCAAATGCAACATTTACACAGCAGGCTTCGGATGTCAGTACAGGAAATTCTCTACTACAGCGTGGGGATTTTAGCTAGCTCTGATGTACAAATGTGCAATCATCACTCACCGCAGAAGATGGGAGAGGGCTCTCAGTCTCAAGTTTCCTCAGGCAACGTTCCAGTCCAAGGGGAGAAAAGGGCAAACAGCCCATCGACTGACCCAACAGTTACAATGGTTTCTTCCCTCCTCTTTTTCTCCTGAGTTCATCTTTTATGCTTTTCTTTACATTCAGGTGGAGCTTGAGTGACCGTACTCATACTTAAGACTGTTATTCATTAGTGAAAAAGTTTTAAGTTTCATTTAAAGATTCAGTTGAGCGAAAATCTAGAGCGCATGCTCAGTGAGGAATGGTCGTACCTTGGAGGCGGGTAACTTTTGGGATGGAGGTGTGCGTTGGCATTATAATGAGCTTATAATGAGCAAAGTTCAAGCAAAGTTCCTCCAAAAGGGGTGACGTGCCACCCTTGCTGGCTCAGCACCGCACATCTTATCGTACATCTCCTGTTGGTCAGCTCCTGTGCGGCTCATCAGCGGCCCAGCACAGGGAGTGCAGCAGAGTTTGGCTGTGGTGTCTTCACTCCGCTCCACCCTCTGTTACTGCCCTTTGCAGCTGCAAGGAGGGCAGGCTGTGCTGCCTGGGGAACCGTGGAGGAGCAGAGTCCGGGCGTACCAGCCATCCTGGAAGGGGCAACTGTGTCTCACCCCAAGCAAGCTGCTGTAATGCCAAAACTCCTGTTAGGCCCTAGTTTTTCTCTCAGTTCCCACTTTCAAACAATTCTTCCACACCTGCCAGAAGAACTGTGGCCCAGTTCAGTGTCAACTGGATTAGACAATAAAAACAGGTTTTCATCCCAGATAGCCTTTTTCATTCATATTTTTAAAATGGTTCTGGTTATATCTATATGCACATTCCAAGCTGGCAGATACAAGTAATTTCCACAAAAATGATATTACTGAATGCACAAAGTGCTTGACCCGAGCTAATTTATCCTGCCTTTCATTTAATAGACCCTGTGCTAACACAGTACTTCGATTTGGAGTGGTTCACAGTTCTAGAAAGCATATTCACAGAAAACATGTAATAGCTGAAAAGTTATGACTTATTTTTAAAATGTCTTCTTCAAGAAAAATCATATAGCTATATGCAGGACATACATACTTTTGTATGCAATAATCTTATATAAGTTCATTCTTTGTAGAAGAAGTAACGCATCAATTATTCCAAAGCATTCCATACAGTATCATACAATCTCTTATACAGTCATCTAATGATATTTTTGTAGTTCTTAGAAACTGATAAAAAACGGATTAATGTTATTTAAGGAAATGTGAAACTTCTGAATATGAAGAAAAATATTTCCATGCTATTTTTTCCCAGCTTTGTAAGCAAGAATTGTGTGCATTCAATGTTTTGTAACTTCACTTTAACTAAAACTATACCATCAATTTCTAATTTAGATTGGATCACTTATAACTTATGAATGAAGATTCATCTTACTGCTAATTAATGAAGTACTGAAGTTTTTAAAATACAGTTAATGTGGTAGACACTTCTATTTAGAAAAAGCTTGTCTTGTAGTATATGAAGCAAAAAGGGGAAAACATGAAAAAATGCACATAAAATTCTGATGTATGTAGCCTAGCACTACAGAACTGTAATCAGAGTCTATTAGTACAATGTTGAATAAAGAATATACAAAAAAAAAAGTAGAAAATATTCTTTCATATGCACTATTCAGAAGTTAACTCTTTCAGGAGTTAGGATAAAAACATAATTTCATTGTTTTCAATAACAGAATATCTGAGTTCTTTGTAAATCAAAGTTTAATGTTTACACTTCCAAATATCTTTGGTTACATTTATCATCCCAGGATAAATGTAACCATCCTAGCAAATAAGCCTTCCCTTGAGTCTTTGTCTCATTAGTCTGGTCATACCAGTTCAAGGTGATGTAGTGTCTGAATATTATTTACTTACTGTGGCATATTCTGCCCAGTAACAAGGGCACGTAACTTAAAATCAGATTTTTAACTGTAAAGAAGCTGAGGAAGCCAGCATCATTTCCTCTTGTTTCTAACTCTCATTTTTGTACTCTCTCAGAAACTGTCCTAGGTTATTTAGTTGGGAAACATTTTTGAAAGTCACCCCCTGAAGAAAATGTTCTTATCATATTGGCAGCAAGCATTCAATTCCTAGCTGTTATAAAACCAACTTGCTACATCCAGTAAATTCAAGGGATTAAGGATAAAATATTATAGATCAGAATGCTGATATTGCTCCCTTAAAAATATAGTTTAATGGAGTTTTCCTTTTTCTGTGTACCAGTATGACACAAAATTATCTAGCTTTCTCCATGCCTTCTAAGTTCCATCTGACTGCTTTCTGTAATATTTATTCATGGAAATATATGTTTATATTCTGATTCACTACAATAGCCTTCTGTTGCTTGTCTTTTGAAAAATGTGTTTAATAAGGATTGTGATGAAAACAGTTTTACTTTACTTTTACTGAAAACTCATATTAGAATTTTAATTCTTTCTCTCTTTCTCTCTCTCTCTCTCTCTCTCTCTTTTTAACATTTAAAAAGTGCAAAGAGCTTGAATTATTCATTTCAGGTAGCCTACATACCTAAACACACATATGATATAGATGTATGTACACTTAAATATATACATATACATGCATACATATATTATATATAAACTGCAAAATCAAGGGCATAAATGGTATATTCAAAGAATCACAGAATGGCTAAGGTTGGAAGGGACCTCTGGAGATCAATTGCTCAAGCAGGGCCACCTACACCACATAGTACAGAGTCACATCCAGGTGGGCTTGGAGGATCTCCAGAGAAGGAAACTCTGCAACGTCTCTGTGCAGCCTGTTCCAGGGCTCTGTTACCCTCACAGTAAAGAAGTTCTTCCTCACATGGAGGTGGAACTTCTGTGGAAGAATGGCCTGTAAAAGGGGAAACTTAGAGAAAACCTAGGGCCTAACAGAAGTTTTGACCTTACAGAAGCTTGCTTGGGGTGATACACATCCAGGATGGCTGATGTGCAGAAACTACCTTGCCATGCAACACAATCTGCCCTCCTAGCGCACACTGATAAGAGCAAACAAAGGGTATAATCCGATGGTGCCGTGCAGACATGAGTGAATGGAGGGTGGAGCGGAGTGAAGACACCGCGGCCAAACTCTTATTGTACTCCCTGCAGAGGTGGTAGCCTGATGGCACCATACAGCTGATGATAGTGTGATGACTGGTGCTGGGACAACAATGGTTGCAGATCAGTCCCTTCTGATAAGCTTTGCTCAAACCAATTCAAAACCCCATCCCACTAAGCACCCCACTAAGCAAGCTATCTAGATTCTAGATTAATTTGGGAGACTTTTTGGAAACCAATAGATAACAAAAGCGAATATGACTGGAGTCACTCAAGCTCCGCATGAATGTACAAGAAAATATATAAAAGGCACACTAGTAAGAGCAGAGGAAGAAGAAGGAAAAGCAGCAGCAGGAGGAGAAGAAGAAGAAGGAAGAGGGAAGATTCCATCGTAACTGCTGGGTCAGTCAACGTGCTGATCCCCCTCTTTCCTCCACCCGGGTCGGAACGCTGCCTGAGGAGACTCGAGACTGAGAGCCCTCTCCCATCTTCTTGGGTGAGTGATGATTGCACATTTGTAGCTAAAAACCCTATGCTGTAGTAGAGAATTTCCTATACTGACATCCGAAACCTGCTTTGGAAATGTTGCATTTGAATAAATCCTGTTGTTTGTGAACTTGACTACTTGTTTGTGGGGGGCAATCGGACCTACAGTTGACAGACTGTTCGTGAATCTGATATCGTCAGAGTCGAGCTTATAGTTTATCATACTTTTTGGGAACTCGATACTCTCCTAGGAAGGCAATCGGACCTACGGTCTTCAGACTGTTCGTGAATCCGAAACTGCCAGAGTCGAGCTTATAGTTGATCATACTATTTGGGAACTCGATTCACTGCCACCACTACAGCTTTCAAACTGCGACATTTTCCTGACAACTTCCTGTGTTTTGAATTTGTACCCATTACCCCTTGTCCTGCCACTGGCCACCACGCAGAAGAGTTTGGCCCCATCCTCCCTACTACATTCTCCCCTCAGGTATTTGTACAAATTGATCAGATCTCCTCTCAGTCTCTGTCCTTCTCTTCTCTAGGCTAAACAGGCCCAACTCACTTACTTACTTAGTCTTTCCTTATGCAATAGATACTCCAGTCTCTTATCATCTTTGTCACTCTATGCTGGACCCTATTGGCATTGGAGAATTAGAAGTCATTAAATTTTTTGTATGGATTTATTGTACAGTCCTTACATGCAAAAAAAGATCCAAACAATTTCTGGAAAAATATAGCTTTTTTCTTGATTCTTATCACCAAAAAGAAAAGTTCTATCCTTATGATTTGTCTAATAAAAAATATTTTTTCTCTTTGTCATAAGGTCATCTCATATGATTCTTTTTTCCATTTTTATTCTTGAATGGGAGTCTGTAAAATGGAAAGTGTTGATAGCCATGAGGGATGCAGAGCTCCAGGACATGCATCATACTCAATAACATGTTAATTGAAGACTTTGAGGTTGGGTACCTACTGAGTTGCCAGAGGTTAAATGCCTTTGGTCCCACCACAGACTATCTATAGATAATAAATCTTGATCTTTACTATGTGTAAATTTTCCAAGAACTACAGTTTTACTCCTGCCCTATGTGATCAAGTAATTCTGTAATCATTTCAAAGAACAAAACTGGAACTCTTTTGAAGGACATTGAACTTGGCATTGTATATATATGACATAAGAATAAAATCATGCTCTTTTAGAACACAGATCTCCCACTGCTTTTAAATCTCACAGTTTTTCCCTCTGTGTAAGTCCTGCAATATGTTTTAACTCCACAGAGATTTACTTGTGTTGATCATTTTGTTTAGGTATGAAGAATCTTAGATTTACTTAGAGAACTTACTTAACTTACTTACATAAGTCATTGCCTTTTAGTAAGTCTTAAATCATTTCCTTTTAATTTTAATCTGTATAAAAATATGGCATTTTTCTTTCTTTTCTCAATTCTTGTTATCATAAATTTCAGTAATTACTGAATAGTGTAGAAATACAAATATAAATTCTTGTGTTCAGTAAAGTCTTTACATTTTTGTTCTAACTTCCAGACAGAATGTAAGCATATGCTTCATACTAAGAAGACACTGAAGTGGTCCACAAATAGGAATGATTTCCTGAGTAAACATTAAAGTAAGTCAAACAAATAAAGAACTCCATTATAGCTGAATAAAGCTTAATTAGTATGGCTTGCTAGAATCAAGTGAAAATAAGCTTAATAGAATGAGAAAGCCATAGCTGATTGAATAAAATTGCTATTCTAAAGCAAAAGCAATGCTCAGCTAAAACCTAAAGTTGGCAGCTACATTTAAATAATGAAAATGAGTAACTCTATGTTTAGTAACTATTAGAAGCTAAGAGAAGGTACAGGTTCATTTTGGGATAGGATGAACATTCCTCACTTTTAGTGACAGGAATGTGAAGGAGAACTACTTCAAGAAAAAAATAACAAACAAGATTTCAAGTAGATATTATAATTCATGATCATCATATTGGGAGTGAAAGAAAAATAAAAATGCAGACATAAATAGGATTTTTTTGAATAAAATGAAGCTTTTTGAAGATAATGCAGTACACCAATAAGTTTTGTTTACACTTCCTCAGAATTTCTGACCATTCAAATTATTAGACTGAAACCAACACTGAAAGAATGAAGTATTTTTTTTTTTACTAATTTTCAAATGCTCTTAGTGTAGTCTTTGTATGGTGTCAGTGATCATCTACTTTCAAGCTCCTTTATGCTTCATATAGTTTTGTACTCTTCCTTATGTTTGCAGGGTAGCTAGACTTTTGAAAATTTAATATGTAATAAATAAGAAAGCCTGGAGTAATTTTCATCTTGATGTTACTGACATTCTGATGACACTTACAATCTCATAGGACCTTCAGTAGTTCCTCATTCATTTCTCCATACTCTTTTTTACTAATTCTATATTCCCTATTCAAATTTTTACTAAATGTTTGATGGCAAGGATCACTTTCTCTACTGTCACTGTGTTACGATGTGAAGCAAGCAAAAATAAATATTCCAAGGAAAGATCTTCTATGGTATTCTCTATCTTCTTTCTTGAATTTAAATTAACCCATCAAGACGTGTCCTAACAAGTACAGAGTCTTTTAAATCATCTGATAAATCATAATTCTTACCAAAAAACAAACTTTTATCCTTTATTCTTTCTATATTTTCTACAGATTCTAGATTTTATATTTGAGTTATTACAAGAAGTCCTGTCTTTTATACGTATATTGGTCATTGCTTATTTGTAATGATTCATGATATGTAGCTGTATATTAAACAAATGTACAGGATTTTATTATTTTGAAATTTTGAAATTTATTATCTTGAAACACAATATATCAGAGTGAAAGCGTGGATAACAGCTTCAGATTAATCCAATATGTCTCCTGTAAAAATGACAGCTGGATATAAACAGGAGTATGAAGTACAGAATACCCAGAGGAGTATTCACTTTCTTATAAAAAAATCACATAATCAGAAAGTCATACTTAAAATATTTTCAACATAATATCTGAATTCTCCCATTTGTGTTTCTGAAAGTTACAGCATAGACAATATTCAATTAAAAACAGTATAATCCAAACCACACACATGCATACATGCTCATAGACAGACTGCTTTTTACTTGAAAGCAAACTTGAACTCTTTGTTTTTTTGTGGGGAAAGTTTGCATAATACTTATATACTTATGAATGTCATGATAAAATTATCCACCGAAATGAATTAAGTTGATGAACAGAGGTGGATGCACAAGGTTATGCTACTCTCTTGCTTCAGGTTCTCTACTGACAGACAAGGAAATAGTAATGAATTGCCATTCACTTTTCTTATTATCCCCTTATAACTACAGTTCATCAAACATTTCTTTTAACTGTGTGACTGGGGAAGGACACACTCTTCTAAATGTTACTATAAATCATTCCTGTGAGCAATATTATAAAGGAAACCTAAGAATGTGCTATTTCTTCTTCACTGCTGATAGGTGGCAATTACAGAAAAATAGAAAAGTAAAAGGATTCACTGATCTATAATACCCCTTCCTTGAGGTGGGTTATTAGCAGCAGCTTCCTCTTTGTCCCTTATATCTGTGTTCTGTACTGTCACCTACTGTACTGAAGTTCAAGTACTTCTGTAAATTCACTCTACAGTCTGTCTGTTTATACCTTCAGGCTACAAAGTGATTGGCTGAGTGCCTGGGCAGTGATGCCAAACTTGAAATATCTTCTTGGACTGTTAACCACCACCTGCTTGCTTCCAGTGCTGGGGGACTGCTTAAATGTTGCCAAGAGGCAGTGTTTTTCACTTTTTCAGAGGAACTGCACAATTCTTGGATTTCGGCAAAGTTCTCATAAACCAATGTTTTAAACAAGAACTTAGAAAAAGCTAGATGACTACCTAGAGTCTAACTTACCTTGACGAAAGGCTGAAAATGAAACAAAAGCATTTTGAAAAAAATTACACTGATTTAATTCCTTAGAATTGGATGACTTTTTGGACAAGGAACGTACTCACTATTCCTTTTTCCTTTGTGCTGAAGGCATGAAGGACTTGGCTTTACAAAATATTACTTTAAATCTTTAAAAACAAATATTGTCCCTGGAAGGTCATAATCTTTGGACAGTCAAAATTACACACTGCCATTTTGTTGGAACTTACCTCAAATGGAAATGAAGCTTCTCTTGTCCTCAAACATTATCAATACACTAAAATACTCAAGAGAGAGCTTGAGTTTTCTGAGAGAATTTAAGTTTCTTGTTCTACCACAAATATTACTTCCTGCTTAACTTTTCACCTTTTCATCTCCTTTTTATGAGGGTTTTTTATTATTATTGTTGTACTGTTTTCTCTCTTTTTTTTTTGAGTTGAGAAGATGAACTCTTTAAGAAGGGGGCTGCTTTGTCCTTTAAAATACTCTGCTAATCGTATATCATTGGAGAAAGTTTCCAGTGAAAGTCAGTGCTGCAAAAATTAACTGACAGTGGAATATAGTTTGAGGTCAGAATTAAAATTCTTTACCTATCTTACGAGTGCAATGAATTGTATTTATTCGGAAATGGTACTATAAAGAATGGCATTTTTTTCTTGTCTGGAATCAGTACAAGGATCCCAACTCTTATGCAAACTGAGTTGGTGAAGTAAAATTCAACAGTAGACAGCTGTTGTATTATACTATGTCACTGTAGGGAGTGGAAAGAGCATTGGAAAAGGTATCATGTTTGAGAATTTTTTCTGGAAGCAAATTACATATTGGATCTCATGACTTTTTGCATCAGTTGCAGCTCTAGGCAGGAACATACCAATGAGAAAATATATTTCTGTCCCCATTTTCCTGCTTTGAAATCCTATTTCCTCTCAATTTCTTCTTCTGTCTGTCTCCCCAATCCCTTGTATATTACTTTTCCCTTTTAGCCACCTATTCACTAATGATTTTATGATTTCCCCATCAATAAAGAGCTTTCTTCCTCATGGCTTCAGCCATTTTACTTCACTTACAGATAATTTGATACCCTTCATATCCTTATCTACCATGCTCTTGTTTGTCCCACAACACCTGCTATCTTCTAAGTTTTCATTCCTCCCCTATCGTCCTGAAACTTTCAAAAAAAAGTTAAATGAGTAAGAAACATATGTCTTACTTTCCAGGTCTGTGCTCATCAGTCCATCATGTTCAGGCCAGTTCAGGCTCCAGTTTGTTACTTCTTTGGCAGTTTTTTTAGTAGGAAAATAAGAATTGCATGGACTCTCTGAGCCCAGGTAGAGTATTTAGCAGCAAAACATCAAGAGATCTCTCTTGAATGTATGTCAAATATGCTGTTGGATTTGAAATGTGGCTTGAGAGTAATTTTTTTTTTTTTTTTTTTTTTTTTGGTAAAAAGACCTGAGACCTGTCTTTTATTTGAAAAACTGTACAGATACCCTGAAAGGGACCGAAGGACTGTCTGTTTTAAAGTCCTCACTGAAATAAAGAAAATGTTAATGCTGTTAAAGAGACGTCATGACCACTTTCTCTACATGTATAGTCTTTTTTTTTTTTTTTTCTTCCTCCAAACCTATTTTTGGAAATGGTGGATTCATTTATGTCAAAACTTGCAATCAAAGTGACGTAGCACACAGTTCACTCCAAATGCCTAAAGTTTGGCAAAGATATCAGCAACATTTTCTTAATCTAGTTATTCCCATTTTCTGTTTCTCACATATACACATCAAACTGATGTTTCTATTTTGTGTAGTTCATATTAGTCAGGGCTAAGATTTGTATTAAGAAACGCTAGTCATAATATCAAATTCCTACCTACAAATTTCACTGAATGTTTTGAATAGGCAGGAATCATTTGTCTGCAACTACTGTTTTGCATTTTTTGAATTGTTACCTAGATCCCTAGGGCCCTGAAGTATTCTGACACATGCCAGAGGTAATGATTTAGGAAAACTGTGAAGTGTGATACTGGTCAGGAAAATAAAGAAAGATATCTCTGCCCTGCATAAGTCATTAAAATAGTTTTGATAATGTACTCATGCATTATTCAGTGACAAACATTTAGTAATGGAAAGTTAGAGGGCTAAAACACAAGAACAAACAGAGCTCATAATTATAAAAGCAGACACATGTTTCATTCTGAGGTAATAATAAGGGAAATAAATATGACATTTTGTAATCTTGTGGAAGTGGGTAAGCCTTTTATTTAAGGAAGATGTATATAGAAAATTACATTTATGCAGAAGATGCTGCGAGTTTCAAAGATTAAAATGAAAATTGATTTGAACTTCTGCAAAGAGACCCCATGAGGACAAATTATTTCCCCACTCCTGCTCTCTGTAGTTCAGCTACCTATCATTGTGTAGCAGTAATATAGGACCAATATAGGATACTTGAATACTTCATAAAGAATAGATGGGTAAAGATACTGCTCTTGAAGGAACATTAAAGAAAATGATAAGATAACATAAGATAAATAGGATCACAAAGGAATTATAACTTGTAAGGAATAATATTTTCTTAAAACGGAGATGGAGATGCAAGATGCAAGGTTCCAAAAACTACAAAAACTATTCTTCAAAGAACTGTTAAAAGGCCTAAGTGATCAATGAATGAATTTGGGCATAATATAGTCAATATAAGCTTCTAAAATTATTAAGAGATGTGAAAGCAATATTACTAGAAGTAGCTAACATCTTTATTAATCACATAAATTTATCTCGTAAAATTGTTAGAAATACTAATTTTAAGGTATACCATTTTCTTTTGTCATCTCATTTTGTGACAGATTCAGAATAATTCCGTATCAAGTGCATTAACTTTACTGTTACGTGCAACATTTTGTCTTTCAGCCTCAAGTACACATTTCCTGATACAACTCTATTTTTCTCTCAGTTTCTTTTGAAAGCTGTGGCTCCAAGAGCATTGTCATTGGCAGTGTTGTTTCAAGTACTAAGAGAAAATTATATTGCTGTGTCAGAAATACTAACTTCCAGAGAGGTATTTTATTGTGGCAGGACAACAGCTTAAAAGAAAGGTGGAGATACAAAATCTAAGCATTCCTGTAACTCATTATCCTGCAAATACATGGATCACTGCAGTGCAAAAGAAACAACTGTATTCAAGAATTGTCAACAAATCTCTGTGTGAATAGTTACTGTAAGAAGCCTGAAATGAGGAAAGTTGAAAGCGACTTCTGTGCTGCTCAAGCATGTAGGGGGTGAAGTTTCATCTCTCCAGTTTATTAAAGTAGTTCATTTTTAATTAAGCAAGAAGATACAGCAGGGCATAAACTGTACTGCATTAACTCATAGTTAATGTGTTGCTGCCAGCTGAGGGGCTGAAGGATAAGTCACCATCAATGCAGCTAGGCATGAATTAACACCACTGAGTATTCATTTTGGAGTATCTTATGGTCACTTTACAATGACCATATTATTTTGAAAATATTTATATTGCTATTTGAGGATGTGCACAAATACAGCTTTATATGCTCAGTTTACTCCATTTTTAAAAGTCTATACATGTATTTAGCAAGGGAGAAATTCACTCCTTCTGGCACAAAGCCCATTTACTATGGAAGAAGTGGGAATAGAGGAAAGGAATAATAATTGCTCTTTTTCCATCCTGTTGTTCCAGCAGCTTCATTTTCTTTCAGAGGCTTTGAAAGCAGAATTATCACAACTATGCAATAAGTGTTGTTTAAAAAGTTAGATAATTTTAGAATTTGAAAGTTTTTTATTCTGAACAGAGTATAAGATTCTTCTTCCTGTTTTGCTCATGTATATTCAGAGCAAAACCCTGGGAGCGCAAAATAGTAAGTCCCTTGGCTTCAATGAGCTTCTCTGTATTCAAGTAGAAGGAGAAGATACTAGTGATTATAGCCGGAAAACAATGCAGTCTGTCTGAGCATTTGTTTCCTCCTCTTTCTCCACTAGAGAATGAAGGTGGGCCACGCAGCGTCTGCTGGTGCACTCAAGCTCACAATGCCCCAAACTCCAGGGTGGATATCAGCCAGCTTTGGTACAAAAGCCATGTAGTCATGTCACTGTTGTGCTCCACCTGAGACCCTATATCCCACTCATGAGAGCTCAACATATACAAAATGAGAGTATCAAACTGCTGGGACAGAAATGGCTTGCACTTGAGTAACTTGGAGTGCAGGTGGCTCATAATAAGTTGAAAGGCCTGTTTCCACCTGAATCACCCTGCACTACTGGTGCTTAGCCAGGCTTAGGGCGAGACAGGGGCTCCTGAGTGGGAGCAGCTCTTCTAGCTCTTGGAGCTAGCTGGGGAACAGCAGGCTGTATACGTGCACACATTAAAAGGAGAGGAAAGACTTTGGCACAGAGTTTCCAAATGCATAACAAAATCCTACACCCTGGGCCTTAGGCTTATCAAGAGCAACTCTTTTATCATACTGAAGGAAAGTTATTTCTTTCTTCTAGAAGAAGTCTTTTAAATATATACCTATATTTTTTCAGTAAGATCTTGTAAAATATAGGCATTATTTCACACACACACACACAAATCTTACAAACTTCAATACTTTTAATCCCGTATTACAAAGTTCTGTAATTTCCTAATTGCAGTTCCTTTCTTTACCACTCCTGTTGTTCTTTTTTTTTTTTTTTTTCATTTTTAATAGGTTAGCAAATGAAAATAATTTGTTACCTTTCCTTCATTTCAGAGAGTGCAGGGATGTTAGCACTGAGAAAGGTCCTGGTAATATATGCTGACAACAGGTTCTGTAAATAACATAATTGAAAGTCAATTTCTGTGATAACATGAGACAAAATATATGGGAGTATACTACATTTCGAGCACCCTGCATGATTAGATTTCTTTCTGATAGTGAAAACCAATTAACAACACAATAGGACATGATAGAAAGCAGCCTCCTCATCCTATAACAAAGTAGTTATTGCATCTCTTCCAAGAATCATTTTAGGATTTTCTTTTCCATGTGGTATATGAAATAATGTAATTGGTGCCAATGGATTGCTGCCTCTGCCAAAGGAACTCTTTGGTAGGCTGTAATTCAAGATTTTTTCTTGATAATGGATAATTAGATGGTTGAATGACCATGTGAAATAGGTGAATTTTATTATTCATTAATGATTTGAGTATATGATGATCTTATTGCAATTAGTTTTGCTTAAAGTGGTATTTTTGAGATAGTTAAAAGGTATAATGTCTATAAATAATGCCAAATTACAGAAAGTAATATATAAATGCAGCAATATCTGCTGGCAATACTTAGGTATCATATGGCATGAAAATTGCACAGTGTTGTGCAGTCTCAGGGGTCAAGTAATCCATTAGTTTCATGGGCATAGCTGCAACTAGAAGTAGAAACTTCATTAAAGTAAGAGCACTTTTATATACTCTCTCACAATCATATAGTACTGAAAATGTCACTCACAGCTAGAGTTCTCCCTTGTAGTCTCAGTTTGATTTGTTGACCCAGTTTTACATAGACACTGGACTTTAACTAAGCTACAAATATAAATGATTAAATCTCTTGAAAGGAGCTGAGGAGGAAGGACATAATGATTCTGTCCTTTAAAAAACTTTGAAAAGAATCAGCAACAAATCAGTATAAAGTTCAGAAATGGCCCAAAGCTAAACTAACTTAAAGTAGTCTTTAACAAGTCTAGTCATCATTCTTTTTTACCTGCCTTAAGTGAAGCAAAAAAAGTTTAAACAGCTTTAATACTCAGTAGCATGAGACACCAACAAAAGTCCTATTTTACTGAGAAACAGTTGTATCTTATTGTAAGGCTTATGTGTGATATTTGTGAATATGCTTACTGTGCAATGGAAAGGCATGAAAACATCTTATTTGTATGTATCTCACCTGATTAATGTTAACACCTGCACCTAGCCCTAGTCAGAATACATTAGGATTACCTTTCTGAATCAGTTTTAAAAATGTTAAACTTGATACTAAAATTACTGAAAGCAGAATGACATAAGTACAGCTTCAGTCATATTATACCTATACAGGAAGAAGAAAGACTGGCTAATAGTCTTGACATGGGGTTACTTGACTAGACTATTTTTGTCAATGATGGTGAATAATAAAACCAAAGTTAAAACAGCTGAGATGACTGAAAGTTGGTATCCAGCAATTGTAAGACACTCTGAGACCTAAACCTGGCACTCTCAGGTTTAAAAGAAATGTATTTTATCACTGATTAGATATAAAGGAAGTTTTGTGTCACCTTGGAATGAAATGACTTAATTTAAAAGAAAAACAAAAACATTTTTTGAGCTATAGTTTAAGTATGATTTATAAAAAAAATCATATAATCAGACACATAAGTAATCCTCAGAAAAACACACTAAACATAATATTCTTTTTAGCCTGGTTAGTGAGGATTATTTTTGGCTCTAGGAAATTAAGAGTTAGAAAATCTAAAGGAAGAAATAAATTTTTGATATCTATGTTTGAACAACAGAAATATTGTCTTAACCTACTAATCTAGTTGATATTTCACTCTTTTTTATCAAAATCAGTTTCCAGTGTCATTAGCATAAACACAGAGTACTTTTAGTAGGAATATTTTTGTTCAAATGTTATATAAATATCAGATAGAAGGATCTGTTCCAGTGCCTAACTATAGCTTTTTGAATCGTCAGTAAGTTTGACTGGTGCTCAGGCAATTTGTTTATAGTCTTAGTGAGGTTTGACCTGTTTGTTTGCTTTTGCTTTTTCTGTTTTAGATTAATGATACTGTAAAGAAAAATGATCGCTGATAATCAGCCTTGTAATGACAGTGGCCCAAATGAATATTTGAAAGCCAGTCCCTCTTTTTATTGATTATATCCATTTTATGTGTGACATCTGATAAATTGTTTACAAAACAATATTAGATTAACAATAATTTGCCACAATAATTTTGGAGAAGTAAGGGAAAGGAAATAAGATGTGAAGGAAAAATAGGTCCTTCAGAATTCTGGAGCTATCATGGGAATTTTATTAGATTTGAGAACAGTCTATTGTGACAGAGATTCTTCACAGACATTTTAGCTTTCAAATTAGCCAATGCATGCAGCATGGTATGCTTTTATAAGACTGCAGAATAGCTACATTAATGTCCCCACGTCTTTAAAATCAAAAATCTGCAGAATTATTCACTTGCCATGCATACTGAATATTAATGGCATTTAATGCTGCAGTTTATTAACCTTTTACATTAGTGGTCAGAAATGAAACATGCTGGGAACAAATTCATGACAGAAGGGAAAAATGTTCCTGACGGCTATTGGGCTCCATTTGACAGTTAATAAAAACCATCAAGTCCACATTATGTTAGATTAACCAAGATCAGGATTCCACTTGACAAGTTATCATTATTAAAGGCAAGTGGAGGGTATTTTCAAATACACCCTGGAGTGATGCATGTTAAAATCTGTATGGCAAAGTCTTGAATGTCAAGGACATTTTGTGCAGTGTGTAATGGAAAACTGTATGTAATGTGCATTTGGGGAACTATTTTATGTACCTCTGAAGACCTCAAAGCATCACAATGAATGTTTTATTGAAAGCTGTCATACGCTGCACTAGGACCAGCTGTACTGCAAATATTTATGGACAGCCATCAACGTGGCAACACAGTGCTTCTGCTAACGAAGAGCCTTTCTGAAAGGCCAGAATGTGACTAAGCATATATCCTCCCCTCACTCATTGCTGTTTTTGCTCTTTCCATTCCTTTTACCTCCTGCAATATTGCAACATGTAACTTAGGACTATGACTCATATATTTTAAATGCAGCAAAACATTTCTAATCTTGGTCTTCTCACTGTACAACTGCACTGTTCTCCAGAACCCTATGGCCTCCTTATCCATTTTCTGGACTGTTACTAGGTTTTATTTTATAAAAGTGATTTTTTTAATATATATTTTGCTGCTCATTTCCACTAACGTTTAGATGTAGGGAATCGTGAAAAGGAGAGAATATCTGCCATTGGAAATACTGGTGCCCTTTTCACGACCCTGCTACAGGGCATGCTCAGATGCCACCTGTACAGGGGGGTCTGGATGCCCCCTGGGCGACCTCTTGGGCCTGCGCATGCTCAGCCAGGCCTGCTGGCCTGGCTGAGCATGTGCCAGGGCCTTCCAGAGGCTTCTGGAAGCCCAGGGGAGGGGGCCGGAGCCCTGAAGGTGGGGGCCAGGAGCAGTCTGCCCTGGCAGGCTGCCCGCCCACCAACAGGGCCAGACCACTCACCTGAGCCCCCTAATTAGCATCCACCCTATCCTGCCCTTGCCCCTCCTTAGTTCCACCCATTCTCCTCCCCTCCGTTACCCTATATAAGTTATTGTTGTATGGAAATAAATGGCTTCGTTGCTAAGGCCACCTAGCGCTGGGTGTGTCTTATTTCTTTTGTCATCTTGCCTGATCCCAATTGCCCAGCAGCAGCGCATCCTGGTCGGGACCTCCATGAGGGCGCCTCTCGGCCAGGGTGAGAGGTCACCCCACGACCATTCGCCTCACGCCTGCTGACCCTGACACCTGAGGTGACTCCTTGGAGCCTGCCTTCATCCCCTTCCGGTTGCCTCCACGGGAGTGATAAGAGAGGCCTTACCCTTGGGGTTGGGAGGAATAAAGAATATTCCATCTGGGGTTACAAAGGGCGCGCGGCCTCGGGCCCCCGGGAAGACGAGGTACATCAGGGGTTGGCCCGCAGACCCAAGCAGATCCGCCGTACGAGGCAGCTTGGGGGAGCTGCGGGGCACTAGCCGCGGCAGCGCGGGGCGGTCACGGTCGGTAAGCCTGCGTGGGGGTTATTCCGTATCCCATCCTTTATTATTTAGAATCAGGCTTGGATTTAGAGTTTCTAGGATTTTAGGGAGTTATTTGATAAAACTAAAATTAAAAGAAAAAAAAAACTATACTGTGATAATCAAGGATAATCAAGGAGTTATAATCCTATGTTGCCATAGTTTAGGGGCTACAATACTATGCAGGAATAAAAACAGATTCAGCTTTGTGGTCAGTGTCTTTAACAGGCAAACACCTTCATATTCATAGTAATCGTTATGCTCTAATAAAGGAATAGTGTTACATTGAACAAGATTTTAGAGTTACTGTATTGAAAGCAAATTTGCAACAAATCATCTCCTATGGTTCACCTGCCACTTTTGCCTTAGGAATTACTCTCAATAACTGTTAACATTAGTACTAAAAAATACCCACCAAGATTATCTTACAATACTCTCCAAGTCTCTGTGCTCTACCTGTCTCAATGAATAGTTTAGGCTCATTTCTGAGTTGACCTTAAGGGGATGTTACACTTCTGATACAGTATCATCACTCTACACTTGGGCTAGGATGTAGGAAAATTTATTAAATGATGAGCAGAGCAAAGACCATAGCTGAAACTGTGCATAAATTAATGAGTATATGATGGCCTTGAAGATATGCCTAGTAGAGTAGACATAGTAGGATAAAGGCAGCAAAAGCAGAGCATAGAAAAGTGGTTCATCTACATGAAAAATGTAAGTTAGTTAGTAGTGATGCATTTTCAATATGTCCACTACTAATTCTTGCCCTTTATCATAGCTAGAGATGGACCAAGTAATGGGCATTAATATTATTTGGAACAATATCCTCCATTTACTTAACTGTATTTCTATAATTTGCCCATAAATCTGCATTTAAAAAAAAAAAAAAACTTTCCCTTGTTATGAGGATGAACTGAAAAAAAAAAAAAAAAAAAAGTATACCCTAGATTTGTGATAATCAAGTTACCTTACTACTATTATATTCAGTTTAGGATTTGCAGAAATCCTTTCTATCATTTATTACACTGATAGGAGAACGTACCACACTGAATGGCATCTCTCTTGACTCCATTTATTCACTCTAATTTAATCTGGCATATAAAGGACAGTGGCACTCATTCACAAGGGGTCTAATTCTTACCTAATAAAAACTGACATACCCTTATTGAAGTAACTGTGTTTGTGCCCATTCAGCACAACATGAAAACACAAAATGGAATCATAACTCATACAAGGTTCTTCTAAAATTGATGTGGATGCTAGGAAATAAATAGATCAGATCCTCCTACTGAGGGAACTATAGTAAGTCTAAATTTTTCATATATGATCATAAGGCCAAAATAGCTCTGACAGGTCCTGAATATAGCCATTATCAGATCATCCTCCACTTTCCATTATTTTCACTGGGACCTCACTTGGCTGTTGCCCAGCTTGAAAAAAGTATTGAAGGGGTACTAAAAATGGCAGATGGTCACTAACTCAAATTTCAATTCTCTTTCAGAATTGTCTGAAATCATATGTAAAATTCTAATTTATTATTATTCTAGGAAAAATTATTAACATTCTATTTATTTGAGATATCCATTTTTTTTTGTTCAGAATAATAGGAAAAAAAAGTTGTTTGAAGGAGAGTTATAAGCCAAAGTTAATCAGTAATTAAGACCATAGCATAAACACACAGTCAAAACAGCTAGTTTAAAATCTTATCATCTCCTTAAATAGCTCATAATAAATGTCTTGGAGAAAAATAACCTCTGAGAAAGTTTAGATAGATCACTCATGTAGTTTTCTTCAATTGGTCATTTAGAAGCATCTTCAGAAACAGGCTTAATATAGATGATTACATTTAACATCAAGGTATTTATTTTCCAGAAATTTATTTAATCATTTTTTTTAATTCACAATATCCTTCTGCAGTGAGGTTTACAATTTAATTATGAACGGTGTAATATATATACATATACTTTTTCTTATCCTTAAAAACCACTGATAAATTTATCTCTTGTCCCCTTATTTGTTACAAGAAATAGAAAGTAATCATTCCTTCATTCCTTATCCACCTTTTCCTGACATGCATGATTCTATAGACCTTTTCAAAATCCTCTTCAGTCAATTATTTTCCAAGCTAAAGAAAACTTTTCCTCTTGCAGAAGCTCTTCTATGATTTTGAAAAGTATCTGTCTTGCCCTTCCCTGTACCTTGCTCATTCTATGATAGGTGCGATGATGGTGAAAATGGCGACCAGTAGTACATATGAATTTCAGGTGTAAGGACAATATAAATTAAGTGCTATAGTGGTTATTTGTTTTCAAATTGCTTTATAACTATTTGTCCTTTATAGACTCATATAGAATGACATATGGGAAAATTATTACCTGATGCTAAATAAGTAATTTAAGGCTATCCAGTGGTTACTACATATAGGTTGGTTTTTTTTTCCCTAGCTGTATTTCTTTGGATTTAATTACGTTGATTTTACTGACATTTCAATTTTTATCAGGACATTTTTTAATATTTTTGTTTTTGCTGTTTCCTTCTTTTCTTTTTGATCCTGCTAACACTTTTATTATTTTAAATAACTTCTTTGCATAGATTTGCATATGGGTGCACCACTTATTTTTAATATTCAATGTCCATAAATATTCAGATTTATAAAGATAAAAGTCTTAGCATATTAGCGCAGTTTAGATTCTGATATTAGATAGAAAGGAATGATGTAACACTAACAAACACTACTATAATATTGTATCAAAACAACAACTCCTTTGTCTGTCCTTCAAATGATCCTTGCTGTCTCTTTTAGTCTTAGATTTTACATAGTCTTAGATTTTACAGAGTTGTTTCGGTTCTGTGCACTTCTATTAGGTATCTTATTCCTACAAGTTATTCATTCAGTATTGACCTTTGTAATAAAACTCTTCGAATGAGAAATGCAGCACACTGAAATTACAGAGATGTTATTTGTAACACTTCAGCTCTTGTATTTAGAGAGTTTTAAGGGGCATAATAGTGCTTGGTCCAGCATGATTAAACAACACACAAAATATGGAAATATTAGAAAATCTGAAGGAAAGACTTCAGATAAAATTATATTTTATCTCCACTAAACTTAAATGCAGATGCGAAAGTCTTGACTTTTAAAGATATTATAAATAAGGTAACAATAAATACAAAGGAATATAAATAGTAATATAAATAAGTGTCAAGATAAAGAAAACTATGTAAGGTTTTGAGGTTGAATTCTCATTGCATTTTTTTTTTTTATTTTCTCTCCTTCTCTTCTCCTTCTCCCTCCACAGCCCACCTCCAATTAAAAGCCATGGTAGAAATAAAACTGATTATTTTATCCTATGCAATATTCTCAAGGTGTTTAATAATAGTCTGCTCTAAACATCATTAAAATTCTTTTAATGAATCAGAATGTGTTGTGGGTTTGTGTATAATTCACAAACCTTCATTAAAATACTTTACATGTTATGCATTTGTATATGTTCTTACATAATGTTGTTGTCCACAAATAATGTTGACAAAAGCATTTATATGTCAGTATGTTTTGAGATTAAATCTTCTTAATCTGTAACCTATACTGAAAAAGGGGACTCTTGCATTAAATCAGAAAAGAAAATAAAAAGTTGAAAATACTTGCAGATCAGACCAAGTTTAGATACCATAGGAAGTTCTGGAAGAACCTGGTTTATAAAATCAATGTATTGATAACATTAAACAGTGCCCTCCTCATGGCTTGAGTATTCCTCACACATAGTTTTACAAATGGGATTACACTCCCAGAATAGTTAAAAAAAAAAAAAAAGAAAAGAAAAGGAGAGTAATAATGATCAAAAGAACTTTAAAAAAATCAGTCTCTGTATTTGTATATGTATGTATTTATACGTCAATATAGATATTTACATTGTTTTATAGACATATTTTTTTTACCATTTTGAAAAGAGAAAAACCACGATGGCTAAAGCTCTTTCATACATAGCTCTTCAGCTCAACCATACTGTAAATCTGCAGAATTATAATCAAGATAAGCAATTTATTTTCAGCTTGGAACCATCTCAGTTATTATTTTTTGTTCTTATGAGAAAATAACAATTTATATGTTTACACTTATTAATTTATTTCATAATAGGCTTACCCAAAACATCAAAGTGAACAATGGGCAATTTTCATGGATTAATTGCACAAATTCTAGTTAAGAGGATACTTTTTCCTATAGTATAGCAACTATCTACTCAGAGATATTACTTATTCTGTTTACTCTTTTGGAGGAGATAAGAGCATGTTGAACTCAAACCTACTATTTGCAGTGAATTTATACCTTTCATGTTCTGTTTGGTATACAGAAGACTGACTGGTGTTTTCACTTTAGGAACAGAAAGTCACAATATTTTTTTTGAATAACTGAATATTTTGATTTGAATAACTGACAGATAAGTTCGAACCACAAGTGGCATTTAAGGTTCAGATCTGGATCAGGAGTTCAGTTTAAGCATACATCTGGTAGGGTGAAATAAAAAGTCTAGGATTTCCAAAAGAATATCAAAAGTCTCCAGCTCCCTGTTTGTGCCTTTGGTTTTTCTCTTCTGACTCAAATTGCTTTGGATTGTCACATCTCTTTTGTCGCGGGTTACTGGCCCGGGACGGCACTAGGCCACAGGTCTTCAGGCCTGGCCAACGAGCCGCTGCTCCTGAGTGTGATCTTGGACCCCCCCGGGGAACTGGCTTGTCTCACCCTCCGGGATCCTGGATCCTCTGCAATGTCCGGTCGCGGGCCGGAAGGAGGACGCCGCCGCGCCGGGGCACTCTCTCGGGCTGGCCCAGTCAGGTCGGACCCACCCAAGGTGAGGAGGTCGTGGGGTGCGCCACAGGGCTTTAGCCGCACCGACGGCGCCCTATATGCGGACAGGCAGCACCGACTGCCTAAACACCCGGACAGTTGACAAAAGACGTATCCAACATGGTTCAGGGTCAACTGATGACTTTATTACAGCTAACATAAGCTTTTATATGAGGAACGGTAGGAGGGATGATGGGAGGAGGGGGATACATGATTGGGTGAGGGCTGTTGCCAAGATGTCCTCGTTGGCTGCGCTCCCCTGTCACACAGCGGGTTGGCCAGAGCGGCTTGCTCCGGCCCCCACCTTCGGGCTGCCAGAGTGTTTCTTTCATGGGTGTGATGAACCACCTGGTGCTCTGCAAGACTGCTCAGTCCTGCCAAGTGTCGTGACTGAGCATGTGCAGGCACCAGGAGTCACCTTTGGGCAGCCCAAGGCATACACAGACCTAGGCCTCACTTGAGGCCTCTAAAGATCTCCCTATGTCCCCCAACACTCTTTTCTCAATGCAGGTAAGTCTCTCACTTTTGACTTCACAAAGTGTCAGTTGTTGAATAAGGTATTTGATAGTTAAGTCTTTCCTTGTCTCTCAGCCCCAAATGCCTGGTGACATTGTGCCACAATGGGCTACTAATTTTTTTTGGCAGAAATTTTCACCACCTGAATATTTCTTGCCATGTATTTACTGCTACTGTTTAGTCAGAGCAGATGGGTTCTTTGCTGCTTTTGCTAGTACAGTGAGCACCTGTTGAGAGTCCTACTGGTAAAATCATGCTGAGTGGTTGATGGCAGAGGAATTATTTCAGAGCCAGATTCTTCCAGAGCTCAGCTGTGTTCACTACCTGCTGAATAGACAAGACACTAGCATTTGATTTGGTACCAGGCATTTTAATAAGCCGCCTGAAAAGTAAAGTTTAATACCATACTAATGTTACTTATGTAGAGTTTCTACTTTTTTATGAGGAGGGGGAAGAGGGGAGCAAGTTATATTGCTATAGCAGGCAGTAAGTACAGTTATGAAGTTTTTATGAGAATAAAAGAAGCCATCCGATTTCAGAAAATCTTCTAGGCATAGTGCAAAAAAGCAGCGTGTTGAGGGCTTTAAGTAAATAGCTATTTGTCGTAGCTAACTATATAGTAAGGAAAGAAGAGAAAGTTTCCCTATTTTATTTATACTCATTTTTCATAACATTTACGTGAAAAAGGAGGAGGAGAACAGGGAGGGATGGATAAAATTGTGCCAGAAACCAAACATTTTTCAAACAGCTCTGAAAAAAAACAGACAAGTTAACAACTGAGACTTGTTGCATTGCATCCTCTGATTCAGCAAATCATACAAAGCTGTAAATATAGAAAGAGATAACAAAGTAGCTGAATAAAAGCTTCCAACAGTTAGTGAAGGAAAAAAAAAAAAGTTTTGAAGAAAAAAAAAAAGTGTTAATGTAGGCCTTCTGGTTTCTGATATCTGTGGCCCAGGAAAATAGTTTCCAAACTGAAATATCATGAAATATCATCATTTGGAAGCATCATGATTTCAGCTGAACTTCATAGGAAAGCCAACAGCAGTATATACAGGGTGCATTGACACAGTCCAATAACCAATTCCAACTGTTTCCAGGAAGAATTTATTAATGGTGCACTTCTCTGAATCCTCCTTCTTCATAATAATGATATTAAGAAAATGCTTCATTTCATCTTATAGCCATCCAATAAAGAATGATTAAGAATGCCAGACAGTATTGCATAAGCTTAATAAGATCCATAGAAATACTGTAAAACTGAAGCTTGATGGCAACCATTCCATTTTGGAATTCAGTCTTCTTCTAGCATAGCTATTTATGTTTTGTTTTATTGTTATTTGTTTTTTATGGCCAGCTTTCCAGATGACAGAGACTCTTACTGCAAAAAGATATCTGCAGAAGGCACATAGACATTCCCATAGTAGATTGCAAGATTGCTCAAAACAGTGTTCAGGTATATGTGGTATATGTGTTCAGGTATACATTTACCTTTCCACTGGGATAGACCTGCTCTCTGAAACTCTCTGGGACCCTCAGGGTACACTGCTGAAGTAAATGTTTGAAAACATCTTTTGGGATAAATGGCCCAAGTTCATCACCATTTCTGAGTTCCCATGTCCGAGAAAGGGACAGACCTAAACTCATAAGCATCTGCCATTGTAGTATTGATATATGGACTGTATATCCCACTACTACTCTGGTTTGGATATGTGGTTTAGCACATTCACAGGAGAGGAACTCAGCTGGAATGAGTTGTATTCTGTCTTGGCCTATAATATTAGCATATGCCACAAACTTTTAACAGATTCCATAGGGTCACTGTTCATTAAAGACTTTCTAAATACTGCCTGCCTTAATTTTAGGTCATCAGTACAAATGGTCTTCAAGATTATTTTTAGTTGGAGTGGTCCACATGGTGAATGGGTGGCCAGGAATGGGTGGTAGGAATCCCCTAAGACTTTCTGTTCTCATGTCAAGAAAAAAAAAATCTTCATTTTTGTCCAAAAATGTGTGACCTGATTGAATTCTGAAAAGTGAATTAAGTGATACAGAATTTCATGTCCAGAGTTGAGTACAGAACTATAATTATCTGCACTTAGACAAAAAATCAGGAATCCAGCAAATCCATTATAACAAATTAATATCTGTAAGTAACTGAAGAGTCATTACTAAATTGCTACTACGTGAATAATGGGCAGTCAGAAAGCAATTAGCAAACTTTTTAGACAGTTTTTGTTAATCAATCAATAAAATATATTTTTTTCCATAGTCGCACATAGTTCTCTAATAATTTTTACCTACTTGATAACATTTAAATAAAACTCTATGAAGATTCTGATTTTTTTTAAAATAGGTCCATAGTTCATTAAAAAATAAAAAAGTTATTCTTCCTTCTCCTTCCTCCATAAAACAACAATAAAATAAAACAAATCCTCTGACTTTCCATTCTGAAGTAGAACCAACAATTTTGAGTTTGAGCAGACTGAAACATTGGTTTGGATTTTAACTCATATATTTTCTATTAGATTTAATTTATTTTAGTGTTTTTTTTTTCCCTTTCTTTTTTAGGGACAATTTGAAGAAGGCAGATATTTAAAACAGTCTAACATTTTGATGAACTTTAGGTCAAGGGGAATTTGATATTGGGAACACAGTTATTTTGGTTAGAGGAAAGCTGACACTTCTCAGCTTGAACCAAATTTATACTGAGATCTATGAAACTGAAGTATCAGGAATAAATAAAGAAAAAGATGCCAACCAGATTTTGCAAGGTAGATCAGCACCCAGGATCTCATAATTAAATATTAAAAGGGTACATTTAGTGGAAGCATAAAACTCAATATTTAACTGTTATACATATGTGTTAAATAATTATATCAGTGCATCATTTCATCATTTCTAAGTCATATAGATCTGTGTGTGTGTGTGTGTATATATATATCACACATCCCATTTTATCAAGGAAGAGAATGTTTCAGAATAGAAGAATTTGACAGAAATGGAAAAAGTATTTTAGAAATAGATGTTAAAAATTACCGTTATGTCCTGCCGATAATTATATTCTCTCTTTTTGACAACTATATTCTTCCAAAATTAAGTCCTGTTAGTTTTGTTCATTTGAGCTTTCTACCTGGTGACTGTTTTTCATAGAATAAAATCCACTCAAAGCTCTTTGGGAATTCAGAGGGGTTCAATATTACTCAACTTTACTCCAAGCTTGTTTAACCCTTTGAAGTTCTGGCTTTACCTACTGTGTGACAAAGAAGAAAAACCCAGGGGAATGAAATTCAAATCCCTTGAAAGTTTTATCTTACTAGAGATGATTTAAATCCTAGCTTCATCTCATGTTTGAGATTAATACTGTATAAAAATTGTATCACTCTCACTACTATCGTCCCTTTGAGCTTTGGCATGTGGACACTGAAACTTTGGAACGTACAAAGAATCATTTATCAGATTTAAGCACTGAGTAGCTTCTAAATGTTATTATAAAATAGGGTCACTGCCATAAATTCTAAGCCATTATTTGATTTTTCAGTAGCTCTATATTTAATTTTATTGTTGAAAATTTCTTGCCCATACTTTCTGATTATTGTGAAGAACAAATGCCTGCCCTCTTGAGGTTGTATTTTTTATTATCTATTGTGCCAGTTTTCTTTTCCCAGCACGGTCATCTGAGAACTTAAAACAAGAAACAGAAGAGTACCACGTTTTCAAGTCTTTTTTTCCCCATCGATCTGAAACCCTTTTTCCTTGCAGTTAAGGAAGACTGCAGATTATCTATTGGCACTAAAAATTTCCAAAAAGCTCCCAATGCATTTATCCTCATTAACAGTTAGCTCCATATTCTCATTATTAGAGATAACCCACGAGGGGATCCTTCCCTCCAACTGGCAAGTTCAGTAAGAAAAAAAAAGATGTCAATTTTATCATTTTTATTCTGAACTCTACCCATTTTATTTATGAATAGTTCTCATAGAAGTCATTTACAAATGGTATTGCCTATAGGACATATATCCCACTGCTATTTTTATTTTAGAAGGGCTCAAAATGGCTTAAACGGGTTGCATTTTTACTGCCTTTCTCAGCAATTTCATAGAAAACTTTCTAAAAGAATAGGCAAAAATCTAATTAAAATATTTGTCTCCTGTCAGCTCTACCTCAGCTTTCAAAGCTGAGCCATGGTCTCTCTTCATTTTTTAGGAGAGACTAAAAATAAAATGGTAAAAGCTTTTCATTGTGTTGTATTGATGTTTAGTGATTTTCAAATAGTACCAATTGCTCCCCTGTTGTGCACAAGTGTGTACTTGCATCTGTGACTTCCATAGTCTCAGATAAAATTATTTCAAACTGTCAAACATGACATTGCAAAACAGCTTAGCAAATGGAACGCGAGTGCAAGGGGAGGGCAAGGAAAGGTAAGGGGAAAGTCACAGAAGCTTTCCCTAAACTCTGGAGAAAGAAAACTCCTGGAATGCTGGAATGCATGTTGAGGGAGTCCTGACTGGTGGTCTATCTCGTAAGATGAGCCTAAACACAGCAACAGACTCCTAGCCGCAGCTAGAAGTTTAATAGTTAGAGCATTAAGAGTGCACCCCTCTCTTTAATTAGTCTTCAGTGAATCAGTGAGTACACATGTTGTTATGGGAGAAGAACAGGGACCAGGCAGCTTATGTGACTGTCACAGGTCTGCCAATGTCTTATTTTCCTAGAAAAACAGGTGGTTAAAAAGGTAAAAGCAGTCACTGAGCCAGGAAGATAACTGAGAATGAGCTAATCTTGCTGAAAAGGTGAATTTACTTGAGTTGAAGAAAAAGAAGTTCTCATTTCACAAAGATGTTAAAAAAAAAAAGAAAAAAGAGCATTAAACATTTCTTGAGGAAAGTGATGTATTCATTCATTATCAGTCTGGCTGCAACCACATTTTATTACCTGTATTTGTCTCAGGAATTTGAAGTTACAGAAAGTGAAATCACCTTTCACTCACCTTTTGTCCTTTTTTTGTTGCATCTGGGTGCAGCTTGAGTGACTATAGTCATACTTACTGCTGTTCTTGATTGGTGAAAAAGTTTCTGCTTTCATTCAAAGGTACAGTCAATCGAAAATCTAGAGCTCAGTGAGGAGTGGCCATTCCTCTGAGGCAGGAAATTTGTGGGATGCGGGTGTGTTTTGGCATTACAATGAGCATTGGCATTATAATGAGCTTATAATGAGCAAAGTTCAAGCAAAGTTCCTCCAAAAGGAGTGATTTACCACCCTTGCTGGCTCCGCACCACACATCTTATCATACATCTCCCGTTGGGCAGCTCCTGTGCGGCTCATCAGTGGCCCAGCACAGGGAGTGCAGCAGAGTTTGGCCGCAGTGTCTTCACTCCGCTCCACCCTCCGTTACTGCCCTTTGCAGCTGCGAGGAGGGCAGGTTGTGCTGCCTGGGGAACCGCGGAGGAGCAGAGTCTGGGCGTACCAGCCATCCTGGAGGGGGCAACTGTGTCTCACCCCAAGCAAGCTGCTGTAATGCCAAAACTCCTGTTAGACCCTAGTTTCTAAGTTGCCCCTTTAAAGCAATTCTTCCACACTATCCCATTCTATCCCATTACACTTAATTCTTAATTAATTAATTGTTAATTAATTAATTCATACTTAAATTCTGTTTCTAATAAACCTTTAAGGCAATAAAATACATGGTTAACAACTCTTTTTTGTTCTTGTTCTTGTTCTTTGTAGGGAGATATGGAATTAGGTACAGGAGGGTTTTGGGAAGAAAATGTATGTTTGATGTAAAACAAGCATGTACAAGCGGCTGCTGATTTGAACTCGTATCGAGTCGTCTTTCGGTAGTCCACGCCGGTCTTCCCCGACCCGTGAGGGCGGCTGGCCTATTGCATTCTCCTCACCTGACCACCTGGATGCGGGACCCTGAGCGAGGAGGTGCTGCTATTGTCGCTTCCCCCGGCGACGCGGCACCCGGGCCCATAGAGCGAGTGTCCCAGCGCGGTCGACCCGCGGCGACCAGGGGACCCGGACAAGGCACATGCGCGACCGGCCACAGTTCTTGTATCAGAGTCCCAAGTGCTTTTTCTAATTGCTTTTTCTAATTTCTAAAAATAGATATTTTGTATAGATATATGTTCTACAGTCATTTTAATTATCTATTCTTTAGTATATAATAATTTTCCGATTCTGTCTCTTTATTTAAAAGTTCAATACCAGATTAATGAATTTACTTAGTGTGTCAAGCAAAGATTTGTAAATGTATTTTTTTTTAATTAATTTGAAGAAAGTGTTTTAAAATAACTTATATTGCAAAAAAAAATTCTAATTGTTTCACTGCAATTGTGATTTTCAAGATATTGCATTGATGTTGTTTGTGAACATATTTTATGGTTTTTTACATGTTTGCAGAGTACATTCAGTTTGTTTGTTTTTTATGGACTAGTGGTTTATGAAAACCACGAAGTGGTCTACAGATTAGAAAAGGAGGGAAAAACAAAACAAAACAAAAATATTTGAGTGATTATGTTATATACCCTAACGAGGAGTGTGTTTATACGTATCTGTCTGTGCAAATCCTCAAAAGAATATTGTTACTTCAGCATAATTTTGGTTCAGGATACTACACCTGAAGGTCTCCATCACATATTATTTCAAACAGCAATGTAGCTATTAAATTCATGTAGTCTTGATGAATTTCTGACATTTGTGAGCCACAGATGAGCTTGTTTTGGGAAATAAAGGTATGTAATCCATTGGATACCCCATGATAAATTCCCTTCAAAGCCATCATGAAGAGAATATGAGTTATTATATCAGACTCTGATTGTAGCATAATGACCATTTCACTAAAACTATAACAGTAATTCAAGTTCATTGGTTCAATTTCTCTTATGTTAACCAAGAAGATGGCTACCTTAACTGTATTAAATGATATGAAATTAAGATGTTGTGAGATTATTGATACAACCTAATGTAAAAAAATACCACCTAACAGATTTTACAACTTACTGAGCACGCATTCAACTATTTGCAAAATTTCTGATTACTTGGTTTTTTAGATTACTTAAACTTCTAATTTGACTATAGGAGTACAAGAGTGGAATAGAATAATATAATAGAGAGTGATTAGGAAGCAGTCCCATATTCTGTGAAAATATAAATAAAACTTCTAGGATAGTTTATACTTAAGTCTTTCAATCTCTGTATTCCCTGGATTAAAAAGAAGTACTAAGGAATATTAATAAGATTCTGACATATCTGAGTATCCTCAATTAACTGAAAATAACCATTTATATGTTGAGAAATTGTTCAGACAATTGAACTTCAATATTGGCATTTTTAGGTTCTTATGGTCCTAATCCATGAGGTATTTACAACACGCAAGAAGATAGTTTACTATAAATATTGCAGCACAGGGTTTTTGAAGGAGGACTCATAGAGCAGTATTACCTCAGGCATTTACGGAAGCCAGTTATCTTAATGGGACTGCATTCATATGTCTGGGCCCGCTGACCGGGACCATACACGCGGGGCACACCAACGCCCCCTCCGGATTGCGTGTGGCCGCCTAATGCGAAAGCGCACCAACGCTCGCCCGGTACCAGGCCACAGGCCACGTGCTGTGCTCTTTTTCCCCCGGCCGCTGTGCTGGCTGACTTTCTCTCTCCACCCAGGGTGCGAGGCTCCCCCTTACCAGGCCTGGGATCCACCGCTGCAGGGGAGCAGGCAGCTGCTGATGGTACACTCCCAGAGCAGCCTCCGATCAGGAAGTGGCGATAGGTAGGTAACTCGTTGGGACGTGCCCCAGGAAGCCCGGCCGTGAAAGCACTACACAGTAGCTCGGGTCAGACACCAACTTTATTAAGGAAATACATCAACTTATATAGTATAACCAAAGGGGAGGAGAAAGGGCGGAGGAAGACAAGGGATTGGGCATATGCTGATTGCCTGGCTCTCGGTGGTTGGCGGAGCTCCATTGGTGGGCGGACATCTGGCCGGAGCAGATCGCTCCGGCCCCCACCTGCAGGCTTCTGGAGCCTTCTCTTTCGATGTAATGAGTTGCTCGGCCTGCCGGCCTGACCGAGCATGCTCCAGCTCTGGGGTCACAGAGGGGACACAGGTACCCCCCCTGTACAACAGCAAGCATGCCTATGTGCAGTCCCGTGACTCCCTACACATATGTTAGATATTCCTGGGGGAAAATATACATATATGAAATATTTAGCAAGATTTATGAAATTAAGAAGTCTATAAATTCTTAATAATGATAAAATATACATTATCTGTCTATTTTTTAAAAAAATCTTTTGCATATAAAAGTTTAATCAAATGATATTTTTGATAATATAATTGGCTGTGAAACAAAACAATGAGATCAGGTAAATGACGCTTTGTCTCAGATAGACCACACCTCAAATACTGTGCTCAGTTTTGGGCCCCTCACTACACGAAAGACATTGAGGTGGTGGAGTGTGTCCAAAGGAGGGCAAAGAAGCTGGGGAAGGGGCTGGAGTACAGATCTTACGAAGAGTCGCAGGGACCTGGAGTTATTTAGTCTGGAGAAGAGGACCTTGTTGCTCCCTACAACTACTTGAAGTGAGCTTATAATGAGGTGTGGGTCCATCTCTTCTCCAAAATGACTACCGAAAATAGGATAAGAGGAAATGGCCTCAAGTTGCATCAGGGGAGGTTCAAGTTATATATTAGGAAAGAAATTCTACATGGAAAGAGTGTCAAGCATTGGAACAGGCTGCCCAGGGAGCAGCCTGGCTCCCTGGTGGAGCCTGGTGGAGTCACTCTTCCTGTCAGTGTTCAAGAAAAATGTAGACGAGGCACTTACTTAGGGACATGGTTTAACAGGCATGGGGTTGAGGGGCTTACAATTGGATTCGATCATATAGAAGGTCTTTTCCAACCATAATGATTCTAGAATTCTATAACTGTCTACAGTATTTCATATGGAATTCTATTTACACAGTTATGGTACGACTATACTGTTGTATGGGGTTGCAGTTTTGCTCCAGAATGGATAAACCAAAGATGGCCAAAAGACAAGTTGGCCAATGTGATGAAGAGATAAAAAAGTATTTCCTCATAAAACCAGGGAGAGCAATTGGACTCTGCCAGGATGTGTCTGCAAGGATGCAGATCACTTAGAATGTTGTGTTCTTCCTTTCTTGTACCTTGAACAATGACCTTGATAGGCCCTGTCACAGCTTTGGTACTACTCTTGGACTATTACCAAGACACTGTGTGCTGCATGTCTACTACCCAAAGAAGAGAACTTGAGAGCCACTGCACAAACTTTTTTGAATTCTCTTCACTAGTAGCATCATTTGGATTAATAGCATATACGATCTTTCCTTTCACATCTGAATAAGTAGTACAACAGCTAGAACATCCACAAATCATCGCTTTGGCTCCTTTAGGCTAAATAATGAATAGCACTTACTTTGCTCACTCTCTAGACATTTCTTTCTAAAATATTAAGATTGTGTATACAAGATATTGTCTGTTGATGCAATTTGAAGAAAAAACAAGAAGTAGAATGTAGAAAGTAGGGGTAAAAAGGGAGAAATCTCATCCTTATTTCAATGCAGTTATTGATATTTCCTTTTTTTTTCTATAGCACAATTCTTAGGAAAATAAAGTATGTCATTCTGAAATATTTTTATACTCCTACTATATCTTATAAAGTACTGAAATCTCAGTATTTGCTTACAGTCTGGCTTCTGTTCAACAAAAAGCACTACAAGATGCTATATGGGTGCATCTATGATCCAGGGGGAAAAATACTTTGATTTTTGAGGAGCTGGTGGTTATGTGATCATTCTGTGCATTTAGACAGTTGGACTGTTCAAAGAAATGGAGCTGTATATTAACCATAAGCGCTCTTCTGGCAGGAGGTAATGAATACATCTGTGAACATATTTTTTGATCACTGAAAATGCTTTGCCAACTTGTTTTTATCCCCAGAAATTCTATTTATCCCCAAATAGATCTATGCTAAACATGTAATAGAAGAAAAACTATTATAAGTAAGAAATAATTGAACTTTTACTTGCAATCATAAGCTTATATTTGCTGAATTTCACATTTAGAAAATAATTTTGTATGACATTTCCTAGCATTTTGTTTTCAAAGTTTTAAAGAGAAAAATAGAGGTGATGCTGTTCTTGTTGCTTTTAACTAGCTCAAACTTCAAACTTCAGAAAACTGTTAAAATAGCTGAAAATATGGTAGATGGGGTTCATAACTCTGCCCTGTTTGTTGTTATTATATTTTCTCTAAAAATCTACAGAGCACATAGACCATGAATTTGAGCATTTCTGCAGTTAACCTTGTGTACAGGAATAATATAGCTTATGAACTGCTCATCAGATTTCTGTACCGCTAATATACCTCAAACTGCAAAGGGACTGAGACAAAAATCAACAGGTGTTTATAAGTAAATTAGAAGAAATGAAAGTCCCTGGAGAAAAAATTCTGATGTAGTTGCAGCAGTGATACTGTAATCAACATGTTTAAACATAAAACAGATGAAAGAATAACGAACACATGACAACATTTCAGTGACTGTAAATGGGTGGACATTTTATTAAAATTATATTTTGTTACTTTCATATATTACTGTCATGAATAGAATTATTGTGAAAAATTCTGTGTGTCTGGTCTGTGACTAAACGAAACAACACTTAAATTTCTTTTGCAAACTTGTACAGAAATAATAAAATAAAAATATGCACTACAGTTTACTATATAAACAGTGTTGTGGCCCTAGCTAGAATTTGCTTGAACATAACTCAGAATTCCCAAGTACTTAAAATACTGCTTGAGTGTAACTCAAATTGCATACAACATACTTCCCAACACAAGGAAAAAACATAAATAATTAGGAGGTCCAAGCTGTATGCACAGTTTTGTTAATATGAACCAAAGATTTATATTTGTTAGTCTATAACATTTATCACCCTGCTCAATGCTAAAGAAATTCTGTAACCATTTTAAGATTTTCATATTTATTTATTTTCTAAAATTTTTAAAATAAGGAATTTTTTTTTGACGGATGCAGAACAGAATCTTTGTCTTGAAATTCATCAAAACCCAACCATGTTTAAAACAAAGTAGAACAGGAAAGACAAACAAGACTATTTTTATCTTTACTCTGCATATATATGCATATATATATAATGAAATCAGAAAAGATAATTCTTTTAAAATATATTTAAATGGGGAGAAGTTCAAAATGCATAAATTACTATATTAATACATTTACAGTGAGTTTAATATTGCCCTTCAAAGCATTATCTGGTATCTTAACCATTGTGAGGCATGATTATAAAAACATTACATTATGAAACTTTCTCTGAATGAGGCAAATCATATTTCTGAAAATGTTTAAATAAAGAGGTTTCCATGGGAAAGGAAACAAACTAGAAGGCTCAGCTCCAATATGAAGTAGCAACATTGTTGAGTGCCACTACCACGGGACCTATTAGAGATTCAAATAAAGAATATGTCTCACATCTTTTTCACTCCCAAAGTAAATAAGGAAGTATTTTCATTTAAGACGTATTTAAAGTTACTCTACTTACTCAGAATAGAAATAGAATTACTCAGTCAGAATAGAATTGTTTATAACATTTTCTAAATAAGGCAGAAGGCTCATAAGATAGTTGACTGACAGTTTTCTTAATTGAGAAAACCAAAATAATTATCTTTAAAAACATAACATTGTTTCATCAACAACAACAATCAAACATCAACAATCAAACAAACAACAATCAAAAATAATATCTGGCTTTTGGAGGAGAGGAGTATTTATTTTTGAAGTTCTAAAGTAGTGATAACTTAGGTGAAGTCATTAAATGACTTCACCTAAGTTATGGGGACAACTAACACCTTCCAAGTGGAAAAAAATATATAGTTAATCATATTATATATTTTTTTTCTTCGAGACTTGTGATTGATTTTAATTTTGTACTTCTATTGTGCATATCTAGTACCAAGTTATTAAAACCCACAAAACCCACAGCAAACAAAGCAAATAAACAAATTCTGCAATGTAGAGTCTTCTACAAAGTTAGTTAGAATGAGTTAAAAATTTACATTATACTTTATTTGTATTGTATTGGTTTGAAGTTATTAGTTTAATCAGTTAATCAGGTCAACTGTACTTATAGCTGAAGAGAAAAATGGAGGCATATGTTCTGTATTCATATGAGCATACATGACCTTAGCTTTGTCCTTGCATCATTCACCCTGTATTGTTTCATTCCAGTTGAGAGCTCCAGTCTATTGATATTTATAAAGCACTTAGCTCTAAATGGAAATTTCATTTCAGAAATATTATAATTTCTGAGACTATATTGCTTGCATTTATTTCATAATCTTGTGTGACATATTTTCCTATATAAAATTTAAAAACTTTTGTTTTTTCTTACATTTGTCTGAAATAAGCGTAGTTAGATACTGTCTTCAGTTTTGTATACTTTTATGGGTGGCAATGTCATTTGGCAAGTCACATTGTATAATGTTTAAAATTGAGAATTTATACTATTCTTTATGAATAATTCACGTAAAATGAATAAAAATGAAGTAACTTCACCAGTATGATACACTAATTATGCATGAACTGTTCACTTAATGTACATTTCTTTGAATGTGGAAATCTAAATCCAGCAACCTGTTTTAAATGTTTACCTGTTCCAAACTCCTATTCCCTTATAGACTGTATCTAAACAGAAAAGGGAGTTTTAAGCATAAACAACATATGTCCAAATGGGAGACATGATAAACGCTTTTGTTTGACTTAATTTTCAACATATGTTTCCTAGCACTGTTTAATTCTAAAATATCATTCAAGCAGAAGTGCATAAGCCTACTTCTGAATGTTTGACGTTATTACTCTTAACACAGGTTCTTCCAATATTTGCATAAAAACAGAAATTAATTCAAAAAAACAGTTGAATGTGATAATAGGCAAGTAAAATTCAAATTTATCAGTTGCCTCAAGTGAAACAGATTTGTTCTAATAAGAATAAATCCATCCCATCTTCTGTCTCCTACTTCTGAAGAATTATTGCCTTCCATTTCACAGTAGATCTTATATTCCTTCTCTTTTCCTGTCAAATAAGAAGTTCTTGATTTCTTTCCTGCAGTATGTGGGAAAGAAAGTATATAGAGTTTTATGTCTATAATTTAGGTGCTTTTGTGGGGAGATTTGAGCTCTTTCTTGAAGGGCTTTCCATCTTTTTTCTTTCTTTGATTGTTCTTTCTAATCTATAGAAGAAAGATTCTCCCACATATGTTGAATCTTTTGCGATAAATTCACAATCACCTGGTAAATTGGAAGATCACTAGATAGAAAATTTATGTATATAGAAGAAATAAATTGATTTGGATTCTAACGGTAAACTTAAAAAATAAAGAATTGGAAACACTCTTAATTGAGAAAGAAGATGGGAAGAAAGCATTCACTTTAATCACTAAAACTTAAAGGATGCAAGCATTTTTGCTTATTAAAACTTTTGGGATTTAGCTGTACACTAAAATAGTAATAGGAAGTTTTAAATACATGCAACCTTTGTACTGAGAATGATATTTAGAATATCATTCTACCATAGTGTGATAATAGGATCAGCTTTTGAAAATATATCCAGGTGCAATTTTATGTATGTGAGGGTGAGTTCCTTGCATTAAGCAGTTGAAAACTTTTACATTAAATATTAAAATTTATAGATTTTATAAGAATATATATATATATATTCCTATATATATATGTAATTATATATTCTCTGTGTGTAGGTTCCCTGTATGTAGGAAATATTGAATCTTTCACGAAACATTGCTTCAGAGGAGGAGTAACTTTAAATAATTAAAGTCTAGAAAGGTATTAATGAACATGGGAAAAAAACGGAAAAAAATAATACCAAAAATTCTGAAAACTTTCCTAAGAACTGCTCTGCACTGTAAAATCTCGCAGCTATTTATATATATATATAAATATATAAATAAATATATAAATAAATATATATAAATAATTTTGATATTGTATGTGCTAGTTAATTCTCTTTTCTGTTTTTGTGATTCTTACAGTAATAATTCCCAACTAAAATAATACTCCCTCCAGTACGAGTCAGATAAGCAAGGAAATATGACTAACTGACATTACACAGGAAACCAAAGCTGACTGTAGATAAAATACTATGAAATGCACAGAATAAATACAGTGAAAAATAATTAAATTATCCTCTGGTCCCTTTCCTTTATAAAAATGTGTTCTGCTTCTTGTAAGTTATAACAATAGCAAGCACAACATTTTCAAACAGAAGTAATTTTTGAGATGATAGGATTCCTTAAGACACTGATCTATTTGATTATATTATCTAACCCAGAAAAGCAATCTACCATTGCTTCAGAATTGTAGATGAAAAATATCAACACTGGAAAATAAGGATGGACTCAGGAATAATAAGAATATAAAACAAAATGAGAACATAATCTATTTTCATAAACAGGGAAGCCCACACAAGTGCAGAAAATCTTCTTAGCAGAATAGAAAAATACATATATATTTCTCTTCCTTCACTGTGCCCCCAGAGAAATCAAGTACAGCTGAAGGAGTAATCAGCTTGTTCTTTTGCTTAGAGAATTATGGAAGACTTTTTTTTTTTTTCTTTAACAAATTTTAGTGTAGAGAAAAAAAAAAGTAGTTACAACATAAATGAATCATGAAAAGCAAAATATAATGCTTTCTTTTTAATGCTGCTTTTCACAAAACTAAGCTCTGTCTGTGAATAAACCCACAATCAGTTATGCAGAAAGGAAGACTTATCAGTTCTTTTAGTGGAAGTGATATCAATCTCACTTGCTGTCTGTCATGAAATAAAAAAGGTCACCAAGAACTAAAACCAAGTCTGCTTTCTTTCATACTTCTCTGTTGAGTCTTGGGTGGTGAACCAGTGTCTGAGCAATACTGAAAAAAACCAAAAAAGACATGTTTATCATATGATGAACAAACACCTGGAGTTTAGGAAGGTCAGGGAAAAGAAGTAACTTTGGAACAAGTCATACTGCATAGAAAGTTAAACTACCATTATGGACAAGCTTATGACTCTTAAAGGCTATATAAACAAAGAAATATGGAAAATTGGAAAGTTTCACTAAGACAACTGATTCAACTTATTGTGAGGCAATTCAATTTTTTAGTGGTTTATAACACTTGTAATTTGGATGATGCATAAGAAGTGATAGCATTTGCAAGCTAGAAAAAAGAAACAATAAAAGAAAATAGAGTATCATTTCTGCAAGGTACCCTAAGAATTTCAGACTAAAGGGCAAAAAAGCTCACTCTCTAATAGACACCGCAGTTATTTTATCTTCAGCCTCCAATCCATGCTCTATAAGGAGGACAGAAACAAAAAAGTCAGGAGATTATATCTTCATTTAGTTATATCACCTTAAAACCTGAAAAGTACTCCTACACACCCCCACACCCATCTAACAAATTTTAACCACAATTTTATTGTCTATAGCGTAATAACTGAAGTTATAATGTAAAGTATCTGGCAGTTATCTTATATTCCTAACTCTTTCTTGGTCTTTTATCATTCTGGGAAATCATTTATTTTTTCTAAATCCTTGCCCTGTGAGGTTGATATTTCTGTTATCCAGGAAGATTCTCCAACAGGGCAACAGATTTCAAGTGCAGGATTGCAGATAGATAGCTCATAGACAGACTATCCTATTTCAGGCAGACCCGAATAGAACAAATTTTGTGTTCTATGTCACATCACAACATAGCATGATATTAATTAACATTAATTTATTAATCAAACATTAATTTAATTTTTATTCTGTTGTAGTATATTTAATGTTCTACTTTTTTTTTATTTGGGATGAGGAAGGAGAAAAAGATATTAAAAACCTTGTAAAAGTGTTTACTGTATAAACAGCACTGCAGTAAAACTAGCTCTGAATTTTAAGCACAGATGAATACTTATCTACAACTGTCAAACAGAATATCCCATTAATCATTATAAGAAGAGCAAGAAACTTAAAATGTGGTTTATATGGACAAATATAGATGCTACAAGAAGCCTAACTTTTAACTTACTTGTTATTGATGGATATAGATAATTAAATATGATTTCTAAACTTACAGAAAATTGATTAAAAAAGGAAACTGAGAAAAATCCACACTCTCTCTGGACTTGGCAGGATTTCTTTATGAAGATTTCCACAGATTTTAAGGATTATTAAGGTAGTCACTTGGTGAGAAAAACAGAAAAGAACTAGCTAGAATCAAAGGGCCATGAGAAATGTAAGTTAGGAATTTCCCCAGACCCCTTCTTCTGAGTAAGCATAGTGTGATAGCATAAGCTGAGTAACCTCATTTTTCAAGGATAAACCAAAAAACAAACAGACAAAAAACAGAACAAAGAGTCAGCAGCCATTAAATATAAGGAAAAGACAGAAAGCTTAGAGTCTACTTAGAATAAAATTGTAATTACTTTCAAGACATGGCGTCTATATCCGAAGTAGGCTCCACTATGATGACTTTAATTTACTGACAGTTTTATCACCATTTTAAACCTACTGCAGTAGCAGGGCTCACCTTCAATTGGCTGTATAAAATAGAAAACTCAGTCAGTGCCTCATATATAAATTCTAGTAAAGTAAACAGGATTGGAAAAAAAAAGGAATGAGCTGAGTATAACAAAATGGGTGTTCACTTCCCACTGCACCTTTAAATACAGAATACTCGCTCGTGCAGCACGTCCCATTTAGTGTTTCCGTTCTGAAGCATTATGTTGCATTTCTTCTTTCACTGGAGGTTTTTGTTTGTTTTTCCCCCTCAACCTAGAAAAAAAGTAAATTACTGTAGAAAAAAAAAGTTTTGCTCTTTATGTATAGCAACAAAACCATGACAAGGAGATTGATGTCTCTATTAAGGAAATAAGTGAGGGAAATCGTGTCTCAATTTTGCTAGGGCTCTACTTGCTCTTTTTTCTTCCGAATACTTCACAGACCAGTTTTGGATCTGAACCAAAAAAAGAAGGAAAGAAAGACAAGAAAATCCCTTCATCTCGCAATGTAAATTTAAAGCCACCAGCAGCCAAAGTAATCATTTAGCTTTGAAGATCATAAAGAAAACAGTGAAGCATTGAAGTCCACATCCAACTTCCCAACAGTCCACAGCTACAGAACCTCTCTACGTGTTGCCTCACAGCCCCTTCGGGGCAAGGCAGAGGGCTTGTGTTCTTGTGTGCATTTTTTTTTATTAAAGTCTAATAGTCTTATTTATTTATTTATTTATTTATTTATTTATTCATATCAGCTGCCAAGCAGATAGCTGCAGCATCCATTGTAACTAGGAAGATTCTGGGTAACAAGATCTTTTTAAATTACTTTTAGATGTTTGATGAAAATGTCTGCCCTGTGATTTAGATCACTAGTTACAAACACCCTTTTTATTCTGCACCAGAATTTCTGTTTTACTATAGCTACCCATATAAAATCCCTGAAGTGACTCCATTTCACTTTAAGAAATTCAAGGGAGTTTTCCAGTGAAAAACTTTAGTATTTGCCTCTAACCTCCTCCAAAACAATAGATGTTAGCACATTACTGTTACTTCTGGAAAGAAAAAGATGAGAAAAAGAAAAAAAATACCTCTATCTGCAGCTTCATAAATTAAAACAATGCTGAGCATTGGTCATAAGAAAGAAAACATATGTAAATTAATGTGCAAGAAAATATAAATTTGTTCTTGACAGTGTAGTCCATTAGACTGCAAAAGCCTCAGAGACCAAAGGTCAGTGTAAGAAGTGAAACAAAACTGCTTTTCCAACCATGATGATTCCATGATTCTGATTCTGTGTTCCCTGTTTACAATTTGAGAAGTAGTAAAAGTATAGGTCTGACAAGAGTACTAGCAGAGCCTGCGGAATTTGGACATGACTGCATATAGTAGCTTTTTTTTTTCATCTCTCTCTTCCTGTCTTGCCCATTTCTTCTGCAAACTTCCAGGGATTACAGTATACCTTCCCAAGTGTAGGAGTATCCTTCATTCTAGTGCTAGTCACAGTTATGACTACTCTATTGTTTTAGTTATTGTTATATTTTCATTTTATTTATATATTTATATAAATATGTATTTTATGTATATATAAATATGTATTCATATTCCATTTGTTTATATTATATAAACGTATTTTGGACATACTGATAAATAATACCAGTGGTAAAAAAATGTTTAATAAACAGTGACTGCTCCATAATAAAATTTTCAAGAATGTCTATCTATCTAAATTTATATGCACAAATTAAATTATAAAAGAAAAAAATCCTGCATTTTAGAACCATTTAATGATGACATTCATCTCTTTCAGTCACCATAAAAAAAAAAAAAAAAAAAAAAAAAACCTCCAAGACATATATATTTCTTCCAGGAAAAGTATCTGGAGGATTTTCTCAGCTGGTGGATCCAGATTCCAGATTCTTTATGAATCATAGACAAAGGCAGAAATTTTTAAAATAAAACTGATCTTTGATTCTGCACTAGACAGAAAATCCACAAATCAATCTATTATCATAAAAAAGAAGTATGGATAGATAAGTATTGCAATTATCATGTCTTGAGTGTTCTTGTTTATCTGTTTATTTGTTCATTTTTAATTCACAGTAGGGTCAAAAAACACACGATAAAACATCTAGAAGTAAATTATCACACTCCACAGAAATTGAAGCCAGAAGTTTCAACTTAGTATAAATTCTATTTTTTCCACAGATTAATCTTGTAGAAAAGCAAATGTGTTTATAACATAAAGCCTAATATACTTTAAATATTTATTTCATTTGGCAAATAATGTATTCTAAAAATTTCTGGTCTGTATAGCTGATGGATATTGAAACACTGGAATGAGTTTGTGTTAGAAAATACAAAAAGGTATATTTGTATCTATCATGAGCTATATCAATGCCTGAAAATGCTTGGAAATTTGAATGGAAAATGTTTTCTCCTCTAATAACATTAGCATATTAAGTCAGTGAAGTTATTTGCTATGTACAGACAACTATACAACTATAAATGGAGCCATTATATAGGGTCTTAGTAATGAGGATGATATTAAACTCCATAGGGTCAATGGGAAGGGGCAAGCTCCTCAAAAAAGCAAATCACAGTGTAAATGCAAGCTAGGTGCTTCAGTGCAATATTTTGACTGCCACTCTAGCTTGACTTTCATTTTAAGACTTCAAAATTGCTAGTCAAATAATTCAAATAAGTGTGCATAATTGAGGAGCAATGTGACTCCACCACTGAGTGGTGGTCTGTCGCTCAGGACTACCACTGAGAAGGTAAAGAGAACACATCATCTCCGTGCTGACAAATATGCACTGGAAGTTCCCTGTCTGAGGTGGCTGCAGAAACTCTCAGTGTCAATGAATAGAATTGAGAAAATGTGCTTTTTCCCTATTAATACATATGATTGCAGGCCAGAGAATGCAGAGATCCTGAAGTAGTCTCCATGTTATAGATCTCAGCTATTTTTCTAGCTTTAACAGTAGCAGCTTGCTTGGACAGCAGAGTGAGTGATGACTCAGACCTCTCCACGCATCAGAAAGTTTCTTCATGCCCGGCACTTCTGAAGATTGAACGATGCAGATAAGACAGTTTGTGCCAGAAGAAGCTGTCACAGTAGGACACAATTCCATACAGATATCTTCAGAATGAAAAATTTGCTTTTGGCAGGGTGGATGGAACTGATATCATCTATGTATCTGCAATTTGAGTACAACTAGTGGGAGCCTTTCTGAGACCTCAAGTCTGGGCTTAGATACTTTCAGTCAGCTAATAAAATCAGGCCGTATGAGTCTGTGAGTAGACTCCTAATTAAGATGCTGTAAGTAAAGAATGTTAAAACACTTAATGTTGCTCATAATTTAAAATTCAAGAATTGCCTTTAAAAAGTATATATACATCAGTACTGTCAAAGTCTGTTCAATATTTATTCAAAACCCTTTCTCACTGCAGCTGGGAATGTTGTTTCTAATTACCAAAGACCACTGCAGAACACTGGATACATAGAACAATTGGCATTGTTAAAGGTAACAGGCAGAGCTTTCATCCATGACATACTACACATCCCACAGATGTTAGTTTAGCTCCCAGTGCTGATAGTGATAAATGATGGACAAAAAGAGTGAATGCTGAGACCAAGACTCATATAGAAAAGGAATCCAACAGGAATGTTGGACATGACAGCAGGAAACAGCTCATTTTACAAGGATAGTAGGTATGGCATTTTGTTTTCACTTGCACAACTAACTTCTTCTAAAATTTAAAGCTTCTTTTTGACTTCTTTGGGTTGCTTATTTTCAAGGGAGGGAACTTTGTCTTCCTAACAGCACAATCCTCACTTCCTCATATGTGAGGAAGGGTCAGGTATAGATAATGATAAAATTAATTAGTCTTGTAGAGTGGGGATAAATGCCACTAATTTCTGTGTCATTTGTGTAAGTGGAGTGTGATGAGTGTGACTACCTACTTAGGGCATTAAGAATTGACTGTCAAAAGCACATTAAGTTTAATTGTCTTGATCTTCTGAGAAAGTGATCAGCACATTTAAAGGGTGGATTGATATTTGAAAGTGTCCTATGATATCTTACTGTTACTGCATCACAATAGCTAGAATATTCCTAGTTTTCCTCATCTCCTTTTTATCTTTTTATGCATTTTCTCCAGTTTCAAATAGTCCATGTTGTTCTGAAGACAGTCTGTTTGTTTGAAGGGCTGTGCAGGTTTTATAAAATAACCTGTCTCATACACTGAACGTTGTAACGAACATTTGCAACTAATTGAAAACACATATACACTTCACAGATGAATGCTTCAGTCATTATCTTTCAATTATGGATCTTGGCTCTCTCTATTTTTCAGTACCTGATTTTGAAAACATCTCCAAACCCTGGCTGCAAAATTCAGTAGCTTGTGTAAGATCTGGAAACTGAAGGATAGTTTTGCCTATGCATCATGTCAGATCATAATTATGAGGTCTGCACCAAATACAGTATGACAAATGCTTAAATAGAACCTACATAACTGTCTCAAGAAAACCAGAGTATGAAAGCATTAATCAAATGCTTTTGATCTGGGACGCACTGAAGATATTTTACCCTTATTTCAGTACAGGCTGTATTTGATCCACCTCCAACACTGCTGATAGATTTCAGCAACTGAGAGGATATAGAGATTCCAAAGACTTCTTTTTTTTTCTTATATTTTTACAGTTTATATTAAAATGTTATTTTTCCAAATATTGCAATTCTTAATTATCTTCCAATTATCTGAAGATAATTTATCCATTCTCTCCTTCTGCTTTAGTAGTAGTAAGCATGAACCAAGGATGCGCTTCAGCATTTGGGGTCTTTACATGGTAGACAATGGGGTCCACTTATGCTCTTATTCTGGCTCACTACAGGAAGGGTCATCTTCCTACATCTAAAGTCTATGGAACAGGATCAAAACAAAATAAAACAAACAAACAAAAAACATAAAAACAATAATAATAAAGTTAGTTATACTCCATAGGAAAGGAGCATGAAGATATGTGGTAACTATAATCTGCATCTATCTCTTCTTTTCTTCCCTATAGTGGAATCATACTTTTATCCTTGTATTTTCTCAGACCTAAAAACTTTGCAGGTCTTTGTGAGCCCAGGGTGCACTTAAGATTTTTCTCAGAAAAAGATGTTGCAAAGTCAATTTCATTACAGTAATGTATTATGCTGTTATAAGGAGAATTATGGCCATGGAAATAAATAACAATTGTGGCAAAATTCTTTAAAGCCTTTATGAAGAATTTTTTTTCTAGAAATGTTCTTGCCCAGATAGTGAGTGGGGATTGCTGTTTTTTTTTGTTTTGCTTTGTTTTCCTTTTGGACTATGATACTGTATGAAATTATGTATCTCAGAATGAACAAGAAAAATTGTGATTTGAAGCCTAAATCTGGTATTATTGTCTTCATGAGGCAAACTGAGCTCTAGTTTGCTTTATTTTTTTTTTGCTTTTTTTTTTTTTTTCCGCAACAAGAGCTCTCTTCACACTGCCTTGCTTTCAGTTAGCTTACTGCTTTTACTTGCTTAGGAGAGCCACAGCTCTCATTCATTGTTCACTCCCTTTGAGGATATAAAGAGAAAGCCACCTTCTCCTTTATCAATTTCTAAAGTACAGGATGACTCAGTTGTACCACTGTAAAGCTTATCTGTCTGGAATCATAGAATCATAGAATGCCTAAGGTTGGAAGGGACCTCTAGAGGTCATCTAGTTCAACCCCCCTGCACACGCGAGCACGTGGCACAGGGCTGCATCCAAGTGGGTCTTGAAGATCTCCAGAGAAGGAGACTCCACAACCTCTCTGGGCAGCCTGTTCCAGGGCTCTGTCACCCTCACTGAAAAAAAAAAATTTCCTTAAGTTCCCATGGAACTTTTGGTGTTTAAGGTTGTGGCCATTTCCTCTTGTCCTGTCAGTGGCCACTACTGAAAAGAGGCTGGCCCCATCCTCCTCACTGCCTCCCTTGAGGTACTTATAGACACTAATTAGATCCCCTCTCAGCCTTCTCTTCTCCAGGTTGAACAGGCCCAGCTCGCTCAACCTCTCCTCATAGGGCAGATGTTCCAGGCCCCTGATCATCCTCGTGGCCCTGCACTGGACTCTCTCCAGCAGCTCCACATCCCTCTTGTACTGTGGGGCCCAGAACTGGACACAGTACTCCAGATGTGGCCTCACCAGGGCTGAGTAGAGGGGTAGAATCACCTCCCTCGTCCCTCGAAGCCTTAGTATATTGTAATACACACAAATTATACAATTGATCCTACAAGAACATTCATGAACATCATATTCAATTGCAGTAAACACTTTGGCTATAATATAATCCTACATTTCTTACAGAAGCAAAACATTGCCAACAACACAGTTCAATATCAGGCCTATGTATGCAAATCTGAACGCTGAGCAAAACAAATCTGAGCAATAGATTGATTTGAGGAAAAAAAAAGAAAAAAAGCTATTGTCTTTCCTATCTGTTAGGTCAATGATCCACAAATTAAAAAGCATTCATGCCAGGAACAGATTGGAGAGATGCTTCCTTTTTTTCTGATATTGTAATAGAAAAGTAGGGTCCATTATGGAAATCTAAGTATGTATTTGGCCTTCAAATTAGGGTCCATTATGGAAGTCTAAATATGTATTTGGCTTTCTGGTTTGTTTTGCCTTTTAATAAATTTGTCTTTTCAAAATTTTCATACATATATACGCAGAAATAATATACCAGAACATCATAGGGGAGACTGAAATCTGTCAAAGGTATAAAAGATTTTTAAATGTTAAATGCATTTTAGCAACTTTCTAAGTAAATATTTACACACACACACACACATCATTATTTACTGCAAATCAGATCTTATTTTTGCAGAACTTACTTTAATAAAGAAAAGGGATAACACAATTAAATTAAGCAAGAGTAAAGCTCTCAATTAAGATGAGGTTGGTTTTCATTAAGTCAGCTGTGCTTATTTTCTGCTGTGTAATAACAGATTTAGGGATGTTGTACGTCAGTTTGCAGTAGTCAGTAAATTAAATCCTGGTATTTCCTTAGTATAATTTGCTATATTTGCAAAACTACAGTTACTACTGGAGAATTTTGATTAAAATAACTATAACACTCCCAGAAGTAGAATTATATACAAATTTACTTAAATAGAGCATGGACTTCAGACCTTTTACACAAGTCCACCAAAAGTCAATATAATGTGCTCCTTCTTGCATTCTTCCAGAGCTATAATCCTGTTTGTATGCTGCAAAAGAGAAATAGCAGTACTGCATATAGAAGCATAGTCTAGAGGCTTTGTGTGACCATATCCTTCCTTGCTTAAACAATAGTGAAATAAAGTTAGACATGATTGTTGACCTCTTATACATAGTAACAATGAATCTTAACTGATAGGATTTGCTGCATTAAACTCTGATATCTTCTAGTGTTTAATTCAAGCTCAGTAAAAATCATATTTTAGTATTAAAGTGGCTTTCTTTGTGAAAAGGTTGCAGATTCCCCTTTCTGTTATGTTTCAGATATTGACAGATCATTCTTAATTTACACAGACCCTATGGAAGTAAAGTGACAAATCCAGGAAAAAGCAGAGACCTAAATTGTTTAGATTTAATGGATATAAATATGTTACCCAAAGTGCCTTGCATCCCTAGAAAATCATCAACATGCCTGAAAGATCTCCTTTATTACCTTGGAATGCATACTGCTTAGTGAAAAAATAGCCCTCTCGTGTTATATGAAGTATTGTTTAGGCTATAAGGGTTTTTTGTTTGATTTTTTTTTAAGAGTGCGTATGTGTAATTGTGTGTATATGTGACTATGTATGTGCATAACATAATTTTAGTCTTGAACCTATCTAACTTCTCATGCAAAACAGTATTACTTGGATTTGATGTATGACACAGAGGAACGAAGTGCCTCTTCTAACTTTCAAACTTTGACTCATGAGTCTACAATTTTTTCGAAGCATTTCTCTCATTAGACTTCAGGCAAAACTTATACAATCAATATATATTTTCTTTTCCTGATAAAAATCATGATGACTTTGTCAGCAACACAGAAGCAAAATCGTTAAGTTAAACTAGAGCGATGTCCAGCCATTGACTGTGCAATGTAAGGTATGGGCAATCTGATAATAAATAAAGCAACCTGAAGTGGGAGCTACTTTAGCAAAAGAAGAATATTCTTATATGAGAGAATTGCTCGAGAAAGGGTATTACAGAGGCTTGCTTGAGGTGAGAGACAGTTACCACTTCCAGGATGGTTAGTGTGTGTGGAATCTACTTCTCCACGATTCCCTTGGCAACACAATCTGCCCTCCTAGCACACACTGTTAAGAGCAAATGAAGAGTGGAGCAGAATGGAGACACCACAGCCAAATTTTGCTGACTTCCCTGTGGAGGGGATAATCCAATGGTGCCGTGCAGACACGAGTGAATGGTGGGTGGAGCGGAGTGAAGACACCACGGCCAAACTCTGTTGGACTCACTGCAGAGGTGGCAGCCTGGTTGTACCACACAGCTGATGCGCCACAGCATAGTGCGATGTCTGGTGCTGGGCCAAAAATGGTGGCAGATCAGTCCCTTCCAATAGACTTTGCTCAAACTTCTCCTCCTTCTAATCTTGTTATAGTACCAATACAGAACCCCATCTCACTGATCACAACTCCTCACTGAGCATGTTCTCTAGGTTTTCATTAATTTGGGAGACTTGTTTTAAATCAATGAATAACAAAAGTAATTGTGACTAGAGTCACTCAAGCTCTACCTAAATGTAAAAGAAAATATATAAAAGATGAACGAAGGAGGGAAGAATGGGAAGGAAGAATGGGGTAAGAACTAAGAAGGAAGAAGGGGACAGTAAGAATGGAGGAAAATGAACTAAGGAAGAAGGAATAGGAGAGAGCAAAGATTCCATCGTAACTTCTGGATCAGTCAACAGGCTGAACCTCTTTCCTCCCCTCGGGTCAGGACACTCCCTGAGGTGACTCCTCAAGATTGAGAGCCCTCTCCCATCTTCTGGGTGAGTGATGATTGCGCATTTGTACACTAAGCACTAGCTAAGAATCTCACACTGTAGTAGAAAATTTTCTATACTGACATCTGAAAAGTGTTTTCCAAACATTGCATTTGAAATTGTGCTATTTGTGAACGTGACAATTTGTTTTGAAGGCAATCGGACCTACAGTCGACAGACTGTTCATGAATCCAATATTGCCAGAGTCGAGCTTATAGTTGATCACACTATTTGGGAACTCGATTCCCTCCTAGAAAGGTGATCAAACTGATGGTCAGCAGACTGTGTGTGAATCCAATACTACCAGAGTTGGGCATATAGCTAACATAGCATTTGGTATCCCTGTTAAGCTATAAGACCAGCCTCCCCCAATCCCTCTAACCTTTGAGGATCGGCTGGAATGCAAGAGGGCAGTTCTGGGCATCATGGTGGATGACAAGTTGACCATGAGGCAGCAGTGTGCCCTCGTGGCCAAGAAGGCCAATGAGATCCTGGGGTGCATTAAGAAGAGTGTCTCCAGCAGGTCGAGGGAGGTGATCCTGCCCCTCTACTCTGAATCTCCATTCATGGTGAGGTCACATCTGGAGCACTGTGTCCAGTTCTGGGCCCCCCCAGTACAAGAGGGATGTGGAGCTGCTGGAGAGAGTCCAGCGCAGGGCCACGAGGATGATCAGGGGACTGGAACATCTGCCCTATGAGGAGAGGCTGAGGGAGCTGGGCCTGTTCAGCCTGGAGAAGGGCAGACTGAGAGGGGACCTGATCAGTGTCTATAAGTACCTCAAGGGGAGGAGTGAAGAGGATGGGGCTGGCCTCTTTACAGAGGTGGCCACCAACAGAACTAGAGGAAACGGCCGCAAACAGAAGCACCAAAAGTTCCACAGGCAAAGGTGGGCGATCCGGGGGGTGGTAGCAGCGACAAGGGGCCCTCCGCGATGGGGACCGCGACGATGGATGACGTAGGCCTCGCGATCCCCGGAGAGGGCACGCCGTCCTGTTCCTGCCTAGGCCGACATGATCGTGGCCCACCCCGGGGGCCCGTATCCACCCTCTCCCTGCTGAAGGTGCGCCGAGGGGACGGGGCCTTCACCTCCGGTCCGGCGATGAGGTTGCCAATGCAGGCCGGTAGCCTCCCAACTTAGGGGAGCGCCGGTGCCTTCCACAGCAGCTTAACCTGCAGACCGCGAATCCCTTGCGGCTACCCGCAGGCCCCTCGAGGACAAAACGAAAAGGAACTACTAACGGAATAAATTATGCATTCCTGGAGGGTGACTCCGGTACCGGGGGATATGCCGCAAAAGAAAAACCACTACTCGGTAGTGAGGGTCAGCGACATTCCACTTTATTAACACAAAACTTAACTTTATATATCAAACAGGGTAGGAGGGAAATGGGACAAGGGAGAGCTACCATTGGTGGGGGCCACTGTTGGTCACTTCCTATCGGTGGCGCTCCACAGCGGAGGCTTCTGGTTGGTCAGAGCTACTCGCTCTGACCTCCTCCACCAGGAGCGCCTGGCCCCCACTGCTGGGCTGCCCGAACATTCTATGTATTAGATGTAATGAGTTTCCTGGTGCCCTGCACACTGCTCAGTCGTGCCAACCGGGCACCGGGGTCATATAGGGAGCAGCCTGGGGGATAATGGGGGGCACACAGGAACTTAAGGAAAAGTTTTTTGACAGTGAGGGTGACGGAACACTGGAACAGGCTGCCCAGAGAGGTTGTGGAGTCTCCTTCTCTGGAAATCTTCAAGACCCTCTTGGATGTGGTCCTGTATCACATGCTCTAGGTGACTCAGCGTGTGCAGCGGGGTTGGGCTAGATGACCTCTAGAGGTCCTTTCCAACCTTAGGCATTCTATGATTCTATGATTCATCTCTTACTAAATTTGCCCCTCCATGCAACTGCAACATCTTATTGTATCACCTTGCAGCTTGTTCCAATGCAATAACTAAATTGACTCAGAAGTAAACTATCAAAGCAAAATATTTTCATGCTATAAATCTTCCTTTTTCACTTTTTCCCTTCCAATTTTATCCAGATTTAGCAGGTTACTCATTGGAAGTAACCATTTCAAGACTCTGAGTTTCAAAGATGCTATTTTCTTGCCTCTGCTAAACTGCTACCTAGAGGTAGGTAAACTGCTGCCCAGAGAGGTTGTGGAGTCTCCTTCTCTGGAGATCTTCAAAACCTGGGTGGATGCAACCTTGTGCCATATGCTGTAGGGCTTCCTGATTATGCAGGACTAGATGATCTCTAGAGGTCCCTTCCAACCTCAACTATTCTGTGATTCTGTGATTCCGTGAAATGTCTATACTGTAACCAATCTGGTTTATAATTAATTTTCAAGCCTTCAGAGTGTTAGTCTCATACTGTCATGATTGATCAATGATCATCATGATTAATTTGTCACATGCCATGTATTTATCAAAAAATAGAGAATAGAAAATTTTAAATAATATTGCTATAAAAGTATTACAGTACTGAAACTCCTTACACTCCTAGTGTTCTCTTCTTTTAAATTTCAAATATGAAATGCATAACCCAAACTGCTGATAAGTGGACTCCAAATATTCAAGAAGTTATTATTAAAGTCATTGACAATCCGACTGTGATTTTCTGTCAATAGACACAAGATAGCTGATTTGTTCTTGCTGCTTTCATGGCTTTATTCAAAAATTAAGTTCCGTATTTTAAATACTTAACTCTTTCATACAGCCAAGGTACTACTGAATGAATGTTACAATTGGTAAGAATAACCCTGGTGGCATGCACCGCTTGCAGTATTACTTCAAAAATGATTTACTGTCATGCAGTATGGACATATGGACATACATCTAATCTACATATTCTCCAGCGGCGAATGTTATGAATAAGAATTGGCAACGTTTCTGGCAGACAATGATATCTGCAGGTTTATTGTCGAAGAAAAAAAAAATCTGCCACAGCAATGCCATAAATGTAATGGACCAAATACTCTTGATTTTCCTAAAGTATTCTTAGGTATAACTTCTTTTGCAGATTGAGAAACTTCATTTTAATCCACAGTTTAGGAAAAGATATGGATTATAAAAGGAACATGGCCTTAAGATGGAAAGAAAATGAAAAAAACATGTTTTTCAGTACAAGTGAATCTGACTAAAATCAAAAGTACAGGCAAGTTGTGAAGTGGGAGATTTAAGCTATTTGAAAGTAGTTACTTTTACTTCTCCCTCATATAGAAATGCCATAATTAGCACTGTCTCAACTAAAATGACTCAGAATAGTTTTAATTTAGAGTTAGCTGAGTCTGATACTGAGTAAAAAAAAACCTAGTTACCAGCACTACACTATTACTTATCAGTATTTTTTACCATGATGCCAAAATTGAATGTGCTAGGAGTTTAAAATATTTCTATTTGGAAAAGCAGCTCTGGGTATCCAAGACAAGACTAAGTCTATCCTTCCAGGTGGTAATTTTCTGTAAACCTATATGGCAGCCAAGATACCAGAGCAGAGTATGCAATTATTATTTATCTATTTTTTAACTAGATACATTGAACACTGGAAAAAAATTAACCTACAACAAGTAAGCTCAGTGACAGCTACCTAGGCCTCACAAGCAGAAATGAGCAGATGTTTCCCAGCCAACTCAATGCTGCCAAAACTACACTGCTAATAAACTGTAGAATTTAAAGGTGACTTGGATATATGTGTGTGACTCATAATCAAGATACACAGTATGAAAAACTGGTCATTCATAAGCTAACAGCTTATTGTTATTTCCATTAGTGCTGTACTGATACGCATTTGTGGCCTACTTGACTTAGACTTTTTATAAAGATAAAAAAAATATAGAGAAGAAACAGAATAAATATGATCAGTGTTTGAAAAACAGGAGAAATATTTGCTTAACTGAAAATTTTGCTCCGACTTTGAAAAAAAGCATAGATTATTGTAGAAATTAAAATAAAATAAATATGCTGAGGTTTTAACTTAGTGCCCTTTGCTGTTGTTATTATTGTGAATTTTCATTTCTCCTTATTTAAAATACAAAATACTGAAATGCCATTATATAAAATGCCTATGTGAATATATATCAGTATGGATGTATGTATCTATGTCACGTAAATGAAAGAAGTAAAGTAGTTCCCACAGCTAATGTTACTGACTTCTCATAGCATAATTTCAGTTATGTAAGAGATTTTGTTTACTAAGTTTGCTTTGACATTTCAGTTCGGCTATTACCATGGCAGAAGACAAAACGATTAGGTCATTTGCATCATCTAAATGGAATTCTGAGTAATGTCATCATACATTGGGCAATTGAGAACAAAAAAGTGATTGTATCCCATCAAACCAGGCTTTATAATCAAGTAAATAATAATTGGAATGCAGCATTAGTCTATGTAGATAGCGAGGCTGATTGGTTGATATTTAGATAAAGAAAATGGACTTAAATTTGTCAAGTACCCTTAACGGGAGGGAAAAAAAAAAAGCTAGGGAGGAAAACCACCTTTCCACTGAATCTGCATTTACAACCAATCTTAATCTCAAAATGATTTGAAATTACCTTAAAAATTCTATGATATAGCCAATAAAATGTTATTTGCAGTGATGACTTCATTTTACTGTTGTATTTTGCTGTGTCTGGTGGAGATAGTGCACTGGGTTTTTTCACCACGTATTAATGGAGGGACATTAAAATAAGAAAGACAACAACTGTTTTTTGAGCAAACTGTGAGCAGTTTTCAATTTCAGTTTATTTAATTTAATTAAATTTAGTTTCTCCCACTTACAGTTATGAATATTCCACATGCTAAATATCATATCAAGTGATATTTATGCTTCCACAGGTAGTGGTTATTTGAGTGTCCTTAATTAAATCAGTTTTATATAAACCAGACCTCAAGTGTTTCTGTAATGAATTATGTGGTTTTGGTCTGAAAATGCCCAGGACATGTACATATTGCATGGAGAACAGTGGGACTCACTATTCAGATGAGATTTAAACAAGAAGTATTAATTTAACTGTAGCTGCCTGAAGCACTTGACATTCACTTAGACCCAAATGGCTCATGTTACCCAAACTGTAAAATGTACTTTCATTTAAAATGAATACACTGGATATGTGTTGAAACTGTTGTGAATTACATTGGTCTTTGTTACCAGAACATGGCAACGATTTAAAAGTGTGTTAGCAAATTACCTTCATTAGGAGCACCAGTCTGGCCTGGATGATCAAAAAAGGAAAGGAGAGTGACAGACTAAGTCAGATAGACTGATTTGGAATTGTAATGTCTTAACTTTCAGTACAACTGGCAAGAGTTTTAAGAAACAAAAGAAAGTCTTTAAGTAGATGGAATATAAAGTAAGCCTGAGAATAATACTGCATTTAACCCCTTTATTATAAAGGACATATATTCACACATCTCTATATATCTTGCCCTAGGCCAGTTTGAAAGAGGAGTTCAGACCTGTAAGGTAGAGGGTACTCTGGCTGAGATCCAGCAAAGCACTCCCAACATGAAGTTAAATTTAAGTATTAGACTCATACCACTAACTTCAATAGGATTATGCTTAAAGATAAACTAATCTTAAATGCTTTGCTGGATCAGAGCCACAGTGCTGAGTCCAACCTGAGAGGAATATTTTCCCTTCTATGTTTCTAGACAAATTTCACTAAATATTTAGTGAAATCGAGCTGTTATGGTAGCCAAACTGTACAAATTAGGAAGAATGGGATGATTTGTAAACTTTGGGTCTTTATTGTTAAAGTAAAAGTGCAAATGAAAAGAAAAAAGTGTTCTTTAACCTTCCCATGTTCAGATACACATTCATTTATCTCAAGAAATGAGTTGATGCAGTTGGACATTGATACAGTCTAAAAAGAAGAAACAAACCTAGAGTGGCACACAGGCAGTATTTTGCATTTATATTTGTCAAATTTCTCTCTTAATTTAGTTTATGCATCATTAAGCGTCCTGAAAAAAAAAAAAAAAAAAAAAAAAAAAAAGGAAAAAAAAAAGAAAAATGTTCCACTAAAATAGCATACAAAAACTAGGACTGCTTCAGCTAAACTTGGCCTCATGTGGATTTCTTAAAACCTTGGGTCTTATTTAAAAATAATGTCCAATACACTCAATGGGGCACCATATTTCAAGGGAAATAATTAAAGACAGCATTGCACTTTCTAGCTAACAGCTCTCATTGAAGCAATGGGCAGCTCTGGCAAAAGTCTGCCACAGTGCACCCTGCAGTAAGATTAAATCAAACTGATAAAGAATTCTATCACAGGTTAGAGAACATGAGACAGTTTTGAAATATAAAGTGCCGAAGCAGCTCAGCATGTGTACTTTTTTTTTCTGGGTTTATCTTATTCCCACAATTCAACTCCTCACCTTTTCATCATATCCATCAATCTCTTCTTTGTTGAGAAACAACTGTATTCTAGGAATCTTTTGAACTCATTTATACTCTTTCCTTTATTCTCCTTCCTTGTATCTTGTTCTGTGGTTTTATTACCTTTTGTATGAGACAGAGACCAATTTTCTATTTACTCCTACATCCTTAATGCCAGAAAATGTACTTCAGATTTGAAATCTGACACCAACATATATCAGTTCCTTTCATAAACTGGAAAACTAGATTTGGATTCAACTCTTGAAATTTGAAGAATAATCTTTAGTCAGGAAGGCACATTTTATACTTTCATCAAATATTCATAACAATGTCAGATCAGGAAAATGTTTTCTCAACTTATTCCCATGGGTGTACCTTTCTAACCCCATAACCAAATCAATTAAAACTGCATATTGTGAATTATTTACTTCCCAGTACCAGTTGTATATAGATTTTATCCTTCAACTTAATGTGGCAAAAAGAATTGATAGAACAGAGGCTACTAATTACATGAAATATTCAGGACTCACTACTTACATTACTTTGCTTATTGAAAGGTATTTGCAAAATAATTCATGCTCTAAATTTACTAATATTTTTTAGTTTAATTTTGATTGACTGAAAAGGCAGTACTCACTTGGCTCCAATTAACTTATTTAGTTGGTCTATATCTAATTCATTTCAAGAGATATTAGCATTTTTCAAAGTCTGATATCTTTCCTGTAGTAGATGTAAAATGACTGTGGTAAGTATAAGAGTTATTTTCAGGGGAGGAAAGTTAAGTTTGCCATCAGAAAAGCCACAGTTTGAGTTAGCACCATTTAGAAACTTCATCAAACAACCTAAGAATTAAATTCATTCAGAAAGATAAGTTTCCTCAGAGTTTGACATATGTCTAGATTACGGTATGTTGATGAAGGGATGTTGGCTATTTCAATGCTCCTTTGAGGTCCACAGCAACAATCACAAGATTAGCTTCTTGTCTAAGCTCTTTGCATGTCTTCACAGTGACATTAACTAAAGTGTTGCACATTCAAGCTAACTCCTTTCAAGTTGTTCTCATCTGAGTGTCAATGATAAAAAAAAAAAATAGAATTACTCTCCACAGAATCATAGTGATTGTGGCACAGGACAGCTGAGCACTACACTTTGAGCCCAAACTTCTGATAGGTCAGCTAGCTCAAGTTTAAGGTGTTCATTTACTCTAGTGGGAAGTCTCCACCTACAAATGTATATTAAGCGATCAAAATAGAAGCTAAAGCCTGAGTTTACATATTAGTAAAAGCAGACCTATTTTTCTCTATGTAACTTTTATAGTCCAAAGGAAAATGAACAAAATAAATATTTCACAGAGAAGAGTAGCATGCTTAGGTTGAAGAAGCAGACGAGCTTTTTTTTCTTTTAATTAATAGGTTTGATGAAGGCTGCTTCTAACTGTCTCAGTTTCTTTGGGTTTGTTACTGCAAATTAATTCCTCTACACTCAGTAGCACAGTGGAAGTAAAAATTTTCATGAAAACAAATGTCATTAATTTTGGAGGCAGTGAAGATATTTGTCGTTAAATCGTATTGTTTGGAATTAGCAATTAAACTCAAGGACAATTTAAATTTCCTTCTGTTACTAAGCAAATGTTATAAAAATTGAGAAATAGGAACTTAAATAGCCGATCAAATGAGTTACTCGTGTAGTTACAGAACCAGAATGATCCAGTATTAAAAATTTAAAATAAGAGAAAACAGAGCCATCTAAAAGAGTTAATCTCCGAGTGAGGCTCAACGACCCACTGAGAGAAATTATCTATCTGGTCTGTATTGATGCAAGAGGGTGAGGTATCTCCCTCTTCTTTCTCCTCTACTCTTCCCTCTCTCCTCCTCACCTCCTTCCTTCCACTTCCAACCCTATCTCCTAACTGTGCAATCCCACCTCACATTTGTGTTAGCTGTGGCGTATGCCTTGAGAACAAATGTCTGTCAGAGTCTGCGGAAGAGAATTCTTGATAAACCCATTCCACTTTTAACCACAGAAAGTTGCTTGCTTTTCTTGTCAGCTTGTTTCCTGACAGATTTCATGAGCCGAATTGACCTGCTATGTGGACAATGTCTGAATTGGCTAAAGGCTGTGATAGGCATGAGTAACATGCAAGTAACTGAGATGGAGAAGGAAGGACGATATTAGCTTTTTGGAGGCAGTAAGCTATTAAGTGAACTCAGCTTCTTCTATAATTTAACCACTAGGAGGTGGGTTGGATTGCCGTCTCTGTGAGAATCTGGGAAGAGTAAAATGGTAATCTGGTATGGAAATGCCACCTACCACTTTATACATCTGTCTTAAATCCCCAGGAATGCACCTTGACATATGTTAACAGATTTGCTAGGGGAAGATTCAACACTTAGTAAAGAATCTGAGAGTCCTCTGACTCCTAAATTACATTAAATTTACAAAGTTAAATAGGTCAATACATGAAAATTCATTCTACCTCTAGGAACTCATGCAGAAACAGAGATTTTAATGTTTCCCACCTTTTTATAATGTGTGAAACAGCTGTAAAACTGGGATTATTTTTGCCCTTGCAGAATAGAGAATTGCAGAGGTAGGATCCTCTCACTGAGAATGCTTTGCCAGCATCCAATACACTTTTGCTGAGAGATGAACTCTTTTCCTGCAGACAAAAAGTAATGCAGCTGTCTATCTGCACACTAAGAAAGGACAGGATTTCAATGGAGCTTTGCTGACAAAATCAGAATAATATAGTGGTAAATCAACCCTGTACTGAAAATGAGGGTCAACTTACACTAATACACTTTCTCATGAAGGAGTAGAAAAAATATTAGCTTTTCTGACCACTTCTTTGCACTGAGAAGCAAAGTTCAACATGCTGCATATGTTGATACATAGATCATTTTGCTGCTGAGTTAAAGCTATTTCTAAATCTTTTATACCTCCACCCCCCACCTCTACTCCAGTATATCACATTGCACTAGAGGACTAGAATTTCCTAGGATTTTCTTAATTTTTGTTTTCAGATAGGGCCCCTGTCTTTAGATTCATATGTGATAATATTGAGACATGCTCTTTGACTTGATCTCACCCTCCCTCAGTCTCCTGATTTTCCTCCAACTCGTGTTCCAATTTTTAGTTTTGATGTTCCTGAAGAAGAGTTCTTTATTCTTTCCCCTGTAGTCACAGCAGGTCCTTTCCGTTCCCTTCAGCTTTGCTGATGCAACTGTTGGGTAGAGCAACTGGAGCTGCCTCTCAGCAAAGCCCTTTGAATTTTTGTTTTGTACACACTTGGGTTTCCTTTGCTGGAGGTTTCTCACTGTGCATTATGTGACAGAGAACATTCTTTAAATTCTTACTACTTCCTTGCACTTGCTGTTTAAGGTCCCGTAGTACAACTATCAGAAATGTTACAGCTTACAATTTGGTCTACAAAGACAGATGAGATATATATACTTTGATAGTACATTACCTGAGGATAAGGGTGGTATAGTTCTAAATTGGAAATAAACCAGTTTACAGCATTATTGTTGCATTTCTTTGTAAGTAAAAACTCAGATATATATGTTTTGAAGGTACACAAAAGTTCATCTCTAGCTTGCTTTGAAGATTACTAATCAGTGAAAATTTTATTTCCTGGAGTAACTATCTTTGTATCAGGTCCCTTGTGCAGTATCTTTCCTCTACTAATGACAGATAACTTGTCCTATGACTCACCAAAGAAAGAGCATCTTTCTTAACAGCTGGTATAAGATGCATCCGTGCTAATTCATCAAGAATTATAACTCATAAGAAGCTGAAAAATAACATTTCAGCAAAGTTAGAGATGTATTTATAAAACCAAGAGTACAGACCTTTATAATTAATTTATCAAAATGTTTGCAGTTTCAAGTCCATGGCAAATGAAATAATGATAAATACTAAGAAAAAGAAAGTAAATCTACATCTAGAACATTTTAATAAATGTTTAAAAGAAAATCAGCACAGATCACTTGGTTCTGGCTAACACTTGTTTATCTTCCATCTGTCTGTTTTTGATGGATGTTTTTCATGCTCTTTAGTTTACAGTAACAAGCAGATTTTTAATTTCTGTATCTTCCATCTTGCTAAATGCCAGTGTGTGATGGATGACATGACAAAATGATTCCTCAGTAAATTCTAAATCCTGAATATGAAATAAATTAGTAATATAAGAAACAGATTTGCATTCTCCAATGACAGCACAACAACTGCCTCTGCTGCTCTCTCACTTTGCTATTTTACTTACTTAATCTTGACAATAACACTAATTTAGCATAGACATATCATGCATTTTTTAAGCACAGAAGTCTACAGCATTGCCATAATGTATTTTGAGGTACTGTTTGAGCTGCAGGATTTTGATTTCTTGTTAAAGAGTAAACGACTGAGCAATAGGCAATAATCTCAGAATCAAGAAATGGATTACAAATCAATTGATTTCTACATTCTAAAACAAGATTCCTTGAACATTGTGACATTGTGACAATGTTGCCTCTAAAGACCAGTCATTCTTAATATGTGGATTGTGCACATTTCATCATTATTCTTTGACTTTCCAGAAAGTCAATTTTTACTTTAACAATTGTTTTCCTCAGGTTTATGTATGTTTTGGAATGGAGATTTGGTGGGCTTGAATGATAGTTTGGAATCCTTTTAGGGTACATTAGCCCTTGTACAGAGGAGACCAGGTTTACAGGTTACATCAATATCTCCAAAATGAACAGGAAAACTAAAGATTGAGGAACTGAGTTCACCTTTGGATTTTTTTCTTCTTAGTGTGAAGGTATTTTCTTATGCATACAAGATTGACTTTAGAAGAACAAGGAAAAAGCTCTTTACAGTATAATCTAGAATTTCATGGTAGTAACTGTTGCAGGAGACCTCTGTTATGTTCACATACATGAAACCAAAAAAAGAAAAAAGAAAAGAAAAGAAAAAAAAATGGAGATGCCTCCTGAAGGAAAAAAAAAAACTTTAAAAAATATGCTTAAGAAAGCCAGGTAAGATTAAAATACATTTATTGAACTAAATAAAGTAATAAGTTTAAAATCAATAGTGGAAGAAGCTGAATGAATTTAAAATGTTCTTCTTACTTATCCTGTACTTTCAGTAATGACATCTCAGCATTGCAATTATTCACTTTTGCTGCAAAGCTGTTTTATAGCCAATCATCTGAGCAGCAGCTAGGATTCTCTCCAAGTAAGATTTCTTTGTGTGATGTAAAGAACCTCCCTTTTTCAGCTCTTGCCCAAAGAAAGACTGATCAGGTTAAAAAAAATACCGCAAGGTTTCTTTATTCTGTAATCAATTTCCGTAACTGGGATCAGAAATCTTTCTCACTTAATCTAACTTTTTTAATAGTAAAGGTGACAGACTTCCCTAATTCTTAGATCCAGCTCAAGACTTTACATTATAATTTACTATTGCAGTATGTGAGCATCTAGTGGAGTCATAACATTTCTTGTAGAAAGGTTCTTCATCTTAATTTAAAGACTCCCATAGAAAAAGATGCACAGGACATTGATTATATGATTTTAGTCTTTAATTCCTGTCATTTTAAAAATGAGACTGATTTTTAGCATAAATTTTCTTCTTCCAGATAGCGGGTTTTCTTATAAACAGAAAAGTATCTTATAGAAAGCAAACTTTGCTGCATAATTTGTACTTTGAATGAACAGGAATGAGATATGACAGGAGAGAAAGTTTTGAAATGATAAATGATGGGCAGGTGAAACTTTATGAAGACCAAACAGTTAAGAGCATGAAACATTTAGTGTTTCAGCACCCCACAGCAAACCACACAAAACAAAATGCCAGCACAGTTTTTGAGGTCAGATACCGTCCATGAAGTTCAATTCATTTTATTTTTAACTGTTGTATCAGAGAATGTTTCTGCCAATCTGTAACTGACTATTGGCAGGGATGACCTAAAAGGAATCTCTCTTGGGCCAGGAAGAAAGAAGCTCAGCACTTCTGTGTTCTCATTAGGCAAGTGTGATGCCCTAACAAGTCAATTTACTGTCTAATGGATCATTACAGTATTTCAAAGGGATATGGTCTTCTGTGGGGCTGGAACTTTAGCAGTGAAAATTTTGTAAGACACAGAAGAGCAAAAGCACATGTTATTGGAGAAACAATAAAAAATAGGTTAAATTCACAAAACTACCGAAAAAGATTTCTGAGGGAAAGAGAAAGTGATAGATTTCATGTGTTTAGGAAATACTGGTCTTGAGGTGGAGAGGTGGCAGAATGGTATTCTGATATAATTATAAAAGCAGCTAACACAAGAAGAAGGGTACAAGTACAAAATACTTGATTTTAAAGAACCCTTGAAATGCAGAGGATGCTTCAGAGTAGGCTGACAGAAGTATCTCAGAACACTTTGGAGGAATGAGATTACTAAAACAAGGAAACTGTTTATTACTTTTGTCTGTTTTATGTCATATAGTCTTGCAGTAACTGGTTTCTAAGTGTGAGTTGAGTGCCTGTATATGATATGCATATCTTCTCTCTATTCTTGGAATCATAAAAAGTAAAGCTGGGAGAATTTCATCTTCAGACAAGGCCCCTGGAAATACTTGTGCAAAACAAAACTTATGCTAAGACCTAAAGGGCCTGGGCACTTTGAAGCCAAGAGGATTATCAGAATCTGTGATAGAGTTCAGATTTTATGCTTTTCAGACAAGGACAAAACATATCCCTTTGCATTGCCTTTTTTTAAGCATTTGAGATTTTCAGTTCACCATACTCACCAGTGTGAGACATACAATGACTTGTACATCTCCACTATGGGAAGACAAAATCCAGTCAAACACTTTTGCAAAAGGCCTTGGTGCAAAAGGACTTTCCTGCTCTAGTAGTCTAAACCCATTAAGTATAACAAATAGCTGGGTGCATCTGTACTATTTCTATAGAAATCTGTGAGAAGATTCCCTTGGGCCATGATTCCAGCCAGGCACTACACATTTCTTTGGAGTGTCAAGGAGAGGTGAAATAAGAAGATCCTACTGCTACTCTTGTAGATGCAGTTCTTAGCAGACATCCTCTTTTCATTCAAAATGTTTGGGTCAGTGCTTTAACAGCTGGGAAATTCTAACTATCATTTCTTTTTTTTTTTTTCAGAGCAAGGGATATCTTTCACTTGATCCCACAAGTCAAGCTTGAGAAAGCTTGAGATCCCACAAGTCAAGCTCACTGTGGGGCTCGCTGCTGCTTGTATGTTTGTGCAAGTGTCAGGCAATAGCTAAAGTTTCAATTATTTTCAGTACAGTACTTAGCACCTCCACTACATTCACCTAAAATTCAAAGTCTAAATCTCATTTGGAAGTAGCATATCCTTGAACACATAAAATTAACTTGACCCTTTAGGAAAAAAAAATTCTATTTCTAGTCCCATTTGAAAAAATGAAAGGTATATTGATTATCTCAGGCCTCAGAATTCAAATTTTTGATACTGAGCTTTGTATCAATACAAAATCATTACAAAATTTTGATATGAGCACATCTGAAAAATCAGTCAGAAATGTAGAGCAAAGGAAGAACTTCATATAAATATCAAATTCTGTCAAGATGGTTTGTGTTCTGGATGTCAATGAAGGGCACAAGGGGGAAAGCACTGAGTGGAACAGAGAGCTTGTGTAAATGACTTCAAGCTTCTGGGTGAGCTCAGGGCAGATCCTGTGCCTATGAAATCATTTGCTATTGTTAGCCTGCAGAAAATGTTTGGCTGCATGCCTACAGCAAAACTAGGCTGGTTTTGTGCCACGCTGCTGTTATGAGGACAGTGTATAACTGTTACTTTTCACATATAGAACAAAGAATTACAGATTTTTTTTTTCTCTGTGAAAGTCAGCTTATTGACAGTTATAGTCATTTTCTACAACAAACCAGTAGAAAAACCTCCTATTCATGCAGGTATGTTTCCAATGCACTAGAAAATGGAAGTCTTGGTTGTTCTAGTTATGAAGGTGAGCAGAGAGTAACTTCTGTGTGAACTCCTGCACTTGAAATGGTGACCTACCACTGAACAACTGAAGAAGAAAAAGGAAAAACATTTTTATTTGTGAAGGCAGATAGAAGTTCATTTTGGGGGAAATAGCACATAGCTTTGCTTTATTCTGCAAGAACTTATGCGCTGAAAATGTGTAACAGCAATAAGAATTGGCAAGTATCCACTTTTAGAAATTTATCTAGGGTTAATGATGTGGAGAGCAATTTTATATCTCCTCATCCTATGTCTCAGGAAACTCTGTGGTACAGAGTTGTAGTTATAATGAGTAGAAGACTAATGGAAAAGTTTATGCAAAATGATTTTATTATAATAAATTAAATATACAATTCTTTCAATTCCTGGACTTGGCTTTGGTATCTGAATGTATTATTTCAACTGTTTAATTGCAGCTGTACTTTACTAGATGTGATAACCACTCAAGATGACAACCTGTTTTTTGGATAGTGATTCTCAGGGAGCATTTAAAAGTCATCTTTTTAAATGCTAGTTAAAAGGGATAAATAACTTAGGAGGAATGAAGTGATGAAATAGGAATGAAGTGGTACATTAGTTGGCAAGCATTTTGAACAGAAACGTTCTTGAATATGATTTACATTCTGTCAGCATATTCAATAAACTTTGTTTTTGTAGAAAAAAGTAAAATGAATGTCAACTGTAGAGAAAAATAGAAAGAAAAACAGAAAAAAAAATGTCCTAAAACAATTATTTATCTAAGGAAGCTGTCACTGTCAAATGCCATGAAACAATTTATCATAATAAAGGTCCCAGATAATTTTGTTTCTCTCCTCAGGATCCACTGACATTAATTATTTCCAGAAATCTGTAGATTCCAATGAAACAGTAAAGATGAGTAAAATTATTTCTGAAATAAATATTTCCTCTAAGTAAATGCCTCTAGTTAAAAATATGCTCTGTGAAATTCAGCTAATTTATATCTCTTCCTCCCCTGTGGCCCACAATGCAAAGGACAAAACAGTTGTTGGAGAGTGATCCTAAATTGAGATTACATGATTACTCCGAAGAAAAAAAGAAGATACATTTTATTAAAGGAGATATTTTCTGCACTATGATCAGATAGCATCAGAGTTTTTAATATTTGCTTTATAATTGGAAATTATGATATCTAGCTATTACGAACAAATTTAGGTACAGCTTAATGAAGCTCACCAACTTGGTAACAATTTTATATAGCTGAAGACATACTACTCTTTCAAAATACATTAACCCTTCATACATAGGCTTGTCCAAATGCTGAATAAAAGAAGACTTTTCTGATTAAAAAAAAAAAAAGCCAAATACTGAATGAACTTACAGTCTTTGATGATAAAGCAGAAGGTCTATCATACTTACCCTATATGCTAATATGGGCCAAATGCAGCCACATATGTGAATATAAATTAGTTCACCCTGAATAAATTAGTAGCAGATTATATCTGCTAGGTTCAGTTTTGATCTCTGTATTAGCAAGCACTGGCTTGGCGTGACTTCTTCTGGCAGTATATTACCCTGCCATTCATACTATGTTATATTTCATAGTAGATGTCTCAGTTTATCTTCACTGCTATGGTTCTGGTGACATAGAAAGTAATAGAATCTCTGAGTCTCACATATAAACTGTAGGAGTCTTATGGATTAGTACCTAAAATTCTGCTTTGAAGTGTGTGCGTTAGTAAATTTCTAATGCAACATATATGAATTTATATTTTTAGTGGTTGTATCAAAAGCCATAAACAAATAAACAAAACAAAAAAAATTCGACTTCAGTTATTCAGCTTCCAGGTTATGCAAGTAAGGTGTCCATCTTAAAGGATTATTTGAAATCTGCAGTATAATTAGCTGTGGAAGACATTTTTCTGTAAATCTAACTGTTCAGAAAGCATTTTCCAGCTTCCCCAAATCTTGTAAAATACTGTTGATCTACCAGATGACTGATGTCCTTAAGTACCAAGGGTTGTGTTGGCAAAGCAGGATCATGTCTGCTTGCAGATGATGTAATTAGAAAACATTGGCAGATGAGAACTGATACACAGCAGGGTGAAAACCTTGCACCATGCCCCTTTGAACTAGGTCGGTAGCACATTTTATTTTCATGTGATCACAATTTTGTAAAATTAAAAATTACATTTAAGTGTATAAAAGAAAGCAAAAAATACAGAAGGTGTTATTGTTGGTAGAGCTAGGACAGTTACTCTAAGGCTAGTGATGGACTCATCTTAGACTGTCACTAGAGTTCAATTTTAAGTCCTCCAGGCCTCCAATCTGCACTGAATGAGGTTCTTCCATAACAAAGCATGAACAAGTGACTCATCTAAATTTAAAGCTATCAGTAATATTTTTAAAGATCTATTTTCAAGGGCTTACTTTTATGTTATAAATCGATTCAGGCAGTCCACTATAAGTGTATAACTGATACTGCCAGACATCAATATGCAACTTGAGAGAAAACTTGCAATGAATTTAAAAAGCACATAACTCACTACTACAAGTCACAGACATCATCTGAAGGCCATTCGCCCAGCAGTAAGGCGTGAGAGACATTTCCCAGAATAGGATCTGAAAAAAAACAGGTTTATGCAAATGCTGAGTTAACAGAGAGAACCATAAAGTTGGAAGTTTTAAGAAAATTAGATTTTTTAATTAATAGAGAACTTGACATTATGCATACAGTTTTGCTCAGTCTTATCAGAACCCAATTTTTCCAACTGAATGAAAGAGCACAGAAAAGTATATTTTCTAAATAAAGCTTATATGATCAAAATGGAAATTGAATTCTTACATAAGAAAGATTTTAACAATAAAAGCAGTAACAGTTTCCTGAAACTAATATTCAGTCCAATAGGACACAATAAATTGTTTGCTGTTGAACAGAGTCCCACTAACAGGCATAGATTACATGTTTAAGTCTTGCTTTGCCTCCAGCTAATGTACCTAAAAGATGTATTAACTGTGCAACTTTCCTGTTTCCAGGTGGTAAAAAGGATTTGCTTCTGTGTATAAGAATAAATGCAGAAGAATGTAATTTAGAATATAGAAATATAGAATATAGAATACTGTCAAAAAAAAAAAAAAAGCATCTTAGGGGTCTTCATCCTTATCTGTGAGTAAAATATACTTTATTATTTATTGAAATACAGAATAAAATGCAATTTCACTAGCCACACATATCAAAATGCCAAATGGGGTAAGGGGAGCCCCATATATCCCATATATCCTACAGCCGTGACTCCTTAGAAGAACTGTTAGTGTTTCATGCTGTAACAACAGCCTGCAAATGAAACGCAAACTCATCAGCGTAATTATTTCTTCTCTCCCTTTGGTGTAGGTTGCACTGAACGATGGGCATCTTTAACTTAATCACTGATTACATTTGTTGCAGTATGAATTCTGTAAAACAAGTGTAGCAAATCTATTGCTACGCAGAGCTGTCAGGAGCCCCTGTTCCTTTTCTCAAATTTGTAGCTCCACTGTATGAAAAACAGAAAACCTTCTTTCCCCTGCTGGTGATTTGAATTGCTCTAATTTGTTCTGGTAATGGCACCAGATGTCGTAGCATAAAAGGAAGCCCGACCCGGCAGAAAAAGATTGACATTCTGACCTTCTATTGAATTCTGGCACTCTTGTCCTTTTTTGTCTTTTGAACAAATCAAGCACTCACAAACATGCTGAATGGAGTGGAAAAAGCGGCTTGACTCTCATGAAAGAAGTTAGAAACAGAGCCGAGATGGCCGCTTGCCACTTCTCCCGTCTGGGTGACATCTGCCACTGTGTACTGCGCTGCTTTCTGTGGGGGAAATGAATCTCAGCCTCAGCAGGGATGGCCCTCTCCTCCTGCCCCATCCCTGCATGGCTGTTGCTGCTTCTTTTTCTCCAGAAATACTTTATTTTTCCATCAGTCTGTGGAGAACTGACATCTTCCAGGAGACATGAAAGCTCTATTTTAGGGAGCTGTAACTTCAGCTAGATCCCTACATCCCTGACACCGTTTCTTTTCTTATGCAACGAGCATTTAGTTTATGTTATTTACCACTCCATTTCTCCTGGCAAAGCAGGTTTGCATCTGTAAAAAGAACGCAATGGAATAAATCAAAGTGAAAACAGCCAGATGTCTGCTTGCATTGATAACAGTCCACAATCATGATAAAGCATATTTTTGCTAACTGATCTTTGGCATGTTCAACAAAATCTAAGTTCCTCTGCAGGAAGAAGAAATGAGGCTTAAGAATTTCAGCTCTAGATGTAAATAGGTGTGTGTATGTGTACCTGAGTGATGGTGTACTTGCGTGTATGTCTATAATTTTCCAAGGTATTGGTAATAATTTCATTTTTATAACTTTTACTTATGTTGAAAAATCAAGACTCCTTGCACAGCATTACTGTGCATTGCTAAGTTTTTGTTTATTTGTTTTCCTTCTGTGTTAAAGATATGTAAGCACTGAATTAAATTATTCTTTCACAAAAATCGTTCTTATTGTTACAATTCACAAAGCATGGAAGCCATGCATAACTGTGAAATATTGTTTTAGGTTGGAGAGCCAAATTTCTTGAAACAAAAATAAAACAAAGTAAATTACCTTCCCCCTGTTCTTGCCAATAAAAAAAAAAAAGGCTTTTGCTGAGCCACCAGTGCTTCTTTTATGATTCTTACTGTTTGGAGATTTTCTATAATTTCTGTAAAACTCTCTTTCTTTTTTCTCACAACTATTCTTTTATATTTATCACCAGTCCACCTCTCCTTTTCATTCTTCATGACACTAACTGACACCCACCAGCAACAGCAAGTCGAGGTCACTAAAGCAAGTCCCCGTGTCCTGATAAAAGTGACCATTGATCTAGGAGTACACTCCCTCATGACAGTGCAAGGTCACTCAACTTCTTTCCCTCGGTTTTCATTTCTGCACACGTAGCTGCCACTTCAAGGTTCTTCCTCCTACCTGTCATGTTATCTCTTATTACATTACTGCATGAGAAATAGGGTGTACTCCAGCCTTTATTAGATTCTCCTTAAATATTGTTCAACTAACAGTTCACAAACACACTCTTCATTAAAAAGCTACCGAGGTATGCTAATTTTAAAAATGTGATAAAAATGTGTAACAGTGGCTGCTATAGAAGGAAGGGAGGAAGGGAGGAAGGGAAGAAGGAAGGAAGAAAAATAGAGAAATAGAGAGAGAAGGAGAGAGAGAAGGAGAGAGAGAAAGAGAGAGAGAGAGAGAGAGAGAGAGAGAGAGAGAGAGAGAGAGAGAGAGAGAGAGAGAGAGAGAGAGAGAGAGAGAGAGAGAGAGAGAGAGAGAGAGAGAGAGAGAGAGAGAGAGAGAGAGAGAGAGAGAGAGAGAGAGAGAGAGAGAGAGAGAGAGAGAGAGAGAGAGAGAGAGAGAGAGAGAGAGAGAGAGAGAGAGAGAGAGAGAGAGAGAGAGAGAGAGAAAGAGAGAGAGAGAGAGAGAAAGAAAGAAAGAAAGAAAGAAAGAAAAAGAAAAGGCTAGCTTGTTAAGAATAACCCATTATATATATCTTAATGAAAATATGTTACAGAGGAGTCATATATCTGCAGGGCTGACTTAAATAATAATCTAATGTGAAGCTAAAATTCAGTCAGATACCTATGACAGTAACTTTAGTTGATGCAAAGCACTTTAGGATATTCCGTAAGTGTTACTAGGCTATTTATCTTTGAGCAAAAAAAAAGCACTTGAGAGTTATGCAAGGTCTTTTTATTTAAAGTGGATAAACCTTCATATTACAAATAAGCCTCACACTGTCATTATACTCAGCTCTGAAAAATAAACTGTAATTTCTAACTTACCAATGATATAAATCTCAAGAATGTTCTTAACATAATTTTAATACAGAAAGGACATAACTTTTCTGATGGAAGAAAAGTTACTGATTTTTCTTTTTTTTTTTTTTCAAAAATAGACATTGGATGTAATTCAAATGGTTGAAGTCACTCCTTCCTAGACTCTTGCCATGATCAAGTAAGGACAGCAAGCATTATGCTTTTCACAGATCCTATGATCAACTCAGAAGCAGGTCTGATTTTCAAATGAGATCCAGCTGCTATAGTGACTCATGCAAATCAAAATCACTATCCCTACTAGTTTTGATGCCAGTCTATCTGATGTTGATGTACCCCTTACAAAGAGATAAGAATAGGTACAGAGAACATTCCAGGATCAGAGACATAAGATTTAAAAGAATTCAGAAACTCATAGTGAGATAACTGTATAGCAAATGATGCATCCATGTTACATGCAGTGAGTTCAAAAGCCACTGGAGACTGAAAAAATCTACATCTATTTAATATAGATCAGTCTGTACATGATGGATAATGGGTGGAAGGATCAGCTAAGGACAATTTACTACACTTGAAAAGCTGACTTTTGAAACAAATTGTCCTGGCAGTCTTTTGATATTAAAAAGAGAGGATGTTAAGTGAACTTCATAGCCTAGAACCTTGGAACCCAAGGAAATAAGATTGGGGTGTTCCGTAACACGTCGTTAGATAGTTCCCCTGTCAAAAGGCAAAATCAGCTGAACCTAAAGCATTGTTGACAAATGTTTCTCTAGTCTGATCTAAAAGTGAAATGAATATTACACAATTCTGCATAGAATAGAATTCTTCTGCATATCACTCTCACCCTCAAGCTTTTTTCTTGCTGCATCACATCGTAAACTCCTATTCAATCACCCTCCCCTCAAAAGACTATTGTTTATAGCTCAGAAATAACAGTTAACTGTTATTACTCTTAGAAAATATTTTCTAATATATAATTTATAATCTTTGCAATATCTTGCTTAGAATGAGGTTCATTACTTGTCCTGTCCATAAAGATTATGAAGTTTACTTTATCTGCTTGTTATGTGTTTGTTGTTTCCTATCTATCTTCTACATTCTTATCAGTATTTAAAATGGTTTATATATACTGTAATATACTGCCCTATCATGATTAAGCTGTTCTTTATTAAACACTACAGTAGCTGAGTAGGTCTTTATAAATACTCTATATAACGAACCTTTCACCATATAGGATTTTCCTAACAATAATTGGGAATTTTCCTTCCTATCTTTTCCTTCCTCTCACCTGGACAATTTACCTGTCAACAGATGTAATAGTCTTACATCTATTAATTTGCTTGAAAGTTTACTGTCCCTCAGGTACTTGCAATTTCCTTTAAAATATCTTATTTTTTGTACAGTCAAGATGGTGAATCACAGAGTGGTTGAGGTTGGAAGGACCTCTAGAGATTATCTAGCCCCTGCTCCAGTAGGGACACCTAGAGCACATGCGCAGGGTCACATCCAGGTGAGTTTTGAAGATCTCCAGAGAAGGAGACACTGCAACATTTCTGTCAGCCTGTTCCAGGGCTCTGCCACCCTCACAGGAAAGAAATTCTTCCTCATATGGAGGATTAAACTTCCAGTTTTTCAGTTTGTACCTATGATCCCTTATCGTGTCACTGGTCATCACCATGAAGAGTTTGGTCCCCTCCTCTTTACATCCTTCCTTCAGGTATTTGTATATGTTCATCAGATCCCATTGGCCTTCTTGACCACAAGGGCACATCGCTGTGGCAACAACACTTGGTTTGAATCATATTTTGTCTCACTTCCAACACAAATATAAATTACTGCATTGTTGAATGCTAAACTTAATATTTGATATTGTTCATTTTACATGAAGTTCCCTGAACAGACAAATCATCTTTGCTTTAAGTGTACAGTTATCAAACAAGGTGACCAAAGCATGATAATGCAATTGAACATGTTATGATATAGAAAGCTTCAGGCCTGCAGATGCAGCTATATAGAAAAAAATATATACCTAAATGATCAGATATCCCAAGCTTTCTTTTGGAAGAAAAGTTAACAGATGAACAAAAAAAGAAAAATATCTAATCCATACACATACAGAAACAGTAGACACTGAAACAGTGTGTACGCGTACAGACCTCCATGTGCCCACGTTTCTGAAGGCATGAGTGTCAAAGTAATTTTTAAATATATCACTTTTGTCTCTAAAGCTGTAAATCATATTCAATATTACTCCAGAATTACTTCTTCTTCCTTTTCTCCCACCCAAAAAGACACTCTCATTTTAAAACAGTAGCAAAGCTCTGTGTAGCTGAGTAATAATGATTACAAACTGTCTAGAAATTATCTGAACATTTCTGTTTAAGACAAATATAGTGAAAAGATACAGGGACATCAAACAAGAAATGTTTTGAAGAAAGATCTCAGGACTGATTATCTCTGTGAGCTTGCTGAAGTAGCCCTTAGCCCATATTTTTCTTCTCAGTAGAGACTTCCCCTCTGTCTGGAAAACATCTTGTGCTATTTCTATCATTTATTGAATCTCAGACCAAGTATTCTTTGGATCATAATATGCACACTGAAGGTTGAACATATCGGTCTTGATTGGCCAGTGAACATATTCCTAATATGCAGACTGAAGGTTGAACATATTGGCCAGGGACGCAGTTTATGCCTTCTCTTTCTCTCTCTCTCTCCTTCTCTCTCTCTCTCTCTCTCTCTCTTTATTTATTTATTATTTATATTGCATTATATGACCATTTTCAACAGTGTGTAAAAGATAAATGGAAAAATAATTCTGTGGAGAGGAAAGAGTTGGAAACGTTAGGAGGCACAGAGAAACTACTTAGTGTAAAATACGTGAAATCATTCCAGCAACCTCAGAAGCAGTATTATGAGCAATGACATATAAAATTATAATAAAAAGGAACTATATGTATTACAGGAAGCAAGAAGAAAAAAAAAGTAATTAAAAAAAAAAGGACTAGAAATGTGATTTGGGCTGAAATCATAGTTAAAACAATCTTTAAAATTAAGACCTTGAGAAGAAATTAAAAATATTTTTAGAAAAAAACAGGTGAAGAAGATTAAAAAAAAACCCAGAAGTTGGAGAAAAGATCTTTACATTTTGTATTATATTTACCTGTCTACATCAAAAAATCTTTTTTTTTTTTTTTTTTTTTTAAGAACTAAAGTTCCTCAACAATAACAAAAGTGGTGGCAACTATCTCATGTAGCTTTTGTGTAATGTAAAGTAGAGCTGTATATTGTTTTGGAATTTGGAATGGTAGAGCTAAGGTTATGATTCACAACCATAATATAAATAATCACAATGCCTCATCAGTTTTTCCTCCTTAAGGGGCAAATAAAACTGCTGAAGCCTGATGTAAATTATCTCACAAGGTGATAATATGCAGTACCTTTAACAGTTACAGGAAAAGAATAAAACCTTCTGTTATCTTAATTGTGGTTAAATGCACAGTTATATACATTGCTGCCTCGACTCTCATTCCAGGCCCTGGGGGAAGAAAAGTCACACTAGTATTTTCTGAATTGTGAGAGGGAGAGGCTGGCTGTATTCTTCTCAGGAGAGGGGATCCAAAGTCAGAGCTTCATACTGAGCAATTAAGAGGTTTTGCTAAGAGCCTCTTTGCTGCTTCAGGAGGAGGGAGAAGAGCATGAATATGTGGGACTGGAAGGAGCAACACTATTTTTTTTTAATCGAGATTTCTAATTTATCTCAGTCTTGGCAATTTAAAAGACTTCAAATTATCCTCATCAAAGTGTTTACCTATGTGACTTCAATAAATAAAATAACCAGGTGTAAGCACATTTTTTCCTGATGGATGTTGTGGCTAAGTGAGCTACAAGAGTTATTATCTATTTATTTTGTGGTTTATTTTAGTAAGCAATTTATAGCTTTTCCAGAATGTCTTTTACATTTTCTGGTCACTAATTGAGTCTCATTTATACTCTTTTTTTTGCATTAAAAGATGTATTGTACTATTTAAAGACTTAATTTAGCCTATATGTCAAGACTATATCTAAATGAGCCACTTAGAGCCCTTTTATATGAATTAGATTATATAAGTCATTCCGTTCCTGTCTCCTTTGGTCTTACAGATTCAATTTCTTTATTAGAAAATAGAAAAGGGACAAATAAAATATAAGCATATTAAACTGTAATATTAAAGCACAAACATGGTACTGTCAAATTTAGTTCAAACTGGAAGAATTTTAAGTCTCTGAAAAGGTGGGTCAAATCCTTGCCCTTAAGTAAACTGAGAGGCATTCAGTGTCTTTATTCTGATATCTGTTGGTATATCTTGTTCTAAACGGTAGCCTATGGTTTTGCAACTTATAAGCACAGGCCTTTTATTTATATGGCTACTGGATTTGTGCATTTAAATTATTGCTGCAGTATCATTAAGAAGTCATACTCCCCTATTTGTAAAACAGAATGATAAGGGAGAGTAAAGGCAGATCATTCTCAGAAGTTCTTCTCAAAGGGCATGTAGACTTATTGCTTCTGTAGCTGTTAGCTCTAGGAAATACATATATTTATATACATACGGATGTATTTATCTATATTATGTATATGTATATATATAATAACTGCTATGTCCTGAATCATTGAGGCCAGGATATATCCTGTCATTAAACGTTTTCGTCCTGAAAGTATTCTGGCATTTCTTTTGTTTGCTTGTTTTTAGTTTATTTGTTTCCTGGCAAGTAATTTCTTCCTGTTTCTGTACTATGAACCAGGCACCCTGCTGGTGTAAATTCATATCCTTGTTTTGACATCTCCATTGAATGGACCATTGAATCTGAAACCGTATATTTACAATAGGGTGTTGTAAACACATCTCTTTTCCTTGTTTGGCTCACAGCAGACTGTGACATCTCCCTTTAGGGAGTATTACCTTTGTGCTGTTCAAATGTGGGTATAACGTGCATGTTGATATTGATGTTCACAATAATGATGTTTGTCATCTGCTCTGTGGAAGAGGTGATGTGCTCCCCACTTAGCACTAAACAATCAATCAGGCTTCACTCTCACAGTTCTTAACTTTTCATTCTTTATTCAGAGAGTTTGGTGAACTTTCTTATTGATTTATGCACATAGGTTCCTTTTCTATTCAAATGATGCTAATTCCCACTTTCTCTTTTATAGAGAATTTCATGGTTTTGCCTATTAAATCATTTAAGGTATATACTGCATTTCAAAAATCCCTATGAACATTAATCAACAACAGTTCTTTTTTCACATAAAAATGAGCACATTTTCACAATGTGTTCCCTTTTGCTCCCATACCATTTTATGTATTGGTTATTATAAGATACAATATTGCCAGTGGTTAAAATAATGTTCTCTAACATCTGTTCATTGTAAATAGCAACTGCTCCTTAATTTGGTGCCATATTTAAAGTTAATTGTGGTGCCATATTTAAAGTTAATTGTCTGTTTTCAGCAATCCATATCAATATCAATATATAATTTTTATCATTGTATTTTACTAGGCAGCTGATTTAGTTTCATTTCCTTTTTTCTTTTTCTTTTTTTTTTTCTCTGTAGAGTTGATTATTGGCTTATAACAAATTATATTTATCTCACTCTGGAAAAAATGATGACTGAAATAGTATTATGACACACACTTTCAACTTCTTCATTCTCATGAAAAGTTCAGTTATTTAGGTCAATATTCCTGCCACATTATCACTACTTGAAAAAAAAATGTCCTTTTTTTGGATCTACTGTACTACTTAAGAAGTGTTTTTGCCTTTCTTTGCCTTTGGAAAAATCTTGGAGAAACCTGAACAAACCTAGGTTTTGATAAGGTTCTCAATACTGATTAGTATTTTTATTAGTAGTAATGCTGTCTTCTCAGACCCACAGGTACTAGACAATTCATAGATGAGTCCATTGCACTAGAAATAATTCGAACATAAAAAGTTTTGTGAGCTGTCTTATTATTACTTCACTGTCATCTTTTTGATTTTTGCTTAAAATAAACAGATCATATAATGAAGATAGTTCAATGAATATTAGAAATTTTTTTAGACAGAAGGGCTATTCATTTTCTACTGAAATATTTAGATTACACGCTTTTGTTTGGATGAAGGAACTTACTGCCTTCTGTATGTGTACAGTGCCCAACGCAATGACACTGTGGTTCATTGAAGTCTTCTAGGTATGATTGCACATAATATGAAAAACTAATATCATTAACCCAGTGGGGTAGCTCATTAGTATGATTTTATTTCTTGAGCAGTGCCCCTAATTTTTACAGAATTACATCAGGAGTACATATCTTTTTTTGGCAGTTTAGAGGATTTATGAAATAAATCAACAGTAAAGACATAGTGTTTAAAAGTGAATTGGTTTGTATCAACTTATCGGCCTTAGAAGTAAAAAGTGCAGAAGGTCAATTATGAATGAAAATGAAATGTCATATCTATAACCTTAGAGAATGAATATTATTATTCCTATTAACATAGGAAATGTTAATTTTAAAAGCTTTAAATTATGTTTTGAATTATTCTACATTCCCTCACAAATTGCTTATTTCAAGGCTGACTATAAAATTTTAGATTGAAATAAGTAGAGCACTTAAATCTATAAAAGTAATAACACAATTAGTGTTATATGACATAAAAAAATACAAAATCAGAAACCCTTAGTGTCTTGGTCAATGAATATTGGAATATTCTGTATATTTTGTTGCTGCTTTTATTGAAGTTGGCTGTTTAGAAATAGCCTTGTTAGCACTTTACGTATCCACTGTAGCCATTTAATGAGATAAATTTATTGTGAAAATTATTTTTACCAGATATCTTTGGATATTTACCGACAAAATCTACCAGCTGAATGTATTTACTGTGTTAAAGAAGAGTATTTTGATGCTCTTTATGTTCATTGAAGGTTATTCAGGAAAGTTTTATGAAGTTTCAGGGGAAAAAACAGTTTTTACTTCAAAGAGTTGACATGATAAAAATTGTTTGTATTCCATACTGTAAAGAAGTTTCTTCCTGAAGCTTTTAGCAGAAATGAAAAGGGAATATTCTGTTTTTTCTTCTCTTACCTGTACATTGTATGTGTACTCTTTTTTTTTTTTTTTTTTCAATTTTGACTGAAAAAAATGTATGAATAGCTAATAAAGATTTAATATTTTTTGACTTCAAATTCTGAAATACTTCAAGCCAAAGACCTTAGAAGATGTGATGTACAAAGCATCTGGAGCTCTGAAACTTTTAGGTTCATAGAACCATAGAATGCCTAAGGTTGGAAGGGACCTCTAGAGATCATCTAGTCCAACCTCTCTGCACACGCAGGGCCACCTAGAGCACGCGGCACAGGGTGGCATCCAGGCGGGTTTTGAAAATCTCCAGAGAAGGAGACTCCACAACCTCTCTGAGCAGCCTGTGCCAGGACTCTGTCACCCTCTCTGTCAAAAGGTTCATACAGACTTGTGTTAACAATTTTTTGGATCCAAATTACAGACAACCAATATGTCATTGATGAATAGCATCCTGATTAACTAATTGTCTTGATAGATTCATACATGTTAGTTTTTTGAATGAATGTTGTGCAGGAAGCCCCGTAGAGTTTATTCCCTCTGGATCAGAGTGTACAATTCAGACTTATCATAGCAAAGATCCAAAGTAATATTTGGATGTAAGAATTTACTTCACTAGGAAGCTATGGTTCGATACAGATCATAAAATGGAGATAAGTTAGAAGAAACAAAGCTGGCAAGTCCCTACAATATCATAGAGAACTATAAAGCTATGGTTTATTTCATAAACCATAGTATGTTTATTGATTTTGTCCTTACATTCCTATTTTTACTGAATTCAGAGATCTTTCGTATTCCAATCGGGCAACTGAATCACTGCAGTGCCTCCACAGCACACAGGCAACCCTGCTTACCAGCACACGTTTAGCTTCCGAACACATACAGTATTTGACTTGGAGAATAAGACAGCGGATGAGATAAAGAGCTATACTTATTATTACTTTTAATTCTGTTATCTTATTGCAAACTAGATCAATTGTACCAAGACACATACCACCACATAAGCTCAGAAGTGTGCCTAAGCTAAAAAACACTACTTCTTGGTGCACTATTATCTGTTAATGGAGCTATATGTGTTTCTCATTTCTGGATCTCAGTTTATAGACTTATTAAGTCAGGCCTCCATTAGCTCAGGCATGTTTGCATTGCACTGTTTTATGGTGTAAACACTGCTTCCAAATCTGCGTTTGGATACAGGCACAATGATCCTGTTGAAGGGAAAGTAATGCCAATTTGAATCTACAAGGGCAAGATTTAACCTTTACAGCTTATAAAATATTCATGTATAAGCAAACAAGACACAGAGAAGAGTTTGCCTAATGAGAAAATGCAGAGTTTTGGAGTTACAATTTAAGCCTAATTCTCCTCCCACATATCAATATTAAAAGCATAGTAGCAACAATAAATTACAGTACTATACTAATGAAAGCTATGTCAGATTTCTTATCTTGAGCAAACAGATAAAAGCATTTTAATTTCTTTTTCTTGTGAAATAAAGATGAAACATTTTAATTAATCTAATAGCAACAATAATATATAGGTTAATTTGAATTCTGAAGGAACAATCAGATTTGAGACCATACCCATCATAAATTTTATCAGAGATTTTGAGTATACTGGGCAAATTGAGTCAATACTAGTAGTTTTCTTTCGCACTTTGGGAGGAAAGGAATTTGATCAAGGTTAAAGAGACAGAATTGAGCTTCAGGCTTTTGTACCAAACAACAGACTCAAGTAATTCTTTTGCATCCTTGCTGGATTTATCTCCTTGAATCCCCAAGCCCTTTCGAGAGAGTAGAGTCATCTAATGGCAATGACAGCTTCTTCTCATACCAGCTTCCTTCCCTGCTTGATATCTACCAGCCTTGCTGTTTGTGCGGAGGCGGGCTGACTTCCGAACGGGTTGTTCTCCATCTGGCTGGCGGAGAGCTGGCCCGCACCCAAGGCAGGGCTGACCTTGCTTCTGGGCTACCTAGCTCTTCATCTGATTAGGACCTTGCTGTGCTGCTCCTAGGTCGCTCTCCCCTTCTCCTTGCTGCCAGAAAAGCTGGTCCTCTGGCTGGCTGGCATCCAAGCTGATGCGGTCACAGTTTCTCCATCTGGTTTATTCTTGGAAAGATGAATTGGCTGTTCTTAATTTAGTACAGTCAGTCTCTCTCGACGCTCTCTTTTGCTGCATATATGGCATATTTATTTTTGGCTAATTTCTGCATAATATGGAGAGAAAATCTAGTTGTTTTTGTTTGTCTCTTTTTTGTCTTTTGCTTCTTTTGTATTCTCCACTGATGGCAGAAAGTTTCCTAAATACTCTTAGTTTTTCACTCACAAGATCACTTCTTTTCCTTTCACCACTTTTCTATTTATTTCTAAACCTTTGTCCAAAAAAAAATTCTCCCTCCACCAAAAAAGGAACAGTTTAAAATTTTTATTCTATATATTTACAATGTTTCATTGTCCTTTTGACATATCAGTATCAATGACAGTCATATATCCTTTCCTCTCTCTCTCTTCTAGGTAATGGCTTTTAACAGCATGTATGCATAAAAAATAACTTGACACAAACATGTTATATCCATGGAACCAAATACAAAAAAGATTATAACCACTTGACGGTGCCAAAAGAAAAAGCTTTGCTAAATACTTTCATTAAAAAATATCTCACTTCAAATAGGTATTTTTTCTCTTCCAACTGTACCAGGCCAGGTACGGTTTACTCATTACTCTGTCTCTGACTCAGAGATGTCAGTGCATTTCAGGGCTGTTACATGAACAAGATCTTCATCCAGTATTGGTGGCATAGGCTACACAGCAGTCAGTGAGGCCAGCTAAGTTTATATCTGCCCATCTGGCTTGCAGGTCAAATTGCGATGTTTTACAAGCAGCACTTATTCACTCCTCTCTGATCTGTCTTTGACTTGCAGGATGAACTTATGTTGCATCAGCTATAAAACTGTGGTAGACACTGCTATGTTAATTCTTCTATAAGTATGGCAGCATATTTCAAGAAGCTATAAAATTTGGTATTATTTATGAACACAGCCCGTAATTTGGGATTCTGTAGCTTAATGTGCCCAAAGTAGTTGCTTTAAGGTTTCCATAGATATTAGCGTAAATTCAGGCTAGTTTTAACTATAGAACTCTGAAGACTATGGCATGAAATTAACACACTCTTAATATTTAGATTTGTATATAACTATTAAGTTAGAGTAGCTCAATATGAATATTACACTAATACAGAAATTAACAAATTAATTTGTCCTGAATTAGAGCAATAAATATAAAGAGAGGATTTCCAGAAAAAGGGAAGCCAAGTGAAGCACACAGAGCAAAGTTATTTAATTTTAATTTATTTTTTTTATCTGCAGAGCAGGAGACCTTTTCTCAGAGTGTAGCTGAAAATAGCCAAGAGTTTTCATTCACTAGCAGTCTTTCTATTTTCTCCTGTCCTGTGCCTGCACACCAAAAAAACATAGAGATGAAGGGTTCATGCAGCTAGTTGGATCTGTGCAGCTTAGCTCTAGGGCACTCTTCTTGTACTATCTTCTAAGTATTCACTGACACGAAGAAAGAATATTGGCCTCCTGCTTTCTTCTCCCCCTACAGCTCTGCTTGGCAGCACAGATAAGAATTGGATCTTTTTCCGATCCAGCAGCTCATCTCAAGGCTTTTCACTTCACAATTGTCTTCCAAACTGTCAGTTTCCAAACTATCATTTAGATTGTGCAGCTGGAATATGGAATGAAATGCTGACATTTGGAAATTCTTCAGACAGGAAATCCTTCATTTTATTTTATTTTGTTTTGCTTCGTTTTGTTTTATTTAATTTCATTTTTGGAAAGGAAATGTCACAGAACTTAATTAAAAGGAAAAAAAATACTGACATTTCTGAAAACAAAATATTGCATTTAATTTGCAGAGCTCACCCAGCAGGGTTATTTTTGTGTCACTGAAATTTGTGCATAAATGTGTTTTCCAAATTAGGCTGACCTGCCATATAAACTCTACACCAGTTTTGCACTAGAGACACAGTAATGGAGCACAACACTGGGCTGATGAATCATAACTAACAGCTTTGATCTTTATCCTAACATGCATCATGAAATTGTGGTTAATATTTCTAATATTTCCTCTCCATTCTCCATTTTTCTTCCTAGATGTAAATGGATATATTAATACTTACTTGCATATCTATCTACATACAGCAGAGATCAAATAGTCTTTTAACATTTTTAGCAGACTTCTCATGTATGTAAAAAGGTGCATGAGGGTTATAACACTAAACTGGGAAGAAATATTTGTCTTGTTACTGTTTGTCATATTAATAATTCATGACTGAATTAGACTTATAGTCTAATCTGCATGTAGTAGTAGCTACTAACCTCAGCAGGAGAGGGGTGAAAGACCATGAGCCACTTATTTACAGCGGCCAGTTAAATTCATGTTTTTCTCATGGCGTGATCCTTAACACAAGACCACAGGCTAAGGCAGAGTTGGAAACATATCTCCATTTTTGTTCAGTCTAAGTACTGCTTAATAATATGGGAACTTCATTTTTACAGGAAAACACTTTGAAGTGTTCCTTGTTTCTATTGGTTTTATTCTCTGACAGGAGAATAAACAGGAAAGAAAAACAAGGTGTTTATATGTCATTTTTGAAACATGATGCATTCTATTGTAACAGAAGGGAAAGACAACAGGAAGGGGAAAGCAAAAAGGAAAATAAAATAGAAATGGGGAAAAGGAGAAAGAGAGAAAGAGGAGGAGAACGAGATATTTAAAATTCAGATTCTTTTATTAAAGAACATTATGCACCATTTCCTCTGACTTTTCATATGCATTACTAAATAGATGTTTATTCTAAGCAATTATGTCTTATTGTGATTCATTGACTTCTTTTCTCCATACAAAAAAGTAAAAAAAAGCATTTCACAACACAGAAAGCACAGAATCATACAGCAAAAAATATGCAAATACTCAAATTGCTATTAAATATTAAAACAAACAAAACATCAACAAGCAAAGAGATTTTGAAACTGATTCAAATATTTCCTTGAGAAGAGGGTCTCACTAGTATTGTAAATTAAGTGCATGCATTTTTATGTTTTTATACAATGATTAAAGACTCATTTATAGCATCTAATTTCTGTTAAAAAAAACAGTGGTTAGCATAGAGCATATTTATGGAAAATGAATTTTAGTTGCAGTGATATTACTAGAGAAAGAGTGAAAAAAAGCATTCAACGAAATTATTCTTATCATTTTTTTCCTGTTTGTCATTTGGCATAGTATACTTATCATGTATAATGAAAGGATATTATTCTGGAGCGTAAAAAATTAGATTGAGTTGAGCCTATGGACCTCCTGAAGCCCTGATTCTCCTTCCTTTCCTGTTTCACCTGGCTCCCCTTAGAGTTGTGCCTTCTTGAAGACGAAATAGTGGGTTCACTCTGATGGCCTCATATCTGAATCCCCAGATTGATCCTCATCAAGAAATGGAAAAATGTCTGGTTTCTGTAATGCAAAATACCTAAATCCCCTTAACTTATTATTCACTCCTTGGAGAAGATGAAAATATTATGAATTCTGTGATTGCTCTTGTTCATACCTCAGCACTTCAATTTATAGATATCTTTTTATAGAGTTGTGATGGTTCCTTACGTAGCCTGGATTCATTTTTCTCATGGGGTTTAATGCAAATTGCAAATTTGATGCCCACTCCAAATAAACAGTTATGGTTTGTGTATGGGTGTTTTCAGGATATCATCACTCTTGAAATATTTTATCTACTTATAAACTTATTTTATTATTTTATCTACTTTATCTACGTACCTATAATGATTCTGTTTATTTTGCACTAAATAATCTTACTCTGATATCAGATCTATATTTGAATGTTATCATAAGCTGCAGTTTAAATAGAAGCCAAATAAATATGTAAGTAACACCCCCAATTTTAGTTCACAGAAGCAATAAATTTCCATGAAAAACCGAGGACAGGACGCCTTTGTTAAATCTTCACATATGTATAGACGTTGTTTTTATATAGAGTACTCCCATAGAATTTGGAAGACTTTTGTTTTGTTTTATAGAACTTTTTCCAAAGTGTGAGACACTGTTAGCTAAAAGTTTCCTTAAAAAAAAAAAAAAAAAAAAAAAAAAAT